>JAWZYV010015148.1:0-600000 GCA_038373885.1 Cheiracanthium punctorium | reverse complement strand
AAAAATTGTAAAACTTTTTAGTATGCTCATGTGATTCATGTATTTTTAGCTGAGATTCATTACTGTGAAAAATTTGAGCTGAATTCAAAATTGGGAAGTGAGCGAAAAATCAATAAAAACTATTTGCCCCATTCATACAGAGTACATGCAGTGTGAATTAAATAAAATCTAAAAATTTGAACAAATTCAGGTTTTTTTTTCTAGCTTTTTTTTCACAATATATAACATTGCATATACAGTGAAATCTGCTGCACAGTTATAAATATAAGTTCATCGTTTCACCAAATAACCGGTGAAATCCGAGAGTTACAAGCGATGTCATATACGTTGAACCCTATA
The DNA here is from genome assembly GCA_038373885.1 of Cheiracanthium punctorium. Classification (NCBI taxonomy): domain Eukaryota; kingdom Metazoa; phylum Arthropoda; class Arachnida; order Araneae; family Cheiracanthiidae; genus Cheiracanthium; species Cheiracanthium punctorium. Next base: position 599,661 of record JAWZYV010015148.1, on the reverse strand, counting down.
AATGGTTAACGCGAAAATGTCTTATAAAAGCCTAGTACCGATTGCACCCAGAGATCGGTTCAACTGTGAAAAAGAGTTTTCCGGTGAACTAATAGGGCCGCCTTTAGCTCGCGTTAGGTTAGCGGCGATTAGAAAAATACGAAAAAACTGCAAGAATTCTTCGAAAAGAAAAATCTTTCGAAAATGAAAGAAAGAACCTTTGTTAAAAAATATAGGCTGTGTAAAGGAGTTACCACATTTGACATCAAATAAACACGTTTGACAGCAATGGCTATCTACATTCATTTAAAAGAGAACAGAAGCTGATTATAGCTCATTACTCATCAATATTTTTGAGTTACTCTTACTTTTCTAAAATCAAGTGTAAAATACCAGAGCTCAATATTCCATTTTTAGCAAGAAAGATTTTTATTGCAAATTGAGATGAAGCAATGCTATATATAATTTGTTTTATGAAAACTTTCGTCCGTCGTGGCTTAGTTGTCAACGCGAGAGCGTTTGAACCTGTCATTGTGGGTTCGAGTGGAACTTTTTTCTCCTTTTCTTCTAGTAGTGTGTATTAAATTTGCATTATGATGGTGCTTGAGGAAACATTGCTAAAATGGTGAATCTTCCAACCATATTTTTCAAAATACCGGTGACAGCTAAACTGGCACCGGAATATTGGTGAAACTTTGAACTATATTATTAAGAGATTAGGAATTCACCTTGGTAGAAACACCTCCTGTCTATACTGACTGCTTTTGCGCAGTTTCACTTTACAACAACCACACTTGATCAACTTTGTAAGGTGACCGTTCTTATAAAATGACCAGCTTTGTTCCTCCCGAGGGTGGTCGCATAAGGCAGGTTCTACTGTATTTCTTGAAAATGTCGCAGAGGGCGGAATTTCCTTCCGCTTTTCGAAGTCGTGCTTTCCTGTTTCATTTGAAAACCGTGATTTTTTGCCGCTTCTCAAAGCCGTTATTTCATGCCGCTTTAAAAGGTCATGATTTCCGGCCGCTTTCCAATGCCGCGATTTCCTGTGCAAAAATCAAAGACGCCCAATAGATAAATTAATGTTCATATAGTTCGTTTTCTAGACTGGCTGCCCTAAAAAATCAAAATCTGTGAGCTTTTTGAATAAAGTTTACTAAATCTTTATGACATAAAATTTAATCTGGGAAATAAAAGCAGCAATCCTTATACTTTTGCAGAATTTTCAAACTTCATGTAAGATTAACTTTATTTTAGGAAGTTCACTTTATTTCATCTCTATGTTCTGTAAAAGTGTTCCGGTATAAATGTTGTCCCTAACATTTAAAAATTAGCATTCTGGATGTGTTTTTAGATTATATTAAAATATTTTATAAACAGTTTCGTTAAGCTATTCAATAATAAGGCGGTCATATGCTGTTATTCTACAGCAGTTCAAAATTCGTTTTCGGAAAATAAGTGATGTGCTCCAGCATTATAAAAACAGCGACAAATGACGTCGAGATTTTCACATAAATATTTAATAGCATGATAATATCACATTGCACGAACAAACTTCAAGCACTGAAACTTTTCTCTTTGGTTTTCTTCCTCAGTAACTGGTCCAACACAGAGATTAGAAGAATACTAGGGAGCGAGCGCATCACCATTCGAAAGCCGTAGGAAAAGTGAGGAAAAGTATTTACTATGGCCTAGAAATGAAGAGAAAAGCTGGACTTAAGCTCTATCCCTATAATTTGCGAGTGGTAAGTGTAAACTACAAGCGAAAGATACTGTGAGCATACTCATTACAAACCTACTTGGCGTAAACGAAACAAAAAATATCGTCAAGGCTTAGTGAATGTGGATACATTGAAACATTTTTCATTTATAAAAAGTATATTCCAAAAGTATGGATAAAACCACACTCTTTTAAAATGCTATTCCAGAAGTCTTCACAAATAATAAATTGCATCCGTATGCATAGCAACTGTGTTCCATTTTAACTTAAAAATTTAAGGATGGCAACAGAAATGAATGTGCTGGACACCAATGCTCCATGCAAAACTAAGGCGAGTTGAGACCCAAGAATGATGCGCTTGAGATCTGTCCTCAAGTCAGCCGATTTAATGAGAGCCTCGATTTTGGGTTGCCAAAGCACTCTCTACCTCTGAATTGTGTTCTATGGTGTGGCATCGCCCTTTTTCAGCAACTCATGCCGTTAGGCATTTCTGTTTAGGGTCACTTTTTATATCCACTTTTTTTCCCGATTAAAAGGACTTCTTTCAACGAAATCAATTTTTACAAATTTGATTTTTTGTTTGCGTAAGTTAAATTTTTACTATTATATGAAAAGCATTTATTAAACTTTTTTTTCCATTTTTCTAACCGTATATCAATCCTTTAACCACTTACTGAAATAAAACTACTTTATGCATATTTGCATGAGTAGCATTGGAAGAAGAAGGGTACTTGCCCTTCCTTGGATTTTTGTATACCAATTTTTTCCCTGCTTTTTTTATTTTTCCAACATGGTAACCATATGTTGAAATAATCTTGCAACCTCCCCCTGGAAAAATACTCTGCGAATGTCCATGTTTATACACAAATAAACATAACTATTTCAAGTCTACTATTTTACGTTATTTGAAATCGGTTTATTCTTGTCCCAATTATGTTTTGTCTAATTCATATACAGGGTGGCCATAATTAAACTGCAAGTGTTCATAGGGTGCTGAAGAGAAAACTACCGAGAATCTTCAGGTGAAATTTGGTATCTACACGTTTCAGAACATGCGCAAATCAAATATACAAAAAAAGAAAATCTCCATTTTCACCCGATAGATGGCGCTGTCCCGTATTTCAAAGCTCACCGGTGGTATATACAACTTCCAAAACCGATAGACAGAGCATAGTGACATTCTAAGAGGAATATAAACAATATAAAATATCATTTACAGTTTATCAAAATTCCATACAATTCGCTTCAATAATTAAATTTTTACAGTAACATGTAATCAAAATTGAACGTAAATTAAGATCACAAATTAAACAATTCATAAAGACGCTTTGGAAAACAATTAAACCATTATTTATTCTCATTGACACTCATTGGACATCTTCGTAATCGTTTCATACTGCGGTATTATTTCAGAATAGCTAAATAATTGCAAAAATTGTAATATTATATCTTCATTAACAATGCACGTTCCTTCTTATTCAGAGTCATGATTGACCATTAATCAATGTGGTCTTGTTTTTACAATGTTCGATGAGCTTAAAATTTGCATATATGACGTCCATAAGCATTGAAACACGATATAGCGCCATCTATCGGGTGAAAATGGCGATTTTTTGAAATTGCATATTTGACTTGCGCATGTTCTGCAACGTGTAGATACCAAGTTTCACTGGAATATTCCTCGTAGTTTTCTCTCCAGCACCCCTTGAACACTTGCAGTTTAATTATGGCCACCCTGTACAGAGCACGTGTACTTTTCTGCACTCAATCGTACATTGGTTATGTAAGATATGAAAATAACAAATTGATTAAATATCTGTCACTTTCCTTCTATCGATCTCTTTTATGCAATGGAAAGAAATGATCACTTTTGTGTTAAAATACCACAATTTTGAAGAGTTTTTTTTTTAAAGAAAAACAAGTTTTCTATTTGTAGAAGAGTGAAATTTGAAATCAATGTATTAATATACTAAACAAATCTTTTCTCTCTCTTAATTTTGGTGAATAAGAAAACCGTCGGAGTAAATATTTTTCTGCCATTTTCAAAATAACGCCGTTTCTTTCTGCTTTACAATGCCGCAGTTTCCTCTGTATTCAAATTGGGATGAATAAGCGTACTTCCATAATGCTTTCAAATAACGCATCCGGTGCATTTCTTGAATTCGCGCCTTTTTTATAAAATTCTGAAGATTAAAAAAATATATATATATTAAAAGTAAAGATGAATGTAAAATGAAGTGCTGGAAGCAATTTTCTCAAACCGCTTTCTCATAGACATTTCACATGAACTTTCGGAATGAAGTTTTTGATGAAATATCTTTATGTACAGAAAAACTGAATCTCAGAAAAAATATATAAATATATACTATATATGTATATAAATGTATATCAATTGACGAAAGATTAAATTTCCTAGAATTTAGTCGTTTTTCTTATGTTCCCAAGAACTTTAACTGTAGACTTACATGCTTTTGATTTTTTTCAAACTTTTTTCTTATTTCTTGCTAAGTTTCTACTAAGCATTGAAAATAAAGCATCTATAAGCTAAACTCCCTTAAATTGTTTTACTCTGCATTGGTTGTTTTCAACTTTATTGAATTTATTTTTTTCAAAACAACACAGTGCTAGTTACTTAGAGATTTAATATATTTGCTTATGAACCGATTAGTAATTTTCGTCCAATATGTTACTGAAAAATTACTATGTTTATTTAAAAGTGAAAAACATATCTATTATTTAACAATATATAGTTTGCAGAATTAAATCAACACCTTCTCTGTAAGTATTGACTATTTTGTACCAATTTTACGTTTCCTGAAATGGGCTATGCTCTTTCCTAACAATAAAATGACAATTTTAAAAGATGTGAAGAAATAAATTGATTAAACCTTTAGCTTTTTCCTTTTCTTGAACATCTTGCGAAAGAAAAGGCCGGTTTACCATTGAAATATCAAAACTTAAGTCATTTCTAATAATAAAACAGAATTTTTAAGTGCCTTGAGGAATGAAATTCCTGATCAGACTCAGAAATATATTAAAAAAAAAACAATCTTGGGTGTCTTTTCTTGCATTTTTCAATCGTAACAAAATTCCATTCACAAATATTTCCTATTATTATCACAGTGCATGCAGTTTACTTCCGCTTCTCAAAACCATGATTTCCTCTGCTTTTAAACAGGAATGAATAAACAGCTTACAGCGTTGCTTTCCTACTGTGGGATTGTGTAGCTTGAGTTAGAGCTTTTTAAAAAAGTTCTGCGGAAAGCGAATGCAAAATTCGAGGGCACAAAAGACGACGAATTTAAAACTTCTTGCTCACGGCTAATTTTCCAAGTCAATTTCTCAAAAGTAACACTTTTGTAATAAAGTTTCAGAGTTCCGTTCACATTTTTCAGCTAGAATTCAATCGAGAATTTAAGAAAAAATAATTCCATTAAACTCTGTATTAAATAGTATTACCATTTTAACGTATTCTGGTAAAGGTGAAAAAGGTTTATGATTTCGCAATGTGTATTTGCCTATCCGTCTGCCTGTCTGCCTGTCGATGACAGACATGCCATCATGCATGGTTTATTAAGAATTTTATGTATGTTATTTCTATGTGTTATACCATGCTGTCAATTGAACATGGTGTATTAATTACTTATAATTCTTTTGCAGGAGCACCTAAAAGAATTAAATATATTAAACTTTATGAGCAGCCATCCTTAAAGCGTACATTAGAAGTATTCGTATATAACGAACAAAACTAAGTTAAAGTATGTTATTAAGGATTACAAAATAATGCTCTGTATTGAAATTAGTGTATGTAACATTATGTGCTTTTTCTACAGGAGCACTCAAAAGAATTACATGTGTAACGCACCGAGTCAGTTTAGACACATTAGAAAATTCAAGCACAATGCAATAATTAATTAACCGTTTATAACAGCTTATTCTTTATTTAAAGGATAGAAATAACATTTAAACTTCTTTTACAGGATAAGGAGGGAGGTCCATAATTTTTATCAAATCGATTAATTTTCCACGGGGACTAAATTTTAATAAATACAAAATTTCAATTTTTATAGGTCTCCTTACAAAATAAATTCATGATCAGTAAAATGTTCCCATACACTAAGAGGGGATGTTTTAAGTTTGAGTATTTCATACTAAAAAGTGTTAGAGATATGAATATAAATATGTGCTCACTTAAATCACATTTCAATGGATCGCGAAGGAAAAAATCGCGTCCAATGATCACGTCTCATGAGTCAAACACAAAATACAAAAGTAAACAATTATTGCTGTAAGCATACATTCAAATGTACGTACAGCTCCTTACCAACGTCTCACAAACATAGCTCTAAGAAATTATATGATAAAAGACAGAAATTTTGTACATCCTCTAATTAATATAAGAGTTTTTTTTTTTTTTACTAAATGCGAATTTTTTAGAATAGGGACAGTATAAAAATTAAAATTTTAATTTATTCAACCTTAATTCTCTGAAAATTTATATCGACTTCATAGCATCCTGTACCTTTTATACGCAATTTCGTAATTTATTACATAATCTATGATGAATATTCAAGGGAAAAAGCCGAGGTCAATGTATTTGAGATACCCTGTATATACGATATATAATACTTTCATAATTTCACTTTTTATGAACCAGACCGACACTTAAAAGAAAAAAATCCCCTTTCCACACAGTACATTTAAAAGAATTTTCAAATTGTAAGAGAATTAAATATCGGACCAAGGTGATAAATATGCAAACGAACCTAGTATTTCCTGACATCTTTGAGTTAGAAGAAACTTTCCCTTGATCACAAATATTTCCTGTGGTATACCGCATTGCATGCTTCCTTCCGTTTCATAAAGCCATGATTTCCTCTGCATTTAAAAAAGGGATGAATGAATACCCTTTCAACCTACTTTGCTGTGATGCATCAATTGTGCTGCTTGAGTTGGCGCCTTTTAAAAAATTCCAAAGAGCCACAGTACAAATCTACAGCAAAACAGGAGGAATTAATATTCATTATCATGATATGAGGTATGAACCCATTGACTTAAGAAGAAAACTTGCGATGAAGATCACGTATTTAATATTCATTTTAATTTGTTTTACAGTTTGATTGTTTTAACATAATCTGTTTCAAATTCAGTTTTTTTTTTTAATTGCTGTTCTTATTTATTTCCTTACTTTGTCTTTCAAATTTTGTATACTGTTTTTCGCATGCTACTAGCTTTCTGACTTGAAACGTCTTTTAAATCACACACACATATATCAGACCAGAAAAGCGAACCGTAACGAAAAGGGCTATACCATCTCACCTTCATAATTATGAAACTAGTAGTCTTGGAAACCGTGCCATTATTTAGCTTTTATTGTCAGCTCGTGGCTCTTATGACCTTGTGTTTGAGTCAGGGTTGACCAGGGTGCCGAAGGAGAGACGCTGCGCAGAATGACCGAAACCGGCGATCTTGCTCGTTTCTATTCAGTGTAACTCACGACTCAGACGACGTGACAATATTTATAGGCGAAAATAACCAGGAAGCATATGAAAATATAATTCAATTCGTCTGCCGCAGACCGACTATTGTTGGAAAGAAGGCGCTGTGAGACACGCACAGGTACCCAATGTCCGGCGAAGAGCGAGCGAGGCGGTTTCGAGAGCGTCCCAAAACTGAAAAAGTCCGGCGTTGCCCAGGGGCAATAGGTATTAAGGCATAACTTGGTGAAAAAAAATGGTTCACATATGTTCGCTAATATAGATCCGTGTTTACACAACCACAAACACATTAAGAGAGTGTAAATTTAAAAAAAAAAAAAATATTAGTCTGCAGTCTGCATGACCGCAATTGTACAGCCCCTAAACCTGACGCAGCGAAACCTAAATCTCTGAACTAAAAGAATATAATAAAGAAATCGAAAATCAAGTCAAGGTATCGCAAAAATAAAATAATAATAAACTTCAAGTTCCACTGTTCAAAATTTAATAATTAAATAAATCAACCCAATTTCTAGTCCACAAAAAACAAAACAAAATCTCAATATGGCATCACCGAGTTCCAGATCAAATTTCAGGTATTAACACCCAGAGTTTACGACTGCCAGGCGAAAAGTTGTGTGGGAAGAAGGAGGGGGGGGGGTAGGAGGTCTTAAGGAGGGGGGGTTAAGCCTTTGACATTTTCACTGCTTCGACATTTGAAAGAAAATATTCGCATTTCCGATACAGGAATCTGAACTCCGTCGTATCTCTAACAGAAAGTATTTCCAAAATTGCAATAGAATGAAATTTCGGATGAAAGAGATAAAAATATGAATAAGTCTATTCTTTTCTTACAGTTTCCTTTTAAGGAAAAAAAAAAAAAAACCTCCGTTCACAAATATTTCCTGTAGATGCCGCGTGCATGCCACTTCCCTCCTTTCCTCAAAGTTTGATTTCCTCTGCATTTAAGAAGGATTGAATAAGCGTGCCCTTTCTTGCCTTTTCTCTTTGATGCATCGTGTGCGCCTCTTGAACTGGCGTCCCTTTAAAAGATTCTTGAAGTAGAATTTGAATAGCACAAAGAAGACTAAGCTAAAACGGGCAGCAAGTTTTTCGAACCGACAACGTCTGACAATTATTTCATTTAAAGTCTTTCTGGGTGGATATCTTTAACCCATTTGTGCCTGGATATTTTTGCGACTTTCTTCGATTTTTACTGATCACAGAAATAATAGATAAATTTCTGATGTCAACTTCTTGAAAAAGGAATGATTTCTTTTAAAATCATTATGCATATAAATCGAAATATCAACATCCTACTTGGTCATGTTAACCATTTATGCCTAGTGTCCCTTTTTTGGGACGGCATTTTCGCTATTATTCGAAAACGTTATTTATTTTTCCTAGCCTTTGTTCATGACTATTGAGCCTCAACTCTACAAAATATTTTAACATGACCCAGTAGGATGTTGATATTTCGATTTTTATGCATAGGGATTTTAAAAGAAATCGTCCCTTGTTCAAGAAGTTGACATCCGAAATTTATCTATTATTTTTGTTATCAGTAAAAATCGAAGAATGTCGCAAAAATATCCAGGCACAAATGGGTTAAAATATTTTGCAGAGTTGAGGCTCAATACTCATGAATAAAGGCTAGGAAAAATAAATAACGTTTTCGACTATAGTGAAAATGCCGTCCCAAAAAAGGGACACTAGGCATAAATGGGTTAATGAGAGACTTTATTTAGACTACGACCAGATACAAAAATTTATTCGCACTAACAAAATTTTGATTATATTTTTTAAGACTGGAAATCGGTTTTAGGATTTCGATATGGATGGATTGTATTTTGAAATTTGGTCAATGCGTTTGCATTTGTTTTGTGTTATGGCCAACCTACATAAGGGCTTTGGTCGGGGGACTTTTTAAGTGGTTCTTACACGTATTCACGTTGCATCTGTTGTGAACTTACCAGAACTGCAGGCCGTTAGCTCGACAACCGAGCGGTAGGCTCGAACGCTGGACCTTCACACGTCAGTCGTCTACCATGCTCAGTGTCTTATCCACTCGGCCGTGAACAGAACGAATATTTTACAGCAACTTGCTTTCAGTCCTTTTCCCGTTAATTTACTGATTCATTTTAAACAGTGTAACTCTTTTAAAAATCAATACAAGAAATTTGATATGAAGAAATAAATTGTTGTTTGGCATTTTCTCTCCCTCGAACTCAGTTCGACATTTGAAAGAAAATACCCTTTTTCACACTGCGATCAAAACTGTCGTATTTCTAGCAAAAAGTATTTTTTAAATTGCAAAATAATGAAATTTCAAAATGATCAAAGAGATAAAAATCAACAAATATACTCTATCTGAGGAAAAAATAATCTTTCCCAAATATTTCTTGTAAATGCCACAGTGCATGTCATTTTCTTCTGCTCCTCAAAGCTTAATTTCCTATGGATTTAAAAAGAAATGAATAAATATGCTCTTTTTTTGCTCTTTGCCATCTCGCATTGATCCATAGGTGTGCTCCTTGAATTAGTGCCTATTTCAAAGATTCTTGGAGAGCAGAAATAAAATTCCAACAGCACACAGAAGACAGACGAATCTTAAAATGAAGTGCTGCCAGCACAGACGAATCTTAAAATGAAGTGCTGCCAGCACCTCATTTTAAGATTCGTCTGTCTTTTACAAGCCGGCATTAATTTTTAAAAGCCGACGTTCTGACTATGATATCATTTTCGGACTATCAGTATGAATTACTTGAATGAGTGTCTTGTAGACTTAGAACACAACAATAACAAAAACAACAAAATAATATTCGAATAAACAGAAGTAGAAATGTGTTCTTATTAACAAAATTTTATTTTTATTTTTAAGACTAAAATCATTGCCGTAAATTTGTATGTGATATTTAGGGTGGGGCAAAGTGTTTCCTACTGTAGAAAACACTATTTTGAAATATATGATATCTGAATTTTCTTCAGTTTTAGGGATAGGAATCGCTCCCCCTCGTTGCCCTTAGCAAGATACGCCTATGCCTAAACTATCTATTCAGGAATTTCGAAAGAGATTTGTCTAATCTGTAAAGCACTTAAATACTGAATACTACTAAACATAACTCATAAGTTTTTAAGTTGAAAGCCGTAGATAAATGATGTCATGCTTGATGGTAGGGAAGAGTTTTGGGAAATTGTGGCACTTCGTGACGGTGGGGGTAGGAATAGCAAAAAGGTTTCGGAATATACATCCTTTTTCAATAAACAAATTAAAATCAGTAGATCAAATTTTGAAATTACCAAAATTCAAAGGCATTATTTTAATCGAGGCCACAACTTTCTAGTAATTTTGCTTCTTCTACTTACATCCCTTTTCTTTCGAAAAACGTTTCGGGGAGGTTGTGCGAATATAGTAGCAGGAGAAATCCTTCAATTAGAAGAGAACTTTAAGTCAGCGTATATTAATTGTATTATTTTTTGTAAACCTCGAAATATTAAAAACGAATCATTATTATGTTAATGCTGATAAATGCCATTAAAACGAATATTTAAAATTTAAAGATGAAACTTTAAATATGATCTGTAACGTTGCGTTTTGTTTCTGAATTGCAAGTATATGCTTATGTATATTGAGAATCAGCTGTAATAAGGAGGGGGGAGAAACAAGTTATAGTGAAGAGTGACATTTTGTGACAAAGGAGGGGGAGAATAAAAAAATAGTGAAAGAAAGTGAGACAATTTATAGACAGTCCCTTTCTGAGCTCGAAACAGCTAGCGGCAACCACGCGAAAAATGCCCTGAGCTTAGCTTAAATCGCCTCGGCAATCAAAAGTTCTCAAAGCGCAGTTTTGCCGCAGCATTCGAAACCGAATGTTTCATTTGAATTATCAATTTTTAAGAAAAAAAAATCTTTTAAAAAACTTCATACATATGGTAAGAATTATTTGAGTGATGTTTTAAAGAACACGAAGGCGAACGAATTGACTCTTTTGCCCATGTAATACCGAAGCTGCAGAAAGAAAACCATACATATGGTATATCTCTCTCCTTAAATCAAGCCTTATTGAGGATAAGCGCGAACAGTCTTCCGTTTTCAGATTTTAAGGCTGATCGAGCAGGTCAAAAATGTTTCCTTGCATGTGATCGAAGGCCTTACAGATTTATTTAGTTCATAAATATCTATGTAGCTCTGAAACAACGGCAATTTTCTATAGTCTAATTATTAATTGACGTCTTTGTAAACATGATGATAAAGAAATTAGAAAGTGTATCTACAATATATTTATTCGATCGTTTCTTTATATCTCAGATGTATATTTTATTGTTTCGTATGAAATTGCAGTAAGCTTACAAAGTACTCGAAGCATTATTTTTTTCTTTTTCTCATTGCGTTTTTCATATTTAATTGTTTCAAAGTTCAGTGAAAAATTTATAACTGAAGTTTGTAACTATCACGGAAATATTAGGTTTTGCCGTGAGCTCAATAGTTTTTGCTGCCAGCTCATAGAAACTCACGGCATTATTTGCTGAGAGCTTCCAAATCTTATTTCGAGCCCTGGTTCCTTGTTTGTTTTTCAGATTTATTTAAATGAAACAAAAATTATCACACCAAATATCATGAAATACTTTCCATCTAACAAGAACGCTGACGTACCAAGGTGAAGGTCATATTGGTTAAATAATTTTTATAATTTTAATATTGAAGTTTTGTAACACTGGATGCCCAAGTTTTGAGTCAAAGTCAAATCTTTAAATGAATTTTGTGCTTTAGCATTCTGTAATTAACTTGAAATTTTGCAGACATATCAGTAATCAAGAGCTACACAATGATGCCGAAAAAAGGTGAGTATCATGATGGAAAACTATATTACAGAAGCACGCAGAAAAGAGTCCAATACATTATAGTTCATGGATGTATTTTAACAAAAGGGCGTTTAAAGATTCTCATCTATTAGTCTCAAGTTAAATCCTAAATAGAAGTGAGGCATCCTCTGTATATTAATACCACTCGGAAGCTGGTGTAATGACAGTATAAAATCAATTGTTCGTTAACGTTCCGATCTCCAATCGAGCTGAAATTTTGCAAACTAATGTATTTAAGTAAACAAATATAATGCTACTTTAAACAAGAAGTATACTAAAATTTCTTTTATTTTTCAAGCTTTTCATATATTTCTTTAATAATTTTACATTTGTTGTTTCATCGCAATGTAACAGTTTAGTAAACTTCTAGGTGTCTTGGGCAAACGTTCTTTGAGTGGACAAGGCTAAGTTTTCAAAGTTCCTAAATATTATGAGAACTATTCATTTTTCAGCAAACTGGGCTTTCTCGAAACTCGATCATTTGCCCTAAAATAGAATTTCTCACCCTTTTTAATTTTTTGCTTTCGAAGCTTTTAATTGACTTCCATAATTTTAGATTTTTTGTTCGATTGCCAACGTTAAGAGAACCTGGAAAGCTTGTCCCAATTTTATACCATGACTCCAAAAATATAGAAAGTATATAAACTTACAGAATTGTGAACTATATCAGTTTTAAAGCCGATTTTATCTCTATTTAATTACTTCATATTCCCCCATTTTGGGTGAGACAAATAACTTCTAATATCTTATTCTGTAAAGTAATATTAGGTGCACAGGAAAGAACTAAAATCTCAACAGTATTGACCCAGTAACGCTTTGGCCTCTTATCTTCTATGAGTTAAGGATTTTAGAAATAGATCTCCAATCTAGCACCTACGCAAAAAAAACACATATGTGTCAAATTTTTATTACTAGCTTCAGTAGATTTGACTAGGCGAAATATTAATATACGAAAAGACTACTATTTTCCGGTACACATGACATTCACAAAATTGTTTTAAAATGTTTACTTAAAAAATTACATATAATGCATTTTTTTAACTTCAGTATAAAACATTTATCTTCCACTGAAAATTAGATCATTTTCTTATCCAGTGACCTTCTCTTAACGCTCTCGGTATTCACAATTTTCCCGTCAGTTCGGAAGTTAATAAAAGTGTCTGAATCTATTAGGCAAGTTGGAGTGTATAGGCTGATTAATTTTATTTTTTACCAACTATGCGAAAAATTCCAGAGCTGGGAATCGAACCCAGGACTGCCGCAGCGATTCCCAGCTCTGGAATTTTTCGCATAGTTGGTAAAAAATAAAATTAATCAGCCTATACACTCCAACTTGCCTAATAACTTGAAAGGTTGATGGAATCACTTTCTAAAAGTGTCTGAATCTTTTTGTCCTTTCAAAGTCGTCTTCCACCATGTTTCAAGTTTCTCCTTTCTATCCCTTTTATGAAGAATAAATGATTTTTTTTATTTGAAAATATTCTTTTAAAATTTAAGTATCATTCACGATATTCTTCGTAAGATATTTGCATCCAAAACTAAAAATTGCTTGCTATTCAAATAATGCACTGGTAACACTAAATAATATGGATGCAATAGATTACTGATTTTAAAGCATTTTAGTTAGTTCCAACTTATGCAATAAAAGAAAAATTAGTATAACGAAAAAAGTTTGAATAAGATGCAAATGATTTTCGAAACTGCATTTTTAGTAACTATAAATTATATTTTATAAATAGTTTTAATTCTTGTTATTTCTACTATTATATAGCAGATGAGCTGAACTACTATCTTGACTATTAGAATCACAAACAATCATTTACTTCAGGAGTCAATCATAAGTAAATAAATCTTTTTTTTTTCATTCTTTCTAATGGCCGGGTCATGATCCTACTCTAGGCTTGACCGGTACGAGGGCCGAAGATGTTAGTCTTTCATTATGGGGGCGCCTACTACACAGACCAATGTTGCCCTATGAGCATTCTCCTAATTTTGGAAGAATTTCAGATGAGAAACCTAGATCTTGGATTGGCACCTCCAGAGGTATCGTTTGAACATGGAGGAGACTGGAGTCAGGATGGATTTTATGTGCACCAATTCTCTTCAGCGTACACGGCCCACAGATTTGGTCGAGAGAGGAGTGCACCCTCCCAAGCACAGGCCAAGCCGGTGTGACTTCACTTTCAGTGTTCTAATGGGAGCCACGTTTAATCGACCGATCTGCTACCGGACAGTAAATAAATCTTACCTTCAACATTTGACGGCAAAATCGGCTTTAACTCTGAAAAGACAAAACCGCGAATGCACAATCTCTGTTATACAGTTTATAAAATAGATAATTTCATTGCAAATTTATGCATACTTAACTCTATTCACCTTTCAAAACTTACGTTACTTGCAAATATTAAAAAGATTTTTTTTCGGACTTTTGTTAAATCGCTGCTAAAAAGTTTATATATTGTTTAAATTATTTTTATACATAGTAAAAGTATCCTTATTTAATACTCATCAAAAATAAGAAAAACCCCATTCTATAAGCAGTAACTTTCACAAAGGGATTAAAATATTCGCTTAAAAATATTTCTTAGATGTCATACACTGAAAGCTAATCTAAAATTAACGAAGTCAACAATTTTTCATTAGACCACTAGACAGCAAACATAGGCAATTTATTGTTCAGTAAACTTATATAAAACTAAATTAAGATAAATCCTACAAACGCCATAGATTTTAAAATATTTTCTAACGCAAACACCTTGCTTCGAATTCATAGAGAATAATTAATGAGAATTAGTCACTCAAAAAAGTACTCGAGTAAAACAAAATATTCCTACGTCGATTGAATGAATAATTCAGAAATTTCCCCCTAAAACATCACTAAATAGGTATTTTATTTTATATATAAATCAAATTTCGCGTTTAACGCAGAACAAGCTTATCTTAGAAATCAATATAAGAAATTTGTCCAACTCTCGATTATTTTTTACGGTGGGTGCATTTCATTCGATAACTTCCAATTGTTATTCATTTATGATCCCCTAATAAATACTGGTTTTAAATAATATATGCGCTTGCGCACCATACTCAGTAGGATACTTTCTATAGCAAAAGCTGATAATATATTTAAATTTCAGGAGTATTGATGCTTATTCACGCACTTTAGACTACAAACAGACAGACTAATACACACACTGAATTTCAAAACACAATTAAATTATCATCTATTTTTTTCCCCAGTGGAAGAATGTTGTCACATACCCAAGCGCTGACCAACGTCGACGTTGCTTAATTTTCAATGTTTTGATGGGAACCGAGCTTAAGCCGACCGGACCACTAAGGGAATTTTTATGTACTTTTATGGAAACACAATATGCAGGATTCAACTGACTACCAATCGATCAACTTAGATAAATGTGATCTTTCCAACCGAGGGTTGTACTTCCTGAGACAGCTCTTAAGAAAGGAAACAGTTCTTAAGATATTTTGACGGTATCTGCTGGTCCAACGTGAACATTTAGTGTAAAAAAAATATTGTTCTGTGAATTTAATAATCCAATTTAGCTTTTTGTTGCATGTAAATTTGTTCATTGGAGCGCAAATTATAAATCGTTGAAATTCCCATTCGATAAAATTACAGTTGGTCGAATTTTCGACAAAGATGATATCGCCAAGCTCGTTTCACTTTGAAACATATCTCAGTCAATATATGTTTGACGAAATATCGACAAAAGTCTCAAAACCGGGCGATTTTTTATGCAATTTTGAGGGAAGCACAACCGCCATCGGACAACCAGCGAAATTTTAGTAGGTTAAGACAAATGGCAAATATAATAGTAATTGTTTATTTTGACATATATATTTCGGAGCAGCATGATACTCAGAGTTCTGATGGGAACCGATCTTCAACCGACTCTGTCACTGTGAGCTATCATTTAATTATATACGCCTAGAGATACAGAGCAGCGCCGTGAAATAATCAATGTCTATATGAGGTAGGTTATTTATTTCGTGCCTCCTATGCAAAAACTATTAGCACTTGACGCACCAGTTTCAATGGAGGACCTGAAGTAGTGACAAATAATATTATTTCATTGAAAGGAGAATTCATTTGTGGCAATTAGATAAACATCATAAGTCATAAGCCTATTTTTTATCAACTGTCTTGCAAATAGTGTGCAAAAAATCTACTGATTTTTTTTTTCCAGGATTTTAAAACTCTGATTGTTTAAATATGCACTCTAAATAAAACAAATGATTAATTGAAAAATAATGATTATGATATTGTTTTATTAGAATCTGGCGACGTCATTAACGCCCACTTCGGGCAATTACCGCAGATGGATGTGTTAGTTTTCCTTTGTGTTTGGCTGTGTGAAACACTATGTCGCTCGCACAATTTCAAGAGTGAATGGATAACATATATTTAATCAATCTAATAGTCGAAGGATATTCAGAATTTTAACATGGTTGGATAGATACCCAAAAACAAGTAATTTCTTGTTGGAAAGTGTTAAAATTTTACTAAAATTTTTTCTGAGTTCAAGGAAATCTTTTATGAGAATAAAATATTAGCAAAAACAAAACAACGAAAATGCCTCGCTAAATGTTATAGACGATAACAAATTACTTAAGTGTTGTACAATTGAATCTGAGATTATTCTTTACGAGGTCATATAATATTAGCAGGTCATATGAACTCAGCGGCTCATTTACTCAACGAATTGATAAGATATTTCAAATACCGCGATTTGAACGTATACGCTTGAGATTGTGATTATTTTAAACAATTGAGCTCACACTGTTATGGTTTCAATATAACTTTTCAATGCGTACTTTCTCCACCACAAACTGATCAGAGGATTGTGAAAACACCTATTTCGTAGAAACGATACATGTATGACGATAAATACCAGCGTAAAACATTTGGAAAGAAGAGCACTCCCAGCAAACACACGCAGGTTCTCTGAACGTCTATTAACGTTCAGAAGACATTTTCTGAAGGTTAATAGACGTTCAGAGAACCTGTGTGTGTATGCTGGGCTGTGAGGGACCATGAGACAATACAAACTGAAGGTGCTTCCACGAACTTTGTATCATTCACACTGATAGACAGTAATGTTATATTCTGTTAAGGTAGAATCGTTGAAAACTGATAATTCCAGCAAATATTTTTATTTCCATCCTCACCTTTCTTGTATACTCTTTGGTCCTTTACAACAGTGGTCTCCAGCCCCCGATCAGCGGGCCGGTACCGGTCCGTGAATCAAATGGTACCGCACCGCCCGAGGAACGTTAAATTATTGCCATTTCATTTACTGTGGTCTATTTCTCCCGGGTTTCGATTTTTTCGGGTTTGTGTTAATGTATAACTTAGCAACAAGCAGAAGAAATATTATAATTATTTTAAGTTAGTTTATTGATTATTAAACATTTCAAGTTTATGAATTAAATTTGCAGTCACTTAAATCAATATTACCATTTCTGACAGCATATTTGTGGGAAGCTCGATTTTCTGCAGTGACAGCAACCAAAACAAAACAACGCACATAACTATGACATAAGCATAAGCAATACACTTCGGGTGACATTGTCTCCTATTACCCCAAAAAGGAATTGACAGGAACAAAGAAATAACCACAGGACTCTCATTGATTTAACGTTCTAGCGAGTTTAAATGTTAAATCAATTTACATTCATTTTTTGTCAAACTGTGTTTTATATTGAAGGCATGTTCAAAAACAATTGAATTAAAACAATCTAAAATATAAACAGTCGACCCCCCCCCCCCCTTGGACATTGAATCAAAACTTGTATTTTGAGTTTTAGCTCTAATCTAAGATTTCAAAACCTGTATTAACTCAGCTCTTTTTTTGTAACCCCGCTACGTATACATAAGATACTTTAAAAGTCATGAAATGATTAGATTAAGAATTTTAGAATATATAATTTTAGAAAATCAGATAATATTGAAAAGCAGCACCTGTGTAGCCAGTATGATCGATTTTTTTAACGAAATATTGAATATACCGTTCAGAGTCGAATAAGACAACTTTCGGAAGTTAGTGAATATTTATATTTCGACTGCATTGCTTATTTAACAGTGCTTACACAAGAAATATTGCCGCATAAAAAGTGCGTTTTTTAAAAGTAAATTTCAGAAAAAAACTTCATTTCATTCTGATTCAGTTAATAGTGAAATACAAATTTAAATGTTATGGCAAGTTAATTGATCAAATCAAATATATATATATATATATATATATATATATATATATATATATATATATATATATATATATATATATATATATATATATATATATATCAGGGCACTAACTTTAGCACATGGACTTTGAAGAGATGCACTGAAGAAAGTTAAACAAAAAAATGTTAAAAAATGTCCTTTACACGTCTCTTTGCATGGAAATTCAGATCAAGAAATTACTCGAATTAGTTAATAAACACTCAAATTGTTTGCACATTTCAAGTTAGACATTTCCATTGCTACATTTACTGTTTTTCGTTGCAAAGCTCGTTTACTGGACATTTTTGGAAATAATTTTGCTTTTCAAAATTAGAAACTTTTTCCATAGGTGAAGTTTAATCATAATCACCCTGTACATAAATATAGTTTAGCTTAAATTGCACCATGAACTAAAATAAGCAGTATAGGAAAGATTTTCTATGGCTGAAAAAAAAATTGTTAAATACAAAAATATGGGATTTGCGAAAAGTCAGGAAGTTAACGAAAATTTATATAAATACTGTGACATCAATGAAGTAATTTTAAAAGTTAATAAAGTTACACCATTAAATCTTAATATTTTATTAGCATTTATTAATTAAAACTAATGTCTCTTTTTTAAAAAATATCGAGGTGTTTTATTCGTTTTTCTTTGATTCTATCGTATTTTAATTTTCAGATTTCTTTTTAGTTTTCTGCCAATTATCGAAAACCAACGACAAAATTAATTATAAAAGATTTAAAAGTCAATAATGTTATTAAAGCCCTCATTTTTCCATTGGAGACTTCGTGTCATTATGTTGTCTCAAGAGTATTTTAATTAAACCTTAAATACTTTCATGGAAGAAAAGCAAAAAGAAATTTCATTAGCTATTAACATACGCTGACATTATGTTAGGCTTAGAAAATTAGTTTCAAGCAAGACTAAAAGATGATTATGATGACTCAACATATAGTTCTTAAAATTTAGGAAAAGCCGTAAGTCTTTATGTGCTGTTTCGAAAACGTTATTTCTGACAAAAAACAAGTAAGAGACAGACCTTTTGAAAGTCACAAAATTACTTTTGATCTTAGTCTTCAAAAGCCCTTGTTTCATTTGTTTTTAATAAACAAACTTAGTACAGGTACTTTTAAACTGCATGAAAAATTAGTTATAAACCCATGAAAAGTCCTCCAGCAAATCCTTGTCTAGACAAAAAATAGAGAATGTTTATAATTAAACTCCCCTATAAACAGGTTTCTAACGCTAAAACTGATAAACGGATTCTAACCAAACTTGGAACAAGGGCTAAACAGAAGATGCGCTTAGGGAATTTAAAAAAAAAAAAAAAGTTCGAAAAATGTCCATCAGGTGGCGCTTCGTATGAAGAAACAGTAAATTTAACAATGGAAATGGCTAATGCAGAATGTAAAAATCAAATTCAACATTTATTGCATAGTTTTTGATCGTTTATTAATTAAACTGGGTACTTTTTTTAAATAAATTTACCATGCAAAGCGCCACCTATAGACATTTTTTGAACTAAACTCTTCAAAAATCTGCCTTAAGCGTTACTCGTGTTCATTTCAAATGCCAAATTAGGTACCAATCGGCTCACCCGTTTCGGCTGTAGAATGCTGTTTGTAGGAGAAGTCTAATTATAGCCACCCTTTATTAATATTTAACAAAATAACTCTAGATAAATAGCCAGGCTTTGTTAGAGGGAGATTGGCAGAGTAAATATATGGGTATCTAGCTCGGTTTCAGGAGATTCAAATGTCACATTCACAAAGTACTGTATATATTTTTTAAAAAAAAAGAAGTGCTGGTCTTTAGCACATTCTTTTTGTATTATTATTGTCATGGGACTTTCGGGGTTCTAAAACTAGTTTTTTATGACATTCACACGTTTCATGTTGACAGCGCTTGTGATTTCATGTATTTATTTTATGTTTCTAATTTTTTTAATTTGATAAATGTAATTTCAAACTAGATGCATTTGCATTACAAAGCATCTAGTTCGTACACTTCATTCTTACTGGACATTGAACGAATAGCTACTACTTACATGTAAATATAGTGTCGAATTAAATTCCATTTTCAATAGCGAAAGTAAAGTCGTTCGTACAGTGAAAATTATTTAAGGATTTTTTTTCAGTTTTCGCATAAAAACTTTTTCTGTTGAAATAGATTTGCGATAGCGAAGATTGTTTCAAAAAACTTTTGAACAGTGAATACTTTTTCCAACTGATAACGTATAACCTGTTTTGAACTCTTTGAGTCTCTTGAACGCTGCATTGTCTAGAATATATCCGCAACACATACAAAATAATTTAACAAAGTACCTCTTTTGATAATGCAAAAATCATAAGGTGGATCTGAGGGTCATAAAAATATGAATATCGGATATTAAAATTTGATAAATATAGAAGCGTGAGGGATAGTTTTAAGATGTCAAAAAATATTTGAATTATTTAAATAATAACATTAAACTATTCATTGTAATAATGATAAATGCTTGTTTAAATTAATCTAAGAATATTGTATCATTCAGATGATAAATATAAGAAGCTATTTATTATATGAGAATCCCGATAATATTTTACCCTGTATTTTATCTAAAAGAAAATTGACGAAAACAAAAAGACAGAAATTAAAAATATTTTTTCATGAGCCAGAATGATTGTTTGAAAAATTATTCAAGAGACTTTTAAGCATTCAAAAGCCTAACAAAACATCAAAAAACTTTGATAGACTTCATAAGCTTACTGATAATGAAGTCCTGAAAAAAATTCCTTTCAACGCTTTTCCATCTTATAAAACCTTTTATAAGATGGAAGAAAATTCTGTCTTTCTGATAGAAGACACACTTTAAGTCTTTCAGTCTTGCACAAAGAAAAACAATTTTTTATATGGTCATCAATACTGTTCAAAGTAACTGCAATAAAAAGAGTCTTCTATCTGCCAAAGAAAGTAAAAAAATATTTTCTACCCAAGTTCTGTTACGTTACTATAAGGCTCTTAATCATGTGAGTAAAAATTACAATTGACTTCAATTTCTTACAAAGATAATAATTTTAAACTTCTATCAGAATAAGTGGTGTTCATGAAGTGTCACGATATTTCTATCCTCGGACGCTTATGCAGGCGGTTGGAGGGGGAAGCTCTAGCCCTCTCACCAGCCCCTGGTGTAGTAGGGCATTTTATGGCATGCTGAAAAGTATTGTGTCATTTCAGTACTAAATGTTTGAAAATTTGAGATTGTCTTACAAATTCTTACAAATCATCTTACAAATTCACAAGCCGCTCAAAGAGTTCCCATGGAGGTGAATACGCTTCAATACCCTATGTAACCAATTCCATACGTTCTCCATACGTGAATTTTGCACGTGTGGATAAATACGTAATGCTTAATTTAAGACGACAATTAAAAATCATAAATCATAGGAATTATGTTGTGCAAAAACTTAGCAGCCCATTTTATGACTCACGAAAACAGGCTTATTGAACCAGCTGTATAATGCTCTATGATTTAATCATACAAAATTCATTGGACTCGCGTTACAATGCGATTTAATTTACGCGAATTCGATTTTATGCGAGTTTTTCACGAATATGTATCATAGGGCTAAAACGAATTCCTCGCCTGCAAAACGAGATTTTTCGCCAAAAGTAAGAAGTGTCAATTCATTACTTCATATGTGAAATGGTGATGCACAGTTAGAGAATAGTTTAGAAGAAATTGAGGAATGTTTATTAGTCTCTAAAATAATTGTGCATGTGTTTCAAAAAGCCGTATCTCCCAACAAGAAATTTTTACTTACGCGAGGGGTCTTGGAATGCACGTAGATTAAGCCTAATGTATTTTACGAGAAATACGTTTTCATTTAAATGATTTATTTTATTTTATTTTTTATATATATGTGCGCGCTATTGGCTATTTAGGTACCCTAATACATTTTCTTTTTTTTTCTTCCTTAATTTCTTGTCAACTATTTCAATTTAAAATTTTATTCATTCATTAATCATTCCGTTGAAACATTTTGCCTCCTGTTAATATCGGGTTGTAATAAATATTTCCTCTCTTTTCTTTTTCTTCTTTAAAAGGAAATAATTTTTGTAGCAATAACGAAACTCACAATGCAGCATTTTTCATTAATAGTCAATTATGCTGCAGATGCAAAACTGTTTCTGATATTGAAAATTAATATTTGCCAAAATTTTAACTGTTTTTAGCTAGAAAGTAATGACTTTTTAATTACCTCTATCATCATGCTTCTTTCTCTCGTATTCGGGTTATGTAGTTTTTTCCGTCTTTACGTGAAAACAATCTTACGACGGCATGATGTATGATGATGAATGAGACGTGCTGAGGTATTATGACTCATTCTGAGTAAATATTTTGAAAATGTTAAGCCAAATTAACAAGAATTCCGTGTTTAAAAAATGGAAGGTGTTGATAATGAATTTTGGCTAGCTGATCCTGTTTGTTGTTTGGCTTTTGCTGGAAAGTTTACACAGACATTCTTTTTTTTCAATTTCCTATTTCTTTTTAATAAGCATAAAAAGTCTGCATGTACTTTTTAAATTTTTTTTCTTAAGGCTTACTTTAAAACAAAGTTGATTTTCAAGCACATTAACCTTGCTTAATGTTGCCTCTCAATGTTATAAACTAAAATTTTAAATGCATTTCTTGATTAACTCCAATCGTTCTTTTCTTATCTGTAACAGAAAAAAATCACTTTTTTTTTTTCTTTTGAACTATTTATTTTTAATGACTAAATACATTAGATGTACGGAGCGTCTGAAAAATATGCAAGATGAAATCAAACGTAAGCAAACAAATAATTTCATTTTCGGATTTTTATTTTCCATAAAGAAAGCATTAAATTTTCTTTTCGATGGAATACAAACCAGGTGGATAAAATAGGTTCAATTCCGTAGCCATTTAGATTTCGAGACGAAACACCTGTGGCCCTCTTATGGGGATATACCTGAAAAACATTGTTTCCCAATCACCAAATCGTGACACTGATGAACTTTAAAAGTCGAGTTACAAAAACTATTCGGGGTCTTGATCGTGCAGTACTTCTCAGGACGAGTCTAGAAATCACGTACAGAAATGTGTTTCACACAACTACTGATGAGCTTAGTAAAATTGTGCAGCGAATCATTAAAAAAAAAAGCCCCGATATTTCCTTTGTAGATAATTTAAAAAAAACTAAGTGAATATATTTGTCAGCTTGTTGACAATTAATTTTTCGAAGTGAAGCCATGCTTTTCGGATACCCTGTATATTAGGTGTACAAGTCTCCATGTTTTGTTCATAGATTCTCCGAGTACTTATCTGCATTAAAAGTTCAAAAAAGAGCGTATTTGGAACAAGATAAACCATAAAGAATGCATTCTTGAAGATAGTACTTAAGCTTTTTTTAATGATTAATGATAATCTGCATATATCAACCTGATTAACATTTGTATCTCTGAAATATGCATGAACATTATTGTGCAGATATTTTTATTGAGAGATTTCAAGCGTTTATCGAAATGCCCCGATGGGCTCAAGCCCTCTAAGTCACTATAAAGGGCATGACCATAATTACGATATAATATCACTTGGAAACTAAAACGAACGAAAAAGTTCACCAATCTATCATGATACGAACTGCATACTTAAAGTAATCTTTTAAATCTTCCTTCCTGGAGTTTATTGAGAAGATTTATTTCTGGCTGTCAGAAGAGATGTTATGGTTGAAGGCTTTTTTTTATTATTAGAAATCAATACGAGATTCGCGATAATGAAGCCTCCGATACAATAAAATGGACTTATATTGATAAATGATAATTGAATATCTCGACTGAGAACTACATTTGCAAGAGCTCCAAAATTAATCTACCGGGTTATCTAGGGGAAAATTTATCATTTGAATTGCATTAACCCTGGATTACTTCTTATAGTAATCATATGTGTTCCCTAAAACTGGTAATGGCATTTAATATTAAACACAGGAAATTAAAAGCGCATCCTAATGAGTTAGCAAATACTACGTAGAAAATCAAAATTTTTATATTTGTGCTTTATTTGCTAGTTTTTATTCACTTAGTTATTTAACTTACAAGACTTTAAAAACATTTGAATTTTTAAAGCAATTCTATCATGATAGTTATATTGCATTTTACTTTCTTCGCATGCAGTTTCAGATCTCTTCCAGAGGCAACGATGTATTTGGGTGCTTAAGCCATAGATACCAAACAATCCTTAAATATTAATCTACTAGTGGCATCACATTCACGTTCATTTATGATGCCTCACTTGTTCGTAGGTTTTTTTTTTAACAATATTATGAAAATTTTCAAGTCAATCGCACGAACAGCGTGAATTTTATTATATTTTTGAGCATATAGAGTGTTTCACGAAGAACCCCTAAATTTGAAAAGGAGTAACTCAAAAACGGCGACAGATAGAAGCGTAAAAAATTTAGTATATTAATTACAAAAGAGTCAGAATTTGATATTGAAGACACAAAATTTTGGTTACAAATTGCAGCAATACACGGCGCTATGTGCAGTAATACGAATGCCAGAAAAGAGGTTGGACACCGAAAACAATCACATCAAAATCGATTCAATATGCGCCTATTCGACACTCCACGCCAGGACCGTAGACAGGAAAAAATTTTAAGTTTTGGGGGTGGAGCTAAGGTTGACAGCATACGGAAGTTAAAGAAAAGTCCCGTGTAGTCCTCATTGAATAAGCCCTTTGCCTAGTATCCTTTGGTCAAATTTAGTACCTTTTTCTTCCATTCTTCTATTGTAGAATAATCTACACTTGATGATCCTCCTGAAAGCGATCTATACACAAGATTATGTCTTCAATCCGGTATTTTCATCCGGTCAATCCAGCCATTTTAAGCTGTGAAGTCTTTCAAACCAACAAGCCTATCGGCGATTTCTAGAGCTTTTTCTGTTAGTATCGTGCCATTTACAGGTATATTCGCGGCACGAAGTTCTTTACACCACTTTACTAACATAACTTCCAGCTCGTCGTATGGCGATTTTTTCAATGTTCTCCATTTCTTGGCATTTTTTTTCACCCACTTTCACGGTGTTTTTTTCAATGCATTATTTTTTCTGTAGTATGGATTGCAGGGTTGTCACTGGAATTCCTTGCAATTGAGCGAACGATACTTTGGTTCCGTGAAATTCATCAAATTGCTTAACAATTTCGGCTTTCTCAGCAAAAGAAAAGTTTTTGCGTTTTTTACTCGTCATTTTGGCACAAAAAGGTTAGAAATGCGACCACCGCGTGCTAAACAGCAACTGAATCTTAAAAAGTTTAGAAGGGTAAGGGCCCCATCTGATTGGTAACTGGAGTGTTTCTTCCCCTGCCTCTCCCGCGACAGGTGTTGAACACCTGCAACCGCGGTAGTAGAAAAGGGTGGAACCAAACCATGATGTGTTTGTTCTCAAAGAATGAGAAGAAAACAGATTCAGAAGACAGGAGTCTAAGGAATGCCTTTCTATTTTTCTAGATTAACTTTCAACAACATAGATTAGCTTTTAAAATTCACAAAAGGAAAAATATTGCTTATTTTAGAACATTTTTTAAAATTTTTTACTTTCCCGAGAAAACGTAAAATGCAGGAAATCCCGTAAATAGGCGTAAATGGGCATCATAATCCATGAGTGTACCGTGTTTTCCTTTCTTGTTCCACAGAGCACTTCTTCGGAATAGAAATCTATATTAAAATCGCCTAATAAAACTCTTTTACAATATACGCCAGGTGTTTTCTAACTGTACGCGAAATATATCTATAATAATAAAAATGAATGTTTGTAAATCTGACTGTCTGTATGTGTGCGGTCTCCAGACAAACCTACTGCACTCAGAACTCTGAAAATTTGAATATATAAGCCCATGAGTCCGATAATGTGCACCTGAGAATCAGAATTTTAAAATTTTAATTACTTTTTTAATTATTAATTAAAAACCGTTTTCAGGATGCCATGCTCGGCGAGTTTCGCCAGCATGATACTGTGAAACAATCGCATGCATTGGAAAACATGAAATGACACGGAAATTTAGTCAGTTTTGCGCCAATCTATATCAATAAAAATGAATGTCTGAAAATCTGCATGCGTGTGATGTCCAGAAAAAACTACTGGACGCAGAACTCTGAAAATTCGAACATATGAGCCCATTCCTTCGGTAATGTACACCTGAGGCTCAGAATTTTGAAATTTTAATTACTTTTTAAATTATTAATTAAAAACCGATTTTAGATCGTCATGTTTGGCGAACTTTGGCCTCGTGAAGAGATTCATGCTTGAAGTGAGTGGTAACCGCAAAAGTAAAAAACCGTTTTTTACGTTGCCATGCTTGGCGAGTTTCACCCGAATGCTACTATAAAACAAATCGTTTGCATTTGAGAAGCATGAAATGGAACGAAAATTTCATCAGGTTTACGCCAAATCTATCTATCTCTATAATAATAAAAATGAATGTTTGTAAATCTGTCTGTGTGCGGTCTTCAGACAAATCTACTGCACACAGAACTCTGAAAATTTGAATATATAAGCCCATGAATGCTGATAATGTGCACCTGAGAATCAGAATTTTAAAATTTCAATTACTTTTTTTAATTATTAATTAAAAACCGTTCTAAAACGGAAAATTTTCTTACCCTGTGTTACGAATCTTGGGAGCAACCCGCTGTTCTGGGGTTTAAAATAGTTTAAAATTCGTATTCTATGCGTTAAATAGTTAAATTTTGCTTTTCGTTGCATTGATATGTAATGTTCTGGAAATCTCGGGTTCTATGGGTCGTAGGTCTTCGAAAACCTAATTTTGGGGACTTATTTTTAGCGCCAAATTTGACGATATTTCTTTATTTGGCGCGTTTTTCCTAATGGGCCTTTTCATGAAAATTTTTTATGGTATTTAATACGTTTAATGACCTAACATTTCCTAATTTTCAGAAATTTAAATCGAAAATCCTGGATTTTACAAGCTAATTTGATTAATTGATTGAAATATTTAATAACTCCAGCAATTTTAAAGCAAATTATATGTTTATTTTTCTTCATCTATAATTCCTTTAACAATACCTGGCCAATTTTTTTTTAAAATTACTTAAAAACTGTGGTTTAAAAAATTATTTTGTGAAAAATTGTTCTGCCATTCGAATACTATGCGAAACTCCCCTTCCGTTTTTTCAAATGGGAGAAATGTGTGATGTCACAGCAGTGAGTTGTTTTTAGCAGTGAGCTGTTTGGTGCGTTTGTAAGTACGTACCTGAAACTCTGGAACCATTATCTGCACTTTCTGTTATATAATTGCGGCCTAGAGTACTAATCTGGAGTTGCAGTTTACATGTCAGATTTTGTAAATCGCATAATTTAAGGGGTTTACGGGCAACGCCGTGCGGGTCTGCTAGTTTATAATAAGTTGCCACGTTTTGGCACCACATTTAGCGATCATTTATCAAAAATTGCAAACCTTGTGCGACTTTCAACATCTTATTAACGCCCCCCCCTCTCCACGTTATCTGGCAAACACATTTGAAAAGTGACTCAACACGCTAATGTCTACACAGAAATCCTGATTGAAATTAATAGCACTCTGGGGCTAAACATTTTGGGGTGGACCGCCCTTATGACTTAGGGGTATGAGACATAGTTAAAAACCTATTCTCAGACCTAACGAATATACATAGAAAATTTCATTAAAATTCGTCGAGTGCTTTCGGAGGAGTTAGGTGACTAACACTGTGACAGGATAATTTTATATATTAGAGATATATATACACACACATGTATGTGTGCGTATAAGTATTACTTATAATGTTGCAGAAATTATACTGAAAGCTTTTCTTCTAAATTGAAAAGCTGTCGAAGATCGTACAAATGTGAATCTTCTGAAACTCCGACCCAGAAAACACACTACTGCCCGCAAAATGACAGCCGGATACCCGTCATGCTGGCAAAGTGCCGTACACCGGGAGCAAGGTAGATTGCCATCGTCTGGAAGTCACTGGAGTACCAGTGTCTGAAAAGTGCACATGCGTCAGTACAAAAACTAGTAACGGCGAACTGCCATGTGTCTATGACATGCACAAAAAAGTTAACGGCGTGGTACTGCTTAAAATGTTCCGGGCCAGCATTATTTGGCAGTAATGGGCCTGTATACATTTCGTAGCGTTGGCGTAAAATTTCGTTATTTTAATTGAATAATATTGTTTCACATTCATACTGTGTAGAAGTGTTAGGGGATATAAATTCCGGGCACCCAAAGGCAGGGTCACTGCTAAGATTTTTTTTTTGTTTTGTTTTTGAGGGGGGGGTGTAAGGGGAGAAGTTCATATTGTGCCTTCAAATATTTTAGTATTAAAAGCTAAAATAATACAAACGAGTTCAGTATGCTATAAAAATGTTTATTACACCGACAGTGAAACCCCCACTATGTACAGAATTATGAATTTTAATCTTAAAATTCTTATAATTTATATTAATTTTTTTACAATTTTGCTAAATTTTTCCTGAAAAACATATTTGGAGACATTTTTCTACGTTAAGCCCCTTTTAAAATCTACCGAATTAGGGTGCAGAAATATGTTAGAGCGTATTACACGAAAACCAATCGGTATAGACTAGGTATAGACTAATTAGATTTCTCTGTCAGGAGCGATAATAATTATAATAACATATGCTCCGACAGTGATATCTGGCTGGTTAAGGATACTCAAAGTGGATTTTACAGTTTTTAAACAATCGGGAAAATATTACAGGTAAATTTTTACTTTCGCTGTTTTTAATAATGTATATACGTTCTCCACCGGTGACTTTTGCAACTAATTTAAAGATTAGGCGACTTTTTGAACCCAAAAACGTCATTTTCATACTATTTTCAAGTTTTGGCTACATGTACCTTACTCCAGGCGACTAATTTGAAAATCTGGTGTTAGTTTTTGTCAACTCCCTCTTTTTTTTAAAGTTGCTATTGTGCTTTCAGCAAGCATTCTAATCTGTTTTTTTAATCGTGCTATAAAAATGAATGTATTATATGTTCTGTTTTATTTATATATATATATATATATATACAACGAATGAATAGTTTTTAAATTTATCATTTTATTCAATCCTTCTTAAATGAAGCTAAATTAAGCATGTTTATTTCTGAACTACAAAATCATTAAAAAATGTTACTATATTGGGAACTAAAATTGAGAAAATGGCTACTAAACTGGTGACATTTTTTAAGTCGGTGAGGTTACTAATGATACTTAGTTTAGTGTATAAAAGTACTTTCCTCCATAAAATTTGAATCATGCAGTATAACAGGTATAGATACAGAAAATTTCTTTTCAGAATTGCTAACATTTAAAAAATAATTTGACCTAAACAAAATGTACAACAAAGCAAAATGTTACCCTAAAGTTATGTGTGTTAACATAGTACAATTTTATTTATTATTACTTCCTGTAAGATTTTGTTTAGTACATACACACACACACATATACATATCAACCATAAAGTATTATAATTCATTTATAAAATCTCTAACTCAGAAATATTGAAATTAAACTATTTATAGATGATTTTATGTTGGTTCTGAAATGTGTTACCGCTCTCATAAAAAAATCTTTTGTTACTACAAATTTGTAAGAAAATTGCACTTTACGAAAACTGCACACAATTCACTAATGATAGGCGCACAGAATTTGCAAACGATTGACCAACGGATTTTGCTGTTCTTTATCTTTCATTTATGTTGTTTTTTATCTTTCAAAATGTTACCCTTAAGGAATGTTTTTTTTCGGGGTGGGGGTGGGGGTTGATGAATAAGCCCCCTACCCTGAATCCGCCACTGGCTCGTATTTTAATTATGGCAGCATTACTGTAAATAGGCACTAATCCGATATTGTGCTATTATACTGTAGTCACTGTTAAAATACTAGGCCAGTGCCTTTATTTTTAATAATAGACGGCATAAGGTCGTTTCATTTTTGGCATTATAAACTTAAAGGGGCCAGTGCCTTTATTGTGAGTATCGGCCGGCACATGCAGTATGCCAGTAGAGTGCCGTTGCCTTCCCGGTCTTCTGGCAAGGTACTTCTCGGGCGACTACTTTTGGTACGATTCAGTTACTTTTTGCAGTGCCGGGCCGGTGCTGGACGTAAAGGCAGAATGGCACTGGAAATGTACTCCGCCAGCAGGTGTGTGTTTGCTGGGGAGTGACTAGAAAGTTTCTTGAAAGGACGAAAGACAGACTTTATGTGTTTCTAAACACTCGATAATAATATTAATATTAAACAAAATATTCAGAAAATCCAGAGCTTATTAACAGAATTTATAAATAATAAATTTGGTAAAATATAAATCTGCTTTGATTAAAACACTTCTTTTTTCAAATTTTCACTTTAATATTTTTCTTTTTTTTCCTCTCATGTTAAATTTATGTAAATGTAGTTGATATTAAGCTACAGATGCAATAATATTTCAGCATATCCATTCTCATTGCAGTGTACACATTCACAATCATTATTTTTAAAAAACTAAGCTATATATATTTTAAACCTCTAAACCTACAACTGATGATAGAAAAGCCTGTTTAATCCGCCATAAAAGATTTTCTTTAAGTCTCTGGAGATAAAATAAGGATACTATAGTGTTTGCAAGTCAAACATGATGTATTCTTGTAAAGTCTTAAGAAGAAATAAAAACATTTTTAGAAGTAAATTTTATTTTTCCAGATCATTTTTCTTTTTTATTTCCCCTCCTCTATGATCTTTCTCTTGAGAACCTAATCCCCCGACAGAGTCTAGCGTTAAATTACAGAATTTTCCATCTTAAAACAGTAAAAATACATAAAACACATGGTGACTTTTTTTATCAAACAAACTGTAGCCAATAGTTTTTCTTATCGATGATTCCAGCTACAAAACAAATTAACGCATCAGGAAAGCTCTTAAATTTTTCAAATCTTGTGCTGTTAAGCTGTTTTTATTTAAACTCAAGTTTGAAACAATTATTGCATGAAAACATCTATCTGTGACAGAGTATTTTTCCTTAGTTATTTTGTTTACTTCTTTCTAGTGTAAATTCTCCGTGGAAAATTAACGTCCTCCTTGAAAGATACTTTAAATATGTCTGCTTGAAAATGAAAGAAAAATTGTAGTGTTAAATATTTACGATGTTATATCAAATTGATACTTTTTTGTGTATGTGCTCGCTTTCGAAAAAGCAAATTTACGTTAGCATTTTTAAGTTTGAAATCTCGATGCAAAATAATATAAATAACTTGACGTATAATACTAGAAGAGAAAGTCCTTTGTGGAAACAACTACAAAGCATTCGACAAATCATTCGATAAAAGTATGTCAACACTCAATATATTTAATCGTCATCCACTTAAAATAAATAACTTCATATTCAATTTTTATCATATGTCGAAATCGGAGTTGCTTTTTTTTTTTTTTTAACGTGCGAAAACTTTTTGCATTCGAAAGATTTCGTTTGGCTGAAAATATCCCCTCTTATATCAATGTTTCATGCAGAGAAAATCATTTTATTTGAGAAAAAGTGTCAAACTGGGAAATCTAGAAAAACAATTTTAAACGAATTGGAATACAATTCTCCCTTCAAAGTCTGATAAAAATGACTTCAGCATGATGTCATTCTCACTTGCGACTCCTGATTTTGTCAAGCTAATAACTAACTTTCTTTTTTTTTACTCTCGGAAATAAAATTAGAGTTCAAAATATATAAAAATACCTTAAATTAGGGAACTGGAGAATTTTCAGATTTTTAAAGTAGCGCAATTTATTTTATTTATTTTTTTACCTAATTATGAAAAATTTTATGCGGATCATAGAAATGGTATAGATTTTATGACATTTTTGTTCTTAACTTTTTTATCTTTCTGGGAAAATTGCGGTAAAAGTTTTATCTTGGATTGGATACTGTGGTGCTAGATCCACATGGGCTCTAGCACCATGGTATCGTAGAATATCCGTTATAGATATTTCTCGCTCCAGGAGCTCTACCACCATAGTATCGGAAAGCTTTCGCTAGCGAATATATCGAGCCTTCTCTTCTCATGACGTCACACTCCGAGAAATATACGATATGCCCTACTACGGTCCTATCGTGTTTGTATCACTGTCGTATTGACTATCGGAAATAATGCTGTTTTTTCCCGACACGTTGGATGAAGGTGAAAACTTACATTCCGGTATCGGGGAGTACGAGATGGATGGGTTTTTATTGTGTGGATCGTGGAGTGTCAACTACTTCCACAAAAGGACCCCTCTCCCTAGCACGGTGGGTCTGTCAAAAACGGGCTTCCACTCGAGATGGATGTCTCCGGAGTCTTCGAACATTCTGAAGACAATGCCTTCGTTTAAGAAAAAGGGGGGAAGTCTAGTGTTTTGATTGGTTGATAGCTCTGAGTGTCGGATAGATCTGTAGCAAGCACAAAAATACTCCCTTGTTTTATTCGACACTCATTGTGGTAGCACCAAAAGGGGAGTCGCGGCTATTTATTCGAAGTATCTGACTATCCGAGAGCGAGAAATGTCAGATAGTCAGATAGTCCGGATAGTCAGATACTTCGAATAAATAGCCGCGACTCTGGAAGTACTTGACACTCCACGATCCACACAATAAAAACCCATCCATCTGGTACTCCCCGATACCGGAATGCGAGTTTTCGCCTTCATCCAACGTGCCGGGAAAAAATAGCATTATTTCCGATAGTCAATACGACAGTGAAACAATCACGATAGTATCGTAGTAAGGCATATTGGATATTTCTCGGATTGTGACGTCATGAGAAGAGAAGGCTCGATATATTCACTAGCGAAAGCTTTCCGATACTATGGTGGTAGAGCCCCTGGATAGTCAAATACTTCGGATAAATAGCCGCAACTCTCCTTTGGGTGCTAGCACGATGAGTGTCAAATAAAACAACCGAGTATTTTTGTGCATGCAAAGGTCTATCCAAAACTCAGACCGATCAACCAATCAAAACACACGACTTTCCCCCCCTTTTTCTTAAACGAAGGCAAACGCATTGCTGATAGCAAGGGGTGTCAGCTTAATATACCTTTAAAAATAAATTCATGTTATCTCATAGTCAGGGGGAAATCACAGGACTGGTGTAGCCATTTCTAAATTAAGACATATTTAATAAGTGAAAAAAAAACGTTTCATTTTTTTATGTTTTAATAAATTTGTTTAATATGTGTATTTTAGTGTATTATTAGCCCTCGTGTGCTATTTCTTTCAAGCACGGGATTTTGTCTACACGGGGCGCCGTGATCGCTTTTCCGTTTGATTCATGTTTACTGCAGAGTGATTTTATATTGGTAACGGAATATTTTGGTCGAAATGGATACAATTTGGTCGAATGGATAGACAGTGGTTTCCAAAACAGAAAGCCATCTGGAGTTGCTAACGGAAACATGGACTATCCCTTCAGTTGATTTTCAAATACCAGGATTCACTTGGGTCGAACGGATAGACAGTCGTTTCCAAAACAGAAAGCCATCTGGAGTTATGATTTTTATAGTGGAAAACTTTATAAAAAGAATATGAAACACACTTTACCCGTGCCTACACGAACCAGATCAATGGTGTTCAAGTGGTCATTGCGTATAGAATATAAAGGGAGATTTGCAGTTACATACGCTAGTCCTCGAATTTCTCATGAAGATAAGTTAGACGCTATATTCGAAACGTTGCTGAAGGAGTATGATTGTAAAACTGTTTTAGTAGGAGATTTTAACATAGAATTCAATTCCGATCAAGGATCTGATTTCACATCTGAAATGGGTACTTTAGATTTTCCAATACTCACTCATCCAAAACATTTCACCACTAGGGGCCAAACAACAATTAATGCAATTTTCAGAAACAAAATTATACGAACAGGAGTCTATATGAGCACTTAAAGTTATCATTTTCCTCTATGGTGCAGAATGGATTGAATAGATTTTTAAAAAAATCTGAAACTCTTCCGAGTGCGTAAATAAAATCTGGAAGAATTTTAGATTTTTTAATTTTTAATTTTTTGATTTGTTTCTTTGAATATTTTGCTTTGACTCACCCCATGGATCTGATTTGTATGGAAAAGGCAGTCATTCTAACCCTCTTTGTTATGCATGATTTTGTTATGTAGTTCTTTATTATGTATGATGTTCTCACATGTGATGACAAATTTTTAGCATTTTAAAAGCCTAATTTTGGTCTTGGGTGGGGGTTGTAGAGAACCCACACTCATTTTTCGACCTCCCCTTATATGATGGCCTACGGTTAGTTCTCTCCGGATGGAGAATAAACAAAGGGGCTAACTTAGGGTTCATCTGAGGTGGCGTGAGAGAGGATAAAAATTACAGATTTTGAGCGGGGGAAGCTGCACGAGAACGAACGCAGTTTTTTGCGACTGGCCTTGCCTCTCGATGCTATGCTAAATTCTGTATGTAGTTCTACATTTTATGTTATGTAACTAAGGGCCGTATTCACCAAACTGTGAGTAGCCCGCCATCATCCGAGAGTTGGGAAACCTGCATTGCCGGTTTGACTCGGAGACAACTCGGAAACTGTATTCACCAACTTATTTCCGCCCAGGATTACTTGACTCTGGAGTTGTCTCAGCCAGCTTTGAAAGCTCGTCTGTGATTGGGTCAGAGTAATGATTCCATGAAGGGGGTGAACTAGGTTTAATGTTCGGGAGATCGAACCCAGCTCCCACCACACACACTTCCTTCATGATATTTAATTTGTTTTTATGCAAACTGCTCATTAAAATGTGAAAATTAATTTAAAAAAAATAGACTAATTAAACATTTAATACAAAATTACATCCAATATTTTTTATAATAAAATTTCATGTCTGTTATACTTTTTTCAAATTTAGGAATTTTCATATTTTTTAACACACAAAAATTAATTTATGCAGTTTTGATGTTTTTTTTTTTGAGATACTTTATATATTATACATAGAATATGTAGTGTTTAAAAAATTCTATGATACTGAAACATATTGTTTTTTTTCTCACATTTGTGTGAAAAATTGTTAATTCGCTATTCCCAAGTACAGTACACTACAAATCAGACAAAAATGTTTTAAACCCTCAACAACACTTTTTTTTTCATCCATTACACATAAATGATTAATCTCTTCAATGTAAATATTTTTATCCCGCCTCTTCTTACAAAAAAAAAAAAAAAAAAAGCGCGGGCGTAGTAGATCCACAGTGCTCTAGCCAAATCGCCCTCTCATCTGTGGAACAATAGAGAACAAGAAAATAAATAGGAAAGATCAGAATTTACTTACTTATTTTCAACACAAAAAATAATTAAGAATAAAAAAGCGTTCAAAATCAGAAAAAAGAGGGAATGGAAAAGCAAACCAAGATAAGTCCCACAGATGGCGCCTGCAGTCCTCTACGGCAAAAAAAGTACAGTCATTCTCGTGAGTTTTTGGAAACATTGTACAAAGATTTTTTATCACTTTTGGCGGCTTTTATAGCTTGATGGGTGGTTTTCACAGCAGTTTCCGTCTGTTAAAGCACAAAGATTCAATGGATTCAAGTATTACAATTTTGGATTTCCAAACCTATAAAAAACCAACCCTCGTATCCGCCATTTATAAACCCGAGTCAACTCTCCGATTTTTGCGGGGTTAGAATCCTGCACCTGGAGTCAGGGTCAATTCTTGGGTAACCCCTGATTTTGGAGTTGTGAATACCATTTTCTCACTAACCCTTGAAGTAGCTCGCTTTGCTGGGTTAACTCTAGGGTTTAAAGTTTGGTGAATACGGCCCTAAATGATGTTTAGTCTAGACACATGGATCTTTTCCGTTTTGCAAAACTCGTTATGTAAAACTCCACCAGACCGTACATCATGAGATGGACGTTGCCAAGGTTTGGAAATTCCAGCTCGGCAGACTACACAAGTTTACAATCATAAATATTATAAACACACTCTTTGGAAAAGTAAATTTACTATATTAAATAATATATAACAAAATCATGTTTATTTATTTATTTATTTTATAATTGCGGTCTTCAATCTTGTGTGTAATTACAGTCGAACCTCGATTTAACGTACTTTGATTTAACGAATTCTCCGATTTAAGGAATATTTTTTCTGTTCCGAAAAAAGGGTGCTAAAATGCTTTGATTTAACGAATTTTTAGCTTTGATTTAACGAACAACAATCGCTGAATTAAAATTCGCACATAACACTAAAAGTTCAAATTTTTCGCACACAAAATTATTATCGACAAAAGCTTTGGAAATTTTATGTTCCTTCAAAGCACAGCCACAAAAACAAAGCACTATCAAGGATTTTTTTCCAAAGTGCTATTATGTATGTATTATGTATTAAGTTTTAAGAACAAGTAAAATTAAATGAATTTAGATAATCTCCTAACGTATAACTTATAATTTTTAAGCTCGCAGTAAACAATAATCATTCTTTTTTTTATATCAATATCTAAGGGTATCTTGCATTGATATTTTCTTGCTCTTTACAAATATTGATATTCGATTTAACGTATTGCTTCGATTTAACGAACGGAATTGTGGATCCCAATCAATTCGAGGTTCTACTGTATTTTTCCCTTTCTTTTCTTTTAAAAACTAAATATTTAAGTGTTTTATGGTTACCAATAAGTAAAGCTTAAGGGTAATAGTAATAAACACATTACAGTACATTTTCAGAGATATTTTTAAGGCTTTTCTCTAATTCGTTTCTACCATTAAATAGTTAAACTCCCTATTTCGAACTTACACAAATCTATTAAAGAAAAAATTGACAATAAAAGTTATAATCTCACAATTAGAGATAATCTTAATGCGGCCAGTTCTGTGCTCACTTTTTTTTCCAAACATAATCCTTAAAGTAAAAAATTCTTTATATCGCATTTTCCTCCTCTTAAAACAAAGTCGAAATAATTTTCCTTTTTTTCCCTTTAATGGATTCCTTATCAATGATTCATTCTCAAGACAATATTAAAATTACAGAAGCCATCAAAAAAAAAATAAATAAAATAAACAGAAACCACAAGAGTTTTTCTTTTCATTATTTTGAGTTAATCTTTTTGTTTGCAATTATCATTGTGTAAAAAGTGTGATGGTTGCATAAAGTTTATCTTCCTTTTTTTACTTCCTGATTCAAATTATTTACAAGTTGCTGAATTTCTACAGAATAAATCCCCATAGAAAATGAAAAATGAAATCTAAGCTTACGTATGTCACATTACACTTAAGCAGAAAAAATAAAAATAATATGTTATTATTGAATTAAAAGTAACGCTTTTATAAACAATCATTTATTTCATCGGTTCGGTACCATAACTTTAATTTAAACCTCGGGCTAATAGAAATTACTTTTTTATCAGTTAAATAATGAATTTTTAAATTTAGTACTTTTACTAAAAAAAGTGCTGTTTATTTTAATAAAAAAAGATAATGTTTATTTATTTGTTACTACATTGTTTAATCAGTGAAATATTAACTGATTTTAGAAATTTAATTGATTCCAATAAAAAATGTCACACAAATTTTTAAATGCAAAATAGTTTGATACACATAGTATTACGGAACTCGTTCCAAAAAAAAAAAAAAAAATGTTATATATTTTTACTTTTTATATGAAATCTTTCTTATGGGTGGCGTGGGGGGGGGAATTTCATTATGAACTATAACATTTTCCACTATTTTTGGCAAAGTCGTCATACACATAATCATTGCGGTAAAACTCCTTGTCCATCTTAACCCTTTGCTCTCTTAACCCTTTAACGCGCAGTGTTCCCGCTCTGGGAACACCAAACTCTGACGTTTTAACTGTTGCCAGTCTCGAAGAATAGATTTGATTTCTACAAAAATAGTTGCGGGTGACATAGCTCCACGAGAATCCTTTACTTTTTTGGCACGTCATTCCCCGTAAAAAAATTGCCACGATTATTTTTTAACAGCACTGGCATCTGCTGAAAAATGGAAGAGCAAAACGGAACAGCTGGATAGATTTTCCAATTCTGAAAAAAGGGCAGCCGTTGCCATCGCTCGACTTAACTACCAGCAAGATGGCAGACGATTGAAACGTTCATCGCGTGCCACAGATCTACAGACCCTTTTTTGTCTGTTGACCCTTTTTTGTCTGTCCCTTTTTGTCCCTTTTGGCTGCCCTTTTTTCAGCATTGGGAAAGGGTTGCGCCTCAAAGGGTTAAGACTTCACTTCCAAAACAATGCTGATACGGAAGAATGTCCTGTCGCGTGCTACAATTCATTGCATCACAATGCACGGAGTTTTACCATGAAATGAATTCTACCATCGATCTGGTAGAGGCATACTGGACTTGGCAGTATAAGGGGAGTATAAGGGGACTGGGCAGACTGGGTTAGAAAAGAACAGTCAGAACTTAGTATCTTTGAAAGCTTATAGATTGCAATACCGTTTGAAATAGGGATGGACGCGAGAAGTGAGAAATCTCGCACAGTCTCGCGTTATCGTCTGGCATGCGAGACGAGACAGGCAAAATTGTTGCAAGATGAGACGCGAGACGAGAAAGGAAATATTTTGCGAGGCGAGACACGATACGGGTCTCGCGCAAAATATCTCGCGAGAATTTCTCGTCTCGCATGAATTGACGGTAGGAGTTACTTTTCAATCAGAATTGAAGCGCTGTATTTGAGGAGGTATGCAGTCCATCCCCCCTCCCCCTATTTTTTGTTTTAAAATGGGACGCTCATTTTGCATAACTATTTTGAACATAATATTTTTATATTGTGATTCTGCATCAGTACCCTAAAAATAGGGATATATAACGGGACGAATGCTTGGGGACCCCAAGCTCATGGGGCCCCAAAATCAGTGTTACTTTTTTTCCTTCCTATATTTACAGAAAAGTAATTGCTGCTCTTGTTACTGTTCCTTAGATTCATCTAGCCTTCTAACACTCATATCAAAACACTAAATCATAAAGTATGCATAAAAGGTCGCTCACTGCTTGATATTTACAGACTGGATAAACTAAGATATCTCTGTTTCTCTTATTTGCAATCTAATCTAGGACATTTTTCTGTTTTATAAGCATCTTCAGGTTAAGAGACATAATGCTATACGGACCTCTCCTCTCTCCTGTTTAGGACAATTTTCACGTATAGTATTAAGAATCCTTTTGTATAGTATTAAATGTTTTTTAAATGTGTGTATCCAATTTTGATCAATCGTTATCTAAGATTGGTGAAACATCAAATTATGCACCTCCGTTTTTGGTTTCTAATCTACTGAATAGTTTTTTTTTACAGCACCACCCAAAAGAATTTCAATACATTAAGGTCTAAGGGCATCTTCAGTATTATGTCTATAGTCAATCATTGTTTGAGCCATGCCCAAAATCTCCCCAACTGTTATTAACTTTGGTGATTCTTTTCCGATATATCACCAAATTTTGCGGTAAAAATAATTACGCATTTGTCATAATTATAATAGTTTTATCCGTAGAATGCTGAGATTTCGTATTTACTGCTATTGTAACATAAAATTCTGCATCCCTCTTTTTGTTGCAATTGACTGGGTAATTTATTTACAGGGTCACCCAAAAGACATTAAGGTGTAAGTTTACATCCAATTCATTAAAAGACTGCAGCCAATCTCTGTCTCGACTATGCCCAAAATCTCGTCCAAAATTCTTACAAATGTGCTGGTAGCACATCGTCTCAATCAGAAACAGTTCAGAGTGTGTAGTGAACTATTACAGGAACACCGGACAAAGAAAGGTCAGTGAGAGCTGCTGGTGTTATTAGTAATTTATATGTTTGTATTATTGCTTATTTATTAATTATCTGATTGTTAATCAAGAGCATCATTGTATGCAGCTGTGTAAGCTGAATGTGTCGTCTAGGACAAAAATTAAGTTGGGTGTTTTGAACTGAACTGGATTAAGTCCGTTGGAATCTGCGAAGAATTGACGGGAAGCTTCGCCAATCATAGGAGTGCGTGCAGTGCTCAGAGTGTTAATTAAATAACATTTTACATACTTTGAAGCCTGATCACAGTATAAAACTTTAAAATGTCCTCGAAAATCCCCTTGTTTGCATGTTGTGCTGTGCTTGTAGATTTCTCAAATGTGACCTAAGTAGTTTTTGAAATTATCGATTTATTTATAGTAGACTGTGTAGAAGTACAAACGTATTTAAAATTCTAAAAATATTTGCAATCTTTCATATTGGTATAGGAGATATTTTATTCCGGAAGAGATAGATTAGGATTAATATTTTCAATAAACAGTTACTTCGTAACAAGTTTGCTAACTTCTTTTCTTTTTCAGAATATTAGCTTTGTTGGATGGATTTAGAGTATGTTAAAATTCTCGGAAAGTCTCAGCTATCTCAGTCATCATTCATAAAGTTTCTCAGTTATGTGTTATATGTGACTAAGACTGCACCTTCGCCGAAGCTACCGGTTTCAAAACTATAATGCTCTTTTCCTGCCTTAATGCGTGCTGCTGGTAAGCGAGTTGGACAGGCATTCTTGCAAGTTAAAAGAATACGAGACAAACTTGGCGGTAAATGTAGCGACTTTGGCGACGAAAAGAAAGTTCTCGGAAGTAGTTGAATTTCGGCTGTATCTCAATTAGGAGAGAAGTTACGAAAAAAACCGAGAAATATGATGTCGCATCTTGTGTGACGTCACATCCTGCTTGGAAATCTATAAATAGGTAGTCCTTCTGGCTGTCGAGTTAATTAAAAGAGACAAAGAAAATAGATAGCAGAGATCGACGATTGACAATGCGATATGAACATAGTTATTGCTGTGATAGTAAATGAATTGCTGCGCAGGTGTTATTAAATTCTGTATTCTTTGCAAGATATTAGTGCTTCGATTCGTCCAATAAAGTATAATAAATTTTCTTTTTGAGTTTGTTGGACAATTTTAACTTACACCAACTACCGGATTTCAGTAACAGCATTTCTACAAATTTTATGTTTGAAGAGGAATTTTTGAATGTCGAACACATGCTTTGGTAGAAAACTTTTAAGCTTCATCATAAATTAGACAAAAAATCTCAATCAGCGAAATACTTATTTATCTGATAAATAATATTTTAACCCATTAAGCGCCAAAGCTCCCGTTACGGGAACATCTATTATATCTTTCTTTTCTTAAAATATTTTAATTATTAGTTCTCCCATACTAGAATTCGTAATATTAGAATACGGCTATATGCAATTGCAGGCGACTACACAACAGATTTTTTACGCTCGCCATGATCAGTATCGCAGCAAATCAGTCTGAAGCCGCAGGCAAATAAGTCTATTTTTTTTGGAACTGCTTTTGAAAAGTTTTCTTCGTCCAAAATATTTAATTTTATCTATGTTTTACACGTAAACAGAATAAATTTTGTTTCTTAAGTACTCAATTATTGTAATATTAACGTAATGTATGTACTTTAAAATTTAAAAACGATTTACATAAGAGTGACGTGCAAGAGCGAAAGTTTCCTGGCAGAGTTCCAATTAATTTCACTTTAGAGACGGTCCCTTACTAGCTTCTTGAAATTGGCCGAGAAAATGGATGAAATGTATGATTTTCAAAGTTCCATATCTTGGTCAGTTTTTATCGTAATAAAATGAAACTTTTTGTGTTTACTTTGTTTTTGTGTACTGCATCTTTTCCTAAATATAAGTGATAGGACCTGGGGACCGTATAAAAATATTTAATTTTAGTAATTTTTTTCTAAATGGGTTTTTTGGTTCGAAAAGCACGTAAAAACATTCTTTACCCTTTTTAAAACATTTTTTAAATTGGAAGTGCATATCTAAACCGAACGGTTCGGAAATTAGTTATTGGGTCAAATTAAGGCTGGACACCCTGTATATAATAGATGTTCCCGTAACGGGAGCTTTGGCGCTTAATGGGTTAAGTACTGGACTAGAAGGAATATTTTATAAGTTTTTGATCAGGTAAATACAAACTCCGCATTCAATTAACGACTTAGCAAGCAGAAACACTTGCCTTCATGTCTAAGTATTAAAATAAGAACACTGAAAAATAAAATTTTGTTAAATGAACAAAAATTTTGTTAAATAAATAAATAAAATAAAATAAATAAAATAAAATAAAATCAATAAATCCGGATGAAATAGCACCAATGAAATATTTATTTTTTTAAATCAACAAAATTATTTTTTTTAAATCATTTGGTTATTTCAACAAAATATTTTCCCTCTTAAGCCAAATAATTTAGTGATTTATTTAGTTTGTTAATTTAACAAATTTATTCGTTTAAATGGTTTACTTCGGTAAAATCAACTAAATTATTTGTTTGAATTAACAAAGTTTCTTTGTTAACTGGTGTGTTAATAGTCTCATTTAATAAAATTATTTTCTTGATTTTACTGTCATTTTTTTTAACCCACTATTAAGTTGTTGAAAGTTTCAGAGACAAGACTAATTAATTTATCAGTGCGCCAAACTTTATATTTTTATTTTAGTGTTTACTAACAAGCATCGTCCGGCTACGCATATCTCAACATAAAGTCCGCTACAAGTTCTTTACCGAAGCTGACATAGGTCTCGACTCAAAGCGGGTGCCGAAATGGGTCGTTGCCAAGCTTCATATGCTGGTCTACCATTTCATGACACACAAGACTTACATAGGATCGTGCGTCCGGAAATGCAAACGGCATCCGCTAAAGGACGATGTTCACAGGCTTACGGAAGCTGAGTATTTTAGCCTAGGACGTTCGCTGAGGTGGATAAGGTCGGGCCTTCGCTATTTGTAACGGGCCTGCTTATGAGTTGCCATCGCTAAAAATGAGTTTATCATTGTGGCCTGTTTTCCCCAATCACAGTATTCTATTTTATTATTCTAAGTATTAAAATAGAATACTGTGTAGTATTCTAAATGTTATAGTATTATAATTATATGTGTAGTTATAGTGTTATAGTATTATAAATGTTATATTATTTTATTATTTTAAAACAATTTTTTTATACTTTTGTCGTACTAAAGAACTTTAGATGTAGGTAATCGTTTTGTGAATCTTGCTCCATTTTCTTTCATGAAAATTTATCCTAAAATTCGAACATTTTGCTCTGAATGTAAAGGTAAGTGAACGCTTATAATGTAATCAGAAATTCTAAAAATATGTATGTAAATCATGTTTAGTAAATAATAACTCGTGTGTTATTTATAAATAAATTATTTTAATCAGAAATCGAATTATTTGAGTAGTTTTTATTCTTGTAAATAAGCATGACGTTGTGATACTATTTAGACAATTTAATTATGCCAGTTGAAAATGTTATTTATCAGTTATATATGCCTTTATGTGATTAAGACTTACATCTGGTACAGTGCAGAAATACAGTAAATTATAAATTATTGATTATTGCCCGTTTATACAGAAACTTCAAATGTAGTTAATATTTTGTACAAGCGTTCATTATGCTTGCTCAATTCCTAAGTTCGATTGAGAAAGCGACAAAAGAATAATATATACTACATGAAATGTCTTTATTAAAGTATAATTAATTCAGGGATCGCGCTATAGAGCGTATTTTATCAATTTTCTCCAATATACAGGATATTCCGAAAACACTGAAATGCGCTTTAATACATCATTTGTTAAAGATTAATCTTGAGTTGTTTAAAATAACGTAGGAAATACGACTACGTTCATGAAATAATTATAAAAATGTCTTTCTCATTTGTGTATTTAGTTATTTTAAAGCATATTAAATATCCACTTGTGAGACTAAAATAAGCAATCGTGAATCATGAGAGTAAGCGCTACTTTGTTTTTCCTTCAAATTATATGCCTCTGTTTTCTTTATGTCAATATGTATCATAGCAAACAAATTAATCATGAGTTCGTACTTGAATTAGTAACACAATTACTACTTAAAACTACATTAAATAACGTTTGAAAGCACTGGGAAGCTTAAGAAATGCCTGATGTATACGTGAAGCCTCGAGCATCCGTAGGCCTCTTTGGATGGCTCATCAAAATACACGCGCAGGCCCGTTACTAATTGTGAAGGCCCCGATAAGGTTTGCTAACTCTAAATTGGCCAATGTGCGTCACGTGCATGGTGCCGTGGATGGGAATGGACGAAGAATGGTACGGATGTACCTTGAGCGCATTGTTCGCCAGCAGGTGGGCAAAATACATTAAAAATGTATTTTTGATACAAAATACATTGAAACACATTAAAATACAAAATGAAAAATACTCTCTGAATTGAAAAATTCAAAATACAAACTACATGTATTTTCGAAATACATACAAAATACGTGTAAAACTTTTAAAGTATTTTAATTGTGAACAGACTAAATTTGCAACTGAAGATCACAGATCCCCACAAAATTCCAATAAATTTTGCACAAACATCTTCCTACTTCTTTTGACTTCATTTAGAATTGTAAATGAGCTTCCAGCAATATAGAAAAAATTAGATCAAACACCATTATACTGTTCTAAACAGAATCATGAAAAAAAGAAATATTTTTTCCTTTCCTGTTTAGTTGAACTTAAAGGTCCCAAGCGACCCTAATTTTTCTTCAGTTATGTGTATTACTTGAATAGTTATTATATCGAGTGCGAATACCAGCAATTCGTCCCGCAGTGGTCTGGGCGCTAAACTCCGTTCCCATAA
Organism: Cheiracanthium punctorium; assembly: GCA_038373885.1. Classification (NCBI taxonomy): domain Eukaryota; kingdom Metazoa; phylum Arthropoda; class Arachnida; order Araneae; family Cheiracanthiidae; genus Cheiracanthium; species Cheiracanthium punctorium. The sequence continues at coordinate 554,727 of JAWZYV010015148.1, read as the reverse complement.
GAACACGGCAAGTGAAGCAGCATCCGGCTTGGCCAGTGCTTGGGAGGGTGATCTCCTTCTCGGCTCGTCCGCTGTGGAACCGTGTACGCTAATGGGAGCTGGTGCACGTAAAATCTGTCGTGGCTTCAATGTCCTCCAAGTTGTTAAACGATACCTCTGGGGGTGCCGATTTCAGGTGATGGTTGATCCCTCATCTGGAATTGGTTCAAAATTAAGGACCAATAAGTAGAAGTCCAACCCCCTCGGGGGCTCTGACACCCCTCTTTCCATGGATAGTATCGTCTATCCGTGGACACGACAAAAAGAACAACGTACCAGCAATTTTATCGTCTTCATTCAAACAACCCAATTCAAGCAATCTGTGGCGTTATACTTAATTTAACGTCAGAATGCAAAATGCATTGTCAGTATTTTGAAAATACAAGATACATTAAAAATATGTTTTAAAACAGATTATCAAAATAATTTGCTTTTAACTTGTGAAAATACAAGATACAAGATACAAATGTGTTTTGAAAGTGTATTTGTGGAGCTGCGCAACTCTGTTGTTCGCAGGCGTAGATGGGAAAGGAGAAATGATATGAAAAGAGGTGTGACAATATTAAATGACATATTTATTAATATGACTTCCCATCAGCAGCACCATACACGTAATACATATCGCTCAAATCTGTGAGTTACTAAACCCGCTCATTTATCTCCGGTCCCGTAAAAGGCTGAAATGATCGCGCTTCCATAAGCCTGCGAACATCGCCCTCTAGCGGTAGCTGTTTGCATTGTCGTACATAAGTTCCTCTGTCCGGATATGCAAACAGCTACCGCTAGAGGGCGTAACTGTTTGCATATCCGGACACTGTAAAATGTACATGACATTTTATAAAATGGCATGTACAGCTGCGGGAAAAAAAAATATCCCACTTGTACTTTATTCAGCCGTCGTTCGTCGACAGCAAAGTCACATATACCAATCGTTTACGATTGACGTACACTTTAATTTGCTGTACATAAAAATTGCATAAGGGGCCATCTACATATTAAAATTCGCACCAACTTTTTTTTTCTCAATAGCAACCCCTAGATTTCACTTCATATTTCAAAAGTTTAGCTCATTTTAACCCCGGATACCAATTTTCAATAAATTTGAACTGAAAATGAGTGAGTTATGAGCACCCAAAATCCCCCTCCCCGTACGTTAAAATATTTTTTTCTACTTTAATTCATATCTCATATAATGTTGATAATAAGAAGCTGACTTTTATTCGTACTATTAGAACTAAACGACCCAAACATAATTTACTATTATTATAATTTTTAATAAAATATTAATATGAATTATCAATTATTAAATTATTATTAAAAAAATTATGAATAGCGACCTAGCCAAATGTTGGTGGAAATAGATGCAGAAAAATATATTACACGGCTGTGCAAAATTTCAAATTTTTACGTCCAGTAGTTTAATTTATATTAATTAAAATGTGTTATTTTCATGAGTTAAGGGAACATATATAAATGTATTTAGTGACAATTTTTTGAAAATTTCGTAAAGTAAACGTAAATTAGATTTCTTTTGTCCAAAAACACAGTAAATGATAGCGGTATTTAAAAAATATCAAATTTTGAAGCAAATAAATTAAGAGTTTTTTACAGTTTCATGGTGATTCTATAAAGCGTCTACTGTTGCGTCCAAATAAAATATTTTCCATGTATAGAATTAGATGAAGTAGATCTATGTTAAATTAATAGTAAATTAAAGTATACGTTATTTGCAAACGAATGGTATATATAACTTTACTGTACGACGAATAATGGCCAAATAAAGAGCAAGTGGGACATTTTTTTTCCCCGCAGCTGTACATGAAATGGCATTATATGAAATGTCTGTGCTTGTCTGTCATACCATGGCATACTTGCCTTCCACGGTATGACAAACAAGCATGTTAAGCTTGCCAACGGTCTTTTGAGACACCCTGAGCATATGCATTCAATTTGCCGACTAAAAAAGTGTCAGAAATAGGCTTTTTAACTATTCTTCTTGAGGATTGGTTTTTAATTTCTTATTGAACCACAAATTATCTTTATTCTGTACACTAAGAAAAAACATCGAAAGGGATTTTCGAAGCATGACTGTTTCCTTTTACTTTCTTGTAATATTTTTTTTCTTTTTCTTTTAATCTCTTACCAAACTAAACTGGTTCTTTTTTCAGTAAAGTCTAAATTTTCACTTTAAAAAATCTAAGTAGTCTGAATGCACTCCTGCAAAGTAGATTACGTCATCGAGAGAGGGAAATAAAAGAAAAGTAAGAGAACACGAAATTTCCGTATTAAAATAGGTATTTTGGAATGAGGCTAAAAAAAAAGTTTTTAAAACTGCGATCACAGAAAACTTTTTTCAACGGTCATTTAACTTAGGCCGTGACATTTCTTTATTTTGCTCAATTGCACTATCCCCAATTCATAGAATGGCAGTGCTTTGTGGAGGGGGAAAAAAAGAAAAAAAAAATTTTTTCGGGAACACTTTCAATACCTTATCTCTAGAAAATGTCTTTTTTTTATTTTTCGTATTTCGCTTGAACAAAATGAGGGATTTTGATTGTGTTTGGTTTTATTCTTAAGTTTTCAAGGATTGGAACAAATCGGTTTAAAATTTCCAGCTCGAATTTCAAAATAGGGGTACAAGGCATTTTCAAAGTGAAATTTTAAATGTTCTGATAAATATTTCTTTGGTGATAGTTACGTAATGGTTTTTTAGATGGAAAACTGGGGAAAATGTATCTTTTTTTATAAAATGTACTTTACGTGCATAGTTCGATAAGTCCGTGCAAAGTCTAAGCGATGTCTTCTCTATAGCATCTCACGGCTATATCCATTTCTCACAATCTTTGGAGATTCGTTGACGAAGTTTCTTTTGGATATAAAAATTTTTTGGATAAAATTTCGCAAATGAGCACGTTCCGTCCCCTCGCACAGTGGAGACACAGAAGAAGAATTTTCATCCTGCGCTTGTGTAATTTAAACAGCCAAGTGGTTATGGTAGAAAGTCATGAGGTTATGTCCATGTCCCCTTGCCTTTCGGCGCCGCAAAGACACAGGGATGAAATTCTTCTTCTGTGTCTCCACTGTGCGAGGTAGGGGTGGAGGGGAGGGAACGTGTTCCTTTGGGAAAATTTTATCCAAAAAAAATTTTCATCCAAAAGAAACTTCGTCAACGAATCACCCAAGATTGCTAGATAGTCGTGCCTTGGGATACTGAAGCTATCGTTTAGACTTTACACGGACTTATCGAACTGCCCACGTAATATCATGAAATTTTCAATAGTTTGCTGTACTATTGCAGCATTTTCCAATCTTTGCGCGCTGCAAATATTTTACAAAGTAATTTTTTTACGATTTTTCAAAAATTACTCGAAATTCGATTGAAACATTTAAAAACTTCGCAATTTCTCGAAATATTCTGTTATAAAAGTTTTATATATTTTAAAATGTTTTTTAAAAAGGGAGTTATTTTCTTCATTCAAAGAACGTAGACACTACACACTTCTCCACTTTCAAGGAATTTCGAATGCGTTTCCTGAAAAAGCATGACGTTGTTGCAGCAAATGAGTGATATATTTTATCTTGGAAAGAGGAACGGTTATCCCTCAGCCTGCAAATGTAATAAATATGACTGCATTTTGCAGGCATAACAATGAAAATGGCAGGCGTCGCAGTTATTTGTAAAAGCTTTGTGAAACGTTTTGATAAAAATCAGGTACGTGTTCGATATAGAGCCCATAAATTGGTGACAGCTTTTTTGAAATTTCACGAAATCAAAAATTGTCAATGCCTTGAGATTCAGATCTTCATTATTCTAAATAAATTGTAAGTCTTGTGAGTAGTATAACAGACATACAAAAGAGTGCTAAATTCAAACTTATTGAGCTGCATTATGCAGATGCATAACAACCCACTATCAATAGGTTGCTGATATTTGAAAATAGCGTCGAATATTTGTAATTTTAGCAACATTTATAAGATAACGGTATTTGAAAACAGTGCCACCAATAACTGATGTGTTTCTCAAAAGATTTTCTACATTTTAAGGTTTGGTGAAAATCGCGTAATTTGTTTCTTAGAGCATCAGTTTAAAACGATTGCAGAGAATGAAATGAAAATTCGTAGCATGTTCGCTTGTTACTCAACATAAACGTTCGAAGTTTAATTTAATTGAAATTGTTAATGAATTTTGAGATTTTACCAAATTTTGTTAAATTTCGACAGTGCCTAATGGGAATTTGCAATTTTTGGTTTTATATAGCCCTGCTAGATCTTATGCAAGCCATTTTAACAACATCACCTTAGTGATTTACACACTGACAGTTCAACAAATTTTCTTTTCTTCTGCAGGTTTGACCACGGAATAAGATGATGTATCAGACTCTGCCAAGTGAAATTTTTAAGGGAGGGCGGTTTGGAGAAGCGAAAGTTTGTGAGAGTAACCTGATAAATAAATCTGTACTCAGTAAAAGATGAACTGCCACGACTTTGTAGAATTTGATGAAAGTGACCCACAGCATATAACGGGTACATTATAACATGAAAAGAAATTATCAGACACATATGGCGTTATATAAAATAGCATATGCATAAAATCAACAAATTGGATGTGTCAGTTTGGTATTAGAAAGGTACCTTCTATGTGGAATATGATACTTCCCCCTAGAAGCAAATGTGTGATGCTGTTAATTATGAGGTCTGACAGTTCCATTGAAAGAGAGAGCCATTGCTCTTGCAAAACAGTTGCAAACGTGGCAAGGGTTTCAAGAGGAGGATTGAGAACATAAAGAGCTTCCGTAAATCTCCCCAGATTTTAGAATAGGATTTGGTATGCATATCTTTCACGGATGTTTCATGGATGATAAACGGTTCCAGTTTCTCTACACATAAAACAACGCTTACTACTGCTTTGCAAACTAAGCATCGACTCATCCGTTTATAGAACAGCCCTCTATTGATTAGCCGTCTAATGGACATGTTAATATGCCTACCTCAAACGCGCACTTCTGTGGTCTTGCGTTAGTGGCCCGTGCATGGCTGGTCACGCGTGGCACGGACTGTTCTATGCAAGGTTGACGTTGACATTAAGTTTCCAGATGCTTCAAGAAGGCAGGATCTGAGCTGACTTAGAGCTACGGTTCAAATTTTTCGTGCGTAGAAAAATTTCGACCATCTGTGCTGGTCGTAGCATCTGGCCGCTCTTCGCTGAATCGTCCTTATGCTGTATCTACAATTAGAAATTGTTGCTAAAGTCTATGAACAGCAGAAAGACTGACCTTAACCATCTGGGCACTTGTCCTGGCTTTGCCCTGCTTTTAGTCTCCCAACTCTCAATTGCAATTCTTAGGGCAAATGATACATTGAGGTCATTATTACAAACTGGCTATCCGCTATTTCTTACTTTACAATCTTAGCGAAAACTGGAGGCTTGATTTAATTAAAGCATGCAATTTTATGCTCCTGGAAAATCGTTTAATCTGGCTGCAACACCACCAACTTGCATTTTGGTGATTTACTCAGCATCATTTATCTGACAACGTATTCCAATTTCATAGGGATTGGTTTATTTTTGAGTGCTATTTTTATGGTTTTACTAAATTTTTGGAAAACAGTATATTAACATGTACTTTTGAACAGCAGTTTGATATCCAATTGATTTTATGAAGGAAATGCAGGGTCGATTCTGCCATATGTGCGACCAAAATCTATTCGCTGTTTTCATTCCATCGACTATGTAATATCTCTGCACTGTACTGCTGAAGCAATGCTTCAGATATTTTTTCATTAATATCTAATTATATTTCTCGACATATGCAGTGTAACAGCTCTGAAAGACCGTCTCTGGTAAGAGACTATCTGTCATGAAGACCGTCAATTTTTGTTTCTTGATTTTTGTTTACAGGCTCTGTGCTAAGTTTCTCTCCAATAATTTACCACAATGTGCTCATTTCATCCACGAAAGAACATTTTTCGTGCTGTCAGTGGAAGGATAAGATTGCTGACTTGAGAGATATCTCGAAATTGTCCTTTTTTCTCAAAGGCTTGAGTAGAAAATAGGCTGTTGTACGATTTCTTGGAACTGTTTGTGAATTTGCTTGTTCCCAACTAAAGGAAAAGGCTGTCCAGATTCCAGTTTCATCTCATATTTGCTGCTTTTTAAAAGAGATTGACGCTTGTCCCGTAGGTGGAAAATCCTTCAGTAAGGCTGTAGCGTATACATATAATATAAAACAGCAAAACTTACGTAGCATGGATATCCTATTAATCCTTCGAGTGAGTGATAGCCCATAACAAGATCAATTAAAAAAAGAAATAAAATAAATAAATAACAAGAATAGCATAGAAACAATAGGCTACAGATGTTGTAAGAAAACAGAGCTAAAAAAGCTTTTAAAAAAATTGGATCTACATAATCAGTGATATCTTGTGGGACTAAGCATATCAGAGCAATAAACCAAATCAACACAAGTATGTGAAAGTTGAATTTTGAATATTGAAATCGAACACTCCTATTCAAGTGCCACCGTGTCCATATTTCAATTTAATGAAGTAACAATATTAGCTAGGTTTCTTCAGGTTACATGACAAAAAGATTCATAGAAGTAACCCAAGGGCACGACCATAGCTCATGAAGGAAAAAAAAAAAGATCCAAACATGGAGGGGGAAAGCTCAGAGAAGATGCCAATACTCGAAAATAAAAAGGTCATGCCAACAAAGTACACTGCTGGCCATCGTAAATGCAACACCCTGAAGGAAGCATGCAAATAATATGAAATTTACAACATGCATTAGCTGAGGTGAGATATGCAAATGATTAGCATTTCAGCGCAGACGCACATCAAGCGCGCCTGTGGCGCCACCTCAAAGCGCTATTTAAGGCTTGGAGATTTCGACGGTTTCAAGTACAGCAATTGTGTTTTTCTTGCTTTTTTTTCAAAAAAACGATAAATTATGCCTCGTAGGAAACAACGATCATCTTTTGATCAAGTATCCGAGTTTGACAGAGGAAGGATAGTGGCATACCGAGATTGTGGGTTATCTTTCAGGGAAATCGGTCGTCGTATTGGACGAAACCAAACAACTGTGATGCGGATATGTGATCGTTGGGTGCAGGAGGGTACGACGGACAGACGTGATCGACCGCATCGACCTCAGTGCACCACGTCACGTGATGACAGGCAGATTGTACGCATGGCAGTGACGGACCGCTCAGTCACATCACGAACCATATCACAGCAGATTCAGTCTGTAACGCATCATCCAGTGGCTGCGCGTACCATTCGACGTCGTTTAGAGCAGAATGGTCTGTCCGCAAGACGTCCGTTTCTTTGTCTACCTCTGACGCGGAACCACAGACGTCTCCGCCGCCAATGGTGCGATGAAAGAAGGATGTGGACGACAGAATGGAATGAAATTCTCTTTACTGACGAGTCACGCTTCTGTATGCAACACCACGACGGTCGGATTCGAGTCTGGAGACACCGTGGAGAGAGGATGCTGAACAGCTGCATTATGCACCGTCACACTGGTCCTGCACCGGGTATTATGGTATGGGGCGGTATCGGATATCTCTCTCGCACTCCTCTAGTACGCATTGCCGGTACTTTAACCAGCCAGCGCTACATCTCCGAGGTGTTGGAGCCAGTTGTCCTTTCTTACCTTCAGGGCTTGCCAACAGCCATATTTCAGCAGGATAATGCACGGCCACACGTGGCACGCATTGTCCAAGGGTTCTTCGTCAATCACCAGATTGAATTGCTTCCCTGGCCGGCGCGCTCTCCGGATCTTTCGCCGATAGAAAACATGTGGTCCATGGTTGCTCAACGACTGACCCAGAGTTCATCCCCAGCTGTCACACCAGATCAACTTTGGCAACGTGTGGAAGCTGCTTGGTCTGCTGTACCCCAAGAACACATTCAAAGTCTCTTTGAATCAATGCCGAGGCGTGTGGCAGCTGTGATCTCCAACAACGGCGGCTACTCTGGGTACTGATTTTGGCAGGAACCACGCTTCATAGAATGCTGTAAATTTAATCATTTGTTACTTGGTCAACATGTTATCTACACAATAAATTTTGTTGTGATATCTCTTGTTTTTCTTGGTGTTGCAATTTGGGTGGCCAGCAGTGTATTTTAAGTGACAAAAAGTAGCAGCAACTGTCAAGGAGTAAAAAAGAGAGAAAAATTCAACAACCAGATGATAATATAGTCAGTATCACAGTAACTAGAAAGAGAAAGTATATAACAGAAACATTAAATGGGGAGCGAAGTGAAGGAAGTGTAAAAACTAAAAATCTAGTGTAGCTAACCAATGAGCAACAAAAACCAAATATATATATAGAGTGAATCTAAACTCTTGGGCAAAACTTTAAGGGGTGATAGGGCACATAATAAGGAATCAGAATCACACAGCAATGTGGGGTCAAAAACGCAGTTTTCACATACCTGGTAATAATCACTTTGTGAAAAGTATTGAAGTGTTCGTCTAATTTCTTAACCAAGTTTCATAAACAATAAGCACGTCTCCCAAAATTTCATCCGTGAACAAAATTTAATTTAATTTAACTTAATTTAATTTTTAAAAATGTATAATACTATGTTCAGTATGTGAAATTAGGTTAAAAAAATGAAAAAAAGAAAGAAATATTGAAATTAATATTGATAATAGTAACGGGAGGTAATAAAAAATTAATAATATTATTTATATGTAACTAATTAAGTTATAGCGTATACTACTCAATAATATATTTGTAGCAATGCACTTAGTATGGCCTATATCTGGATCAGTGAGTTTTTAAAAAAATTCCCGAAAAGAAAAACGTACCAATATACAGGGTGATTCGCTATCACACTCACGAACTTGCAGTGGATGTAGGGGGTACAGAAACGTTTCAGAATCATATAGCAATGCGGGGTCGGAAACGTCGTCTTCATGAACTTGTTAATAATCACTTTGGAAGAAGTGTTCAAGTGATATTAAACTTTTTGACCATGGTTTTTCAAAAACTAATCCCTCTTTCACCAATTGCACTTGATAAAAATTCTTATTTCAGCATTGTTTCTTGCGTTACATTTATGAAATTGTCTGACGAAAGCCCATTGTTTATAAAACTTGATTAAGAAACTAAAAGTAGGCTTCAACATTCGTATATTCACAATTTTACACTTTCAATTTGAATTTTGAGCAATTTATAGATCTATGTAAAATGTTGGCCCTCTCCGAGGATTCAGTCTGGGGACGCCCTTGGATGGTGGCCCCTTGAGGGAGGTTTCACTGTATATATATATATATATATATATATTGCTAGGCATGATTTGATAGTCGAATTAATGCACAGTAAAGCAAATAGCAAACATACTTCATGCAAAATGGCACGATACTTTTTCTTTATGTATGAATTTCCTTTGTTGTTCCACAAGAAAAAAATTTTCATACTATATGACGTTATTTTTACTGAAAATTTCAGCCCAATAATAAATGCAAATAGGCGGTCAAACAATAAATAAATTCACATCTATGGCCAAATAGTAAATGTACAGAAGCGGACAAATAAAACCTGAACACCTACAGCCAAGCATTAAAAACCGGCCCTGCTGAAATGTAATAACTAAAACTCTTGAAGATGGCGGCACTATCCAATTTTCTAGAAATACGTTTGGCTTTTATTTCCGTTTTGAAATGAAACAGGAAGGGTTTTAACGATGTTTTACCATTCTTCTTCTTGTTATTATTATTATTATTTTAATGTAAGAGCATTAAATAATACTTGTGTTAGACGAAATGTACTCCATGCGAAGCTCCCAATTAGTAATTAATTATTTTTCTTTCAAATAATAATAATTATTATTATTATTATTATTATTATTATTATTATTACCAGTAGTAGTAGTAGCGTTATTATTATGATGAATCATAAACGTTTTAGAAGATTGTTTATATGGAAACGGAAATAAAAACCAACTGCATAGGCATAAAATTAGGTAGTGTCGCCATCTTTTGAAGACTAACTTAGTTATCATATTTCATCAAGGCCGCAGCATCGAACCGAACTGTTGCTTAAAATCATAGGTAAACCATTATGATAATTTAAACTCTGCATCTCACATCAACTTAGGAGCAAGCCTTTATTTTTTCTCTAGAAGACACGAATATAAGTATAGTAGTAATGTGACCTTGTATGTTTCTTTTTCTTTCCTTTTCTTTTTAAAGGTGCACATTTAATATATATAGGTTTAAAAAATAGTAAAAAAAATAAAAAATCGAAGTTTTTATGCAGCCCCCGGGTCCTTTAATTCAAATTTGGAGAAATCATGCTCATACTAAAACATTTCAAACACAAAAACTTCGACATTGATGCCACCAAGAAACATGTCGTTGAGTGCTTTAAACCACTTTACACATTTCGTCATTTACACAATTTCAGGGGACTGCATACTAAATGAGGTACAGAAAAAAAAAGTGATTTCGTTTCAAAAGTTATTTGAAAGACAAATCTGTGAACAGAGTACATTTGCAGAATCACATTTTATCCTTGGTCAAATACATATTGCTCTTAATGCTGAGATAAGTTTAAAAGGAATTTCTTTTCTTTAGGAGGGTTCACATACAATCAATAACTAGACTTTAAAAATTTCTTTTATGAACAAAAGCTTTAAACTAAAAGCCCAATAACTAAATTGGGGTTCATATACCCTCTATATCACTTCATCCCTATGATACTCTTCTGATTGCAGTCTTGGGCCCCACTACGTGGGTGATCCGAAGCTCAGGTGCTCACTGAAAAAAAAAAAAAAAAAATTGCAGGATTTTAAGAAATAGTTTTATTCATTTTTGTATTAGTTTGGTGCATAATTGGCAAGCGTTTCTCCCTTTCCCCATTTGGTGAAACAATCCCAGCTTTCGTTAACTTGCAGGCTGCCGTAAGTGCCTGGTCGTCCAAATCCGATCCTGGAAGGTAGATTATGAAGTTCTAAAACATTTAGTGCTACCATCTGCTGTTGAATGGATGAAACAATTGCTTGTAAATTTAGAGATAAAAATGTTGGTAAATAGTGCTGCTATCTACCGTTGAACATCTGAAATAAAATATGTCTACAAAAATGCATGATTTACTAATTTTTAAATAATTCAATATTTTCTAAAAGAAATGACTCGAATTTTGGAATCTCGTTAAACCTATACCATGCTAACTTTTAGTTATTTGAAAATGCATTCAATACAATTGGCTATAGAGCAATAAATAACTTAAAAGTATTTCCCTTAATTTAATGTAGATTTATTTTATGGGAAGAATGAATACTTATTTTTGTTTTTAAAAAACTAGGTATTGCTATTTGCATACGACTAATAGGTAGCATGATATAGTTTTCACGAAATTTTTAAATTCTCGTCGTTTGCGTTGGTAAATATTGAATTATTTTAAAACTTAGTAAATTATGCATTTTTAGACATATTTTATGCCAGTTATTCAACGGTAGATGGCAACACTATTTAGGAAGTTTTAACTCTAGTAATTCAATCCACGAAGGTATATTCCCCTCCGTGATTCAATCATTCATGATTGAATTGTAATATTTAAAAGGGATTGTTTCACAATTTCAGCAGTAGATGGTAGCACTGAATTTTAAGAATTTAATATACCTCCAATTGAACTAAAAATTAGTGAAATGTAACTTTTTTTTTACTTAAAATACATTCAAAACTCTTATAAATAATAATTTACAGATTACTATAATTTTAATATAATAAAAATTATTATAATATAATGAAATATAAAATATAGTAATTGTATAAACAATAATTTGGCTGTGTAAGAGCGGAATAATTCTTTTAAATATTACCTCTTACTGACGAGTTATATGTAAATAGATTTTAAAATTCTGCAATATTTTAACAGAAATTGTTTTAGGACATCCTGACAATATTATATCTTTTGATTGGATCATTATGCGTATATTTTTGTGTATTAGAAGTAGGATTTAGTATCGCCACAATACTACCTCAGTAACGGACCAGGATACACAAGAGTAAAATTTTCGAAATTATCAGGGGGGTAAAAGGATCCCAAACATGTACTCATATTCCTATAAAGTTTATGCAACTGGCTGTATCATTGTGGATGGGGGGAGGGGGGTGTGTTTCTATCACTATGGGTCAATACACACTTCTACTATTGTGGTAGGGGATAGCATCTGTTCAGTGGGACTAACCATCATCTTAATACACAATAATCAATGCACAATACCCGATGTATTTGCCACGGGCCACAATGATATAGTTACGCTTCTGGCTTCCACACCATTCAACATCTTTCTTACTTTCAAATGCTTTGAATTTGACAAGAATCTATGGTTTGAGCCGTATTTTTTAGTCAAACTAGCTGAAGTACCCGTTCTTCGCACGGGAATGAATGGACTTTTTGATATTACGATTTGTGGTGATTACTATTCATTGTAATAAACAGATATAGCAAAATTGATATCGCCTTATATTGTGTTTAATAATCATGCATACCGAATTTCAAGGCAATCGTTTGTACGGTGCAGAAGGCGATGCGACGTAGCGCAATCTAGTGGCGAGTTTTAGCAAAACGGATGTGACGAAAATATTCTTCGCATTCAGATATCGATGTATACGAATTTTCATGACGATCGGCTGAATAGTCCTGAAGTTCATGTGTGGACGCAACATCGAGTGGCAAGTTATAGGAAAATGGATAGCGCCAAACTCATCCCCGTGTTCAAATATCTATGTATACCTATTTTCATAGCAATCAGTTACCATCTAGTGGTCAGTTAACCATCTAGTGATTAATTAAAGTAATGATTTGCTACAGCGCCGTCAAGTGGCGAGTTGTAGCAAAATAGATAACGCCAAAATATTCTCATTGTTGAAATAGCTATGTATACTGATTTTCATAGCGACCGTTTGAATGGTCAGGAATTTGGCCTGCTGCAGGGTCATCTAGTGCCGAGTTAAAACAATAATGCATTGCAGTGCCATCTAATGGTGAGTAACATCAAAAGGAACACAGTTAGAATATATTTTTTGTGCTCAAATGTGTAAGTATAAAAAATTTTATGCCGATCAGTCGAACGGTATAGAGGTTGATGCGTTGCAGTGCCATTTAACGGCAAGTTACAGCAAAATGGATAGTGAAAAATATTCTCCGTGTTCTAATATCCGCGTGTACCAAATTTCATCGAAATGGGTTGGACGATATTCGCATAGCAAACGGCTAAACGGAATAGAATTCGACGTTCTGCTGCGCCACCTAGTGGCAAGTTAGAGGAAAACGTATAGCATAAAAACCTTCTCCATGATAAAAGACTTAGGTGAACCAAATTTCATGGTAATCGGTGAAACGGTGCTGAGTTTTTCAACCTCCTACACACATACCAACATTCATTTTTATCTATCACCAGTCTTATTATATATACCAGTCTCAAGTAAAATCCAGTTTCAAATCTAAGCCTCGCCAAAGTGCCAGCATACGCCATTTTGCAAGAGTTTTTTCAGGGAATCATTCGAAGCATTGACTTAGCAGCAATCAAAATGGGAAATGGTTCGATTGCCAGACATTTTTTTGAAAAGTGGAATCCCTTAATACAGCCTCATTTTTTAAATTATCAACTATAACATGTTTTATTCATCGTTACCTCGATGTACTAAATGCGAAGATTTCAATTTTCTGAAATTTGACGGATTTCCCCCAAGTTAAATCAATGTACTCAATTGGCGAGAATTCTGAAGCTACATCGCTTGAAATGCCCTAATAACTGCATTATTTCTGCACGGATAGTTAAAATTTAATGCTGTATTCTAAGAAAACCTATACACTTGTTTTCAAAAATGCTATTCCCTTAAGCTCTCAGTAAATTGCGCCAAAACGCCTAAAACTGTGCAAACCGCTAGAACTCACTTTCTAAAAATCGGCCTATCAGCCATTTTATTTTTCGCCAAACTAAAAAAATTTACATATTAGTCTCGGAAATCTTCGATCCTCATTGTTTTGCGTATAAAACATTTCATTCCTGCTCTCATTTCTTATGCGCACACGATATTATAATTAAAAAAAATAACCTTACAAATATAAACTAAAAAAATCATTATTATTCTTTTATTTTCACTTTAAGAATTTAAAACATTTTATTCGGCAAAATCGCCACACATGGCAACCAAGATGCTTATTTCACACTTTCACTACAGGGGTTACAATTACATAAAGCTTTCTGCGTGGAGAACATAAAAAATCTCTTAAATTCCGGGAACGGGTGGACTTTCAAAGTTTTAAAGTGGACTATAATTTATTCTATATTATTTTACATATATCTGTGTAAAATTTCAGGCTGACAGGTCCATTTTTGTGGAATTGTATACTACCCAAATCAACAAATTGACAAACAGAATTTCATTTTTATTTATAAGATAACCTACGCTTGTTTTTAAAAATACCCTCTCATTAAATTGCGCCAAGCGCTAGAATCATAGAAAATCTGACACACTTTCAGATTTTAAATACGCACTAAAGTGCTATATATAAAAAGAGTTATAATCCATAGGTCTTCCCTATTTTCGTTCCTTATTTTATTAAGTTGGAAAGTGTATCATTATTCATGAGTGTGATTAAACAAAATTAAAATTGATATTTCTAACATCCTTTTTTCTGGATGTAATATATTAGAAATAGATGCAATAAAGCTGCTCAGAAAAATGCACAATTCCAACTGAATGAAAATTTCAACAACTTATACGCAGGTGTATTCATAACCCAAATAGCAGACTATTAAATTACGATAAATAGCGCCAAGCGTTAGAATCCTCCTCAAAATCGCACATCAACCCCTTTTATTTTTCGCCCAATTAAAAAGTTGCACATTTATTTTCGGAAAATTTCCAAATTCTATTTTTCTTTTGAGTATAAATCATTTCATTCCCGCTCTGATTTCACATGCACACGATATTTTAATTTAAAAACAACCTTACAAATAATCTAGTCAAAATAAAAAAAAATCGTTATTCTTTTATTTTTACTTCAAGAGTCTGAATCATTTAATGAACTGCCGAATGTGGCAACCTAGATAAGCTTAATTGTCGCTTAATGCACTGTGTGGTTACAATTACGAAATGGCGGAAAGCAAAAATTAGCCTTTTGCGATACGTTTTTATCGATATTTCCTAAAATAGTTCGAATTTTGAAAAAATCGCTTCGAGGTGTGTCGGGACCTGTCATGGAGAATTTCCGTTCAAAAATTGGTAGGTCTACGATCACCCGTTTGCGAGCTACGCGAGACACAGACAAACAAACAGTTTACACACATTGTTTTATTAATATAGATACCAGTCTCAAATAAAATCCAGTTTCAAATCTAAGCCTCGCCAAAGTGCCAATATACGCCATTTTGCAAGAGTTTTTTCAGGGAATCATTCGAAGCATTGACTTAGCAGCAATCAAAATGGGAAATGGTGCGACCGCCAGGCATTTTTTTGAAAAGTGGAATCCCTTAATACAGCCTCATTTTTTAAATTATCAACTATAACATGTTTTATTCATCGTTACTCCGATGTACTATATGCGAAGATTTCAATTATCTGAAATTTGGCGGAATTCCCCCAACTAAAATCAATGCACTCAATTGGCGAGAATGCTGAAGATAGATCGCTTGAAATCCCTTAATAACTGCATTATTTCCGCACGGATCATTAAAATTTAATGCTGTATTCTAATAAAACCTTTGCACTTGTTTTCAAAAATCCGTTTCCTTAAGCTCTCAGTAAATTCCAAGCCGGAAACAGTGCAAACCGCTAGAATTCACTTTCTCGGCATTTGAGCCATTTTATTTTTTCGCCAAACTAAAAAATTTTAACATATTAGCCTCGGAAATCTTCAATTCTTATTGTTTTGCGTATAAAACATTTCATTCCTGCTCCGATTTCCCATGCACACGATATTATAATTTTAAAAAAATAACCTTACGAATATAAACTAACAAAAAAAAATCATTATTATTCTTTTATTTTTACTTTGAGAATTTAAAACATTTTATTCGGCAAAATCGCCACACATGGCAACCACGATCCTTATTTCACACTTTTTTCACTACAGGGGTTACAATTACGGAAAGCTTTTTGCGTGGAGAACATAAAAAATCTCTTAAATTCCGGGAACGGGTGGACTTTCAAAGTTTTAAAGTGGACTATCATTTATTCTATATTATTTTACATATCTGTGCAAAATTTCAGGCTGATGGGTCCATTTTTGTGGATTTGTATACGAATCAAATCCACAAACAAACAAACAAACAAATAAACAAACAAACAAACAAACAAACAGAATTTCATTTTTATTTATAAGGATAATGTAAATCCAGATCACTGTATTTTTTTTTTTTTCAAAAGCACAAAATTTTTTGTCTTGTTTAAAACTGTCAGGTTAAAGCACAATTTAATACTTTATCCTTTCATTTTAACCCTTTCGCGGGCACTAGTTACACGCTCTAGCCACCTGTTTATGCTGAAAATGACAAAATTCAGAATTAGTCAATTATCCAATGTCTATTTACCAGATAATAATAAATTTTGTACAAAATGATCATGAGAGACAGTGTCATACATTTCTAAAATTCTCATGGATATTTACTAGAAATATCCATGTTTCGTTAAATTGATATCAGAAATTTAACTATTACTCCAGACATCCGTAAAAGCTGGAAAATATGATAAAAGTGCTTTCGCCGTAAAAGATTAACAAGCAAATATCATTCATTTTTAGGCTTCGAATTCACCGCAGAGGTATGAGCTGCCATCTATGAATATAAAACGTTAAATGCAATATTTTCACAGGATATTGTAGATAACAATATAAATACAATTTATGAATTAAGGGTGAATGTCGAAGAAAAAAAACCTATGTTTTTAGACTTGGTACACAAATTGTAATAAACTAACAGCACCATGGTCTCCAAAAAAGTCCATAAGTTCTTCATAAGTTGCTTTACACACTGCAATAAGCGAAAAAGCGGTGGCTTTTGTGAAATTTTCAGAAAAAATTCTTAAACATGGATCTGAACTGCAAGATTTTTCGAAGAGTGTCACGCTTTGCGAGAATTTCCGATTTTTAAGAATTTTTTCTAAAAGTTTTGAAACTGATACGGGTTTATCGTTTATTTCATTTTGTAGTACAGCTTGTAAAGAGACAGTTTCAAAATTTTGAAGTGCCTGTCATAATTAGTTTATTTGTACTTAATGGGTACTTTTATAATGTATTTGTTTGTGTGATTATGGCAACGCTACGCTTGGACTATCTGCCAAGGATGGGGGATGCCTTGGTAGAAGGACTTTCTAAAGAGTTCTAACGCGTATTCACGTTACAAATGGAGTAAACCTTCCAAAACTCCAGACCGTTAGATTGAAAGCCACGCGATGGGACCCGAACCCGAGACCTTCAAACTACGGCCGTCTACCATGTTCAGTGACATAACTACTGTGCCATGGTGAGGCCTTGGTTTTGAGTGAAGTGCATCAAAAATATACTTAATGAGTCACCCCAAAAGGTGCTGGCCAGCTTCAATACATTAAAGTTACTATTCGGGTCATGCCGAAGATCTCGGCAGCTGTCACCAAATTTGCAGAGGTTCATTAAATATCGCTAAATTTGGAGCCAAAATAGGTTTCTAAACCTGAACACAATTTAGCGATATCTTTCTTATCTGGAGAAAAATCGCCAAACCTTCATACTGCTGAATTATCGCAAACCTTTTTAAATATCTGAATTTCAAAATAAATTGGAATCAAGTGCATCAAAATGTATGTACTTTAATAAACGTAAGGAACTCGGAGTGTCAGCATATGATTTTTGCTTGTTTTCCTCTTTTCATCAATGATTCTTTTTTTAGTTAAGCAAAAAAAAAAAAAAGAACTACAACTGCTGTTTACCATTATGAAGGCAAATTTAACGTTTTGCCGTGAGCTGAATAGTTTTTCCTGCCAGCTTCAAAATCACATTTTGAACGCTGCTGATGTTAATACATATTTGAAAATTGCCAAACTGAAAAATTCGAGCAACGATTCCATTATTAGACTCCCTCATTTTCCATTTCACTAAGAAAATAATTTCCATATTTTACGCTCTACGGACAGTCATAATTTACAATTTATTTCAGAAAAACTTACATGTTTGAAACAAAATAAAACGAGTCGATAGTATTGAGCTTGTCTCACCATGGCACAGTGGTTATGTCACTGAAAATGGTAGACGGCCGAAGTGTGAAGGTCCCGGATTCGGGTCCATCGCCCGGCTGTCGACCTAAGCGTTCGGAGTTTTCCGTGGTTTTCTCCGAAACTAGAGTAAATACGTGTTAGGAACCCTTAGAAAGACCCCCACGGAAGGGCAGCCTCCCCCCCCTCCTTGTGTTGTCCTTCTGACGTGGATTTATAAGCGGTTTTTGGTCCAAGCACACAAATCCGAAATACATGTAACACAAACAACAACAAAAAAAAAAAAAAGAAAAGAAACTACTGAACTTCATAAAATGACCCTCTCTACTTAAGTCCGTCGATCTAACCGTTTGGAGTTTTCCGTGGTTTTCTCCGTAACTTAGCGTAAATACGGGTATACGGGTTAGGACCCCTAAGAAAGACCCCCACGGACGGCATCCCCTCTTGTTTTTTCCTACTGGCTGGGATTTATAAGCGGCCTCTAGCCAAGCACACAAATACGATATACGTGTTAACAATAACAAAATAACTTCTTTAACGATGAATGAAGTAGTTATAATTTTTTTACAGGAGCATAAGAAATTACCATGTTGCCCTCCGTGCTTTGCTCTCTCTCTTTACGTCTTTCTCCCTTCTTTTTTATTTTTTACTTCTTCTTTTCCTCTTTCTTTGTTTTTGTTTTTCCTTTGTACTATGCCTTCCTATCTCTTGGTTTGTTTTATGTGTTTGTAAAATATTATGTGTAAGGGAAACAATCGGAACAATTGGAATAAAACGCTGAAAAAGAGCCATTGAACCCGAAAAATATGACCTCCAAATCAACCAATCAAACACGCAAAATAATTACAATGCACTACAACCTATGTAAATTTAAAGTCATTAATCCTTTTCTAGCACAATATAACATCTGTATACAGATGGTTATGACAGGTTACTTTTTAACGAAAAACACTCTAAACTGGTGGGGTTTTTTTTTTGTTTTGTGTGTGATTATGGCAACGCTACGCTTGTTCGATCTGCCAAGAATGGAGAGTGTCTTGGCTTGGAGCTTTCTAAGAGGTTCTAAAGTTTATTCATGTTGCATCTGGGGAAAACCTACAAAAACTCCAGACCATTAGACTGACAGGCGCGTGATGGGAACCGGACCTGGGACCTTCACGTCAAAAACTGATGTTAAATGAAAACCCTGTATAATAACGCACATTGAAAGTTGCTTATCAAGTGGGACGATCGTTTCGGCTGAAAAAATCTTCAGCCTTTTTCAGCCATCATCACTCAGCACTCATGAGAGTGAGTGCTGACGGTTGAAGAAGGCTCTGAACATTACAGGAAGTTATATAACCAAAATCTCACCAAATGCTGAATAGGACGGTCATTAACGACATCTTGCTGAGCAGCCTTAGCAGACATTCCAGGCAGCATGCCGGCAGCAGAAGGAAAACCTCGGCCGTTGCATCATTACGACCGCGAAAGTTCAGCTACCCGTTGCGCGAGAGTTGACAACAATATGTAGGAAAGTGTTTCATAATCGACTGTTTCTTAAAGATTTACCTTCCTTGTTAGAGTCTGCATGGATTTAATGCCCATCCGATATATATTAAAACTCGTATTTTATCTGATAAGAAAGTTATTCAGTCGTGTTAAAGAGCCTCCGGAGGTACTAGAATTTTGAAGATCAGTCATTTTCCAATAAAAAATGCATTACTGTGATGGATTCGAATCATTTTGTTTTTGAGGAGTCGGTGAATTTCAAGGGCAGATTCAGCTTGCAGCTTATTGTAAATTTCTTGCGCTTTCAGCGTTCGCAGAAGTATGGGGCTAAGATAGGTGAGTGGCACTTTAAAATAGCGTTCGTTTTCAACACTTTCCAATACTTTCAATTTAAAAAGTGTCTATGATTTAGCAGGGATGTATCGAGAAAACAATTTCATGGTGTGGCCAAAAGTTAGAATTTCTTACAAAAATGTTTGATTTATTAACATCCAGTTAACAAAATCCAAAATTTTGGAGGTGCCCAAGCCCCCATGGCCCAACCCTGACTACGTTCCTGTGATTTATGTTTGTCCGTCTGTGTAAGCATCGATTACTAGAAATTTATATATGGTATGTGTATGTACTATGGTATGTTCCTTATTGAAAATAATGTATCAGCAATTTATAGCCCTTTCACAGGAGCATCCGAAAGAATTCGAGTACATCACACTCTTTAAGAAGTCATTATTTGAAGTGCATTTTAGGTACATTAATTTATTTAAAACAAAGCAAAACACATGTGTTTAGGATTAAAAAAATAATACTCTCCATCGAAAATAGTGTGTGTAGCAATTATAATTCTTCACAGGAGCGCCCAAAAGAAATCCAATACCCTACACTATGATGCCTACGGCACTGTAGAGAGATTCATTATCAAGCACAATGCAGTTTATAAGCATTTATAACAGCTAACCCCTCATTTAAAGAACAGAAGTTCTTTTACAGGGTCTTCCAAAATTACGCTATATTAGCGAGATTTTAGGGTTAAACTCAAAAAACTGTATATTAATACACATTTTGTCCGCACATTTTTGGGAACGCGCTTGAGAACACTTTCT
The DNA here is from genome assembly GCA_038373885.1 of Cheiracanthium punctorium. NCBI lineage: Eukaryota > Metazoa > Arthropoda > Arachnida > Araneae > Cheiracanthiidae > Cheiracanthium > Cheiracanthium punctorium. Next base: position 533,883 of record JAWZYV010015148.1, on the reverse strand, counting down.
AGAACGCTTATTCTGTCCAGTACACATTCGGGCGAACTTCAAGCATAATTCTTAAGACGTAATTTGGAGTATTTTCTTTTCTAGAATTTTGATGCATAGTTTCCCCTAATACCTCTTTTAGCGTCAGATGAAACAAGAAAAGCTCGATGTCACTATGTAGTTAAATAAAAATGTATTTTTTACTCACGAAATATCTGCATATTCCGCTCCAACATGTGTATTACCTGTCTGTTTTGTATTCATTCCTTACGGGAGCTTAGGCACTTCTACTTTTACAGCATTTTGTATTAATTCCAAATCCAGATTAGATCGGTAGCGGCAGTACCTGCCAAGGGTGTCAATTTCTACCACACTCTCGCGAAGGCAGAAACTACATTTCTACTTCATTCAGGAGTCGATAGATGGCAGCACTACCGATTGATAGTGGAAGTTCTTAATTTAGAAGCAAATACCAAGCAAAAGTCGCCAAGGCTCAGTTTTTCCACCTCCAGAGGTATTGTCATTGTATGGGAACTTGGAGGACATGGCGATCACGACATATTTAATTTGCCGGATTAAAAGGGGGCGGAGGGGGCGACCGCCCCCCCGAGATAAAAGAAATTAATGTAAAAGATCAGATTTTACTTTACAAAATGGATGTATATGTCAATCTTCTAACTAACCGCCCCACCGACAAACTAACCCCCCCAACCGACAAACTAACCCCCGAGAAACTTGCATTAATCCGCCACTGCTCCAAAATTCAGCTTACCTGAAGTCAACTCTGCATAAACACAATGTAAAACCTAAATAATTGAATAATTTAAAACTTAAATCCCTATATATTTGCATGTATGCAAAAAATAAATTTAAAAGTTTAACTTACCCAAGTGATAATGTTCCTGAAATCCACACTGGTTTTTATCAAGGAGCTAACGATCAACTCACTGCTTTTGGACTGGCGTGGGCACTAAGTTGCTACATTCTCCCTCAGCAGGTAATAGTAAATGGTAAAAAGGTCAATGGGCCTCTGAGGTATCAAATGCAACTCACCCAGCCCCATTGAGATCCTACATACGTTACTTATTGCAGTTATTTTAGACATTTTTTTGCTGACCACCATCGTTTAAACATAGAAAGCGATGATTGTCCCAAGTGTGCTTAGATGTGTTCCCAATCTGTTCTCAAGTTTAGATTAACAAATATCCAATTCAGAACACTTTCAGAACACTTCTGGAGCATTTTCTTTATAAAGTAGCATATTCGGAACACGTTCTAGAACACTCTTAGGTAATTGGAACACTTTTATTTATTAAAAGTATTCCAAATGTGTTGCCAATGTGTTCTGGGAATTTGTAATGTACAGTGCATTTTTTTTTTTTTTAATCCTCCAGCCGTACAGTAAATTTCACGTTACAAATTGCAGTGCATTTATGGAACATTCTCCGTTTACGTTCCAGACACATCACAAGCAGGAACTAAGTCAAAGCATTAACAAAATTTGATCATGCTAATGTAAGAGTCAGCTTGTAGTACGACTGGGAATATTGACTACGCAATACATTGTAATTATCAATCGTCCTTACATCGATACATTCTCCTCGATAGAAAAACTTAAGAAGTGTCATTAGATTTAAATTATTCCCTGTTCACCATGCTATTTTCACTACGGCTATCTATACGCAAGAGGCATTTATCTTGGAAATCATTCTTTAATTGATGTGCTTGGACATAATTCATTCTCCTTCTTTGTCCTTTGCAAAAAATATTCTTTCATGCTTGAAAAAAATAAAATTCAAAACCTTGAAATACAGTGAATAAATGCATATGCTTTTCATATTTACAATTTTCTTTTCTTTCTTTCAGTGCAACTCAATTTAATAGCATTCATATTTATTCAAAAAAGACGATATTAATTTAGTGAAATAAAACTGACAGTTTGCGTTTCATCCGCAAATACATTTCTCTTTCCAATATGAAATATTTATTCAGGGAAATGAATTGCTTATTGGTAACGGCTTCGTGATTATTTCCATCTCGTGTCGGCAAACCGCTTGTGCTTAATAAATCAACTTTATTCGTTCTTCAATTGCTTTCCACTGCATTGACGTCCACCAATAAATAAATAAATAATATATATATATATATGCATATATCGTGTGTGTCTTTTATTTTCCAGAGCTTGATTATCGGAGGGTTAACCCTTTGAGGCACAACCCTTTCCCAATGGTGAAAAAAGGGCAGCCGTTGCCATCGCTCGACTTAACTACCAGCAAGATGGTGGGCGATCGAAACGTTCATCGTTTGCCACAGATCTAGAGACCCTTTTTTTGACGACAGCTGCCTGTGCTTGGTAGTTAAGTCGAGCGATGGCAACGATGGCAGCTGGCTGTGGCTGGCTTGAGCGATGGCAGTGCGGGCACAGCCAGCTGCGTCAAAAAAGGGTCTCTAGATCTGTGGCAAACGATGAACGTTTCGATCGCCCGCCATCTTGCTGGTAGTTAAGTCGAGCGATGGCAACGGCTGCCCTTTTTTCAGCCTTGGGCAATCTATCCAGCTGCTCTCGCGTTCTTCCATTTTTCAGCAGATGCCAGTGCTGTTAAAAATAATCGTGACCATTTTTTTACGGGAAAGGACGTGCTAAAAAGTAAAGGATTCTCGTGCAGCTATGTCACCCGCAACTATTTTCATAGAAATCAAAACTATTCTTCGTGACTGGCAACCGTCAAAATGTCAGAGTTTGGTGCTCCCAGAGCGGGATCACTGCGCGTTAAAGGGTTAAGGTCTTTCTCCGATTCTTTCAAATCTACAAATCATAATATATTTGAATTTCACACTGACCAACAAATCTCAGCATACTTTATTAAAAGAACATGTTATGGCAAAGTCTATAATTTCAAATCCTTTTTCACCGCAAATGTTTTATTTAAACACGTATTGGTGTAATTTAAAAGTTGTGGTCAATTAAAGCATATTAATTCATAACGATTAAAGTATATTAATTCACTAAATTGTACAAAGACGGGGATGTTTGTGTTTCGTTTTGATACTTTGCTGTTTGTTTGTACCTTTTTTAAAGATATTTTTGAACTGTTTTAGCATTTATTCTGGCTCAAAACTAAACCAAAGATTAATTTTTTATGTACTAAAAAATAATTATTGCATGCCATGTCCCACGCATGCAATCGCCAACCATTCAACCTAGCTAGTCTGGGACTGATAAATATTCCCTCAGGGTACGGTAACTACAAACGAGCTTTAAGAATTAAACACCATTTCCAACACCAAACTTTCAATTTTAAAGGTCGAAGATGAACGTAGATTTCATAAAACTTCACGAATATCTGTATAATAATGTCTTTAAGCTTTTTTAGAAAGTAATGACATAGTATTTTTTTCCCATTATTGTTCTTAAATAAACACCAAATAATTTTTGAGAATTGTGTCTTGAAATTCTTTCATATGATCTTGTAAAAACTTTCAAGTAGATGCTCGTTTAGTTCGAAGCATGCTATAATAGATGTTATAAACTTTTTTTAATATTGCAGGAAACCAAGCATACTTATTTATGTTAAAAAGTACAGACTCTTAAGTATCTAATATACTTTTTTAAAGTATAGACCTCTTTATAATTTAATGATGATACAACATCGTTGCTAAACCACGCCCCAAAAAATTATTGCCTAAATGCTACAATTGCCTTGTTCACTTTTGTAAAAGAGCCTTTAAAGTTATTTTTGCATTTTTAACTTGAAACTTGCTATAATGAATGATATGAACGTGAATTAATTTTACAGCGAATCGAGTACATTTATGCATGTTAAAAGGGAAACAGGCATGCAACAAATAAAAACTATGAACGTTTTCAAATGTTAAAAATTTCCTTTGTTCGCTCTTCAAATAGATACTAGAGATACTCGTCTACTTCCGACAAAACAAAATTGATATATCGGGTGTTCCAAAAATGACCGACTATTTGAAAAATCAATTAAACGGATAGCGATAGAAATGTGCAGCATTTTACTTCGTGAACCAGTGAATTTATTCTCATAAATTTTTATAATTAGTTACAAAGCTCATCAATAGATGGCGCTGCTATTCGGTACTCATTCTGTCATTTCAGATCTGTGTTAATTCTACATCGCAGTTTAAAGACACTTATCCATTTCAAACATAATGCAACAAGTATATAAACTCTTATAACAGATTTTTCTACATTTAAAGAATGACAATAATATTAAAAATTTTTTACGGGATCTATCAGACAGAATCACAAAATGCTATTAATTTTGATACACATATTTTTGCAATAGTCCTCAAAATCTTGTCAAGTTTGGCAAAGATACATCTTAATACTTGGCTCAAAAAAAAATGATAGAAAAAATTTAATTCTATTTCATACACACCATAATTAGTATGTGTTAAGGGTCATAAAAGCATTTTCTCTCGAAAAAGGGTAATAAAAGCGTATGTTTTAACTAGAGGCTCCTCAATATAATTCATAAAACTAGCTGCGTGCCCGTTCTCCGCACGGTACGGAACGAAACTTTTTCTTACATGTATAGTTCGAATTGATTCCAGAGATTTGGAATCTAAAAATAAGCAAAATGATTTGACTCTTCTCGTAAATTTCCTCATTACTTATTCGTTAAGTTAGTATAAGTACTGACTTGTGACCCTTGTTAATATTATGACGCAAAAAACTATGTCGGTGTCATTTACGATCAGAAAAGAAAAGCGTGACGATTTTCAGTGAAAATTCCTAATTATCAAAATGTCTCATTTCTGCATCATACTCATTTTTATGTATGCGGCTTATGCGGCGTATGTTTTGCTTGTGAGTCCGTTATTCTGATCGGGGCCTTCGCTATTTGTAACGGGCCTGCGCGTGTATTTCGATGAGTCATCCAAAGAGGCCTACGGATCCTCACGTCTTCACGTATACATCAAGCAATTTTTAAGCTTTTCGATGCTTTGAAACGGTATTTAATGTAGTTTTAAGTCATGACTGTGTGTTACTAATTCAAGTACGAACTCATTGACAGTTTCTTTGATACATACACGTGGACATTAAAGTAAATAAATACATGTAATTTGAAGGAAAAACAAAGTAGTGCTAACTCTCGTGATTCATTATTTTAGCTTGATTTTTAATATACACGAACAAATTAAGCTCACTTCGTATACATTAAAGTAAACGAATACACAAATGATACAGGCATTTTTATGCATATCTTTATACTGAATGTTTAAGTTTCACATTTTCAAAGCAGTTACAACCATTATTACTTTTAAAATAAATTTAACTAATAGTTATTAAATTTTCATTTATTAAATATTGTTCAATTAATATATTAACAGAATATATGACTAGGAGATGAAATATAATTTAAAATATTTGATATTTACAATTCATGTATAAAAAATTTAAGTATTGCTATACTATTTAATTTTTAATCTTTTGTAAGGCGTAGGTATCAGAAGAATGTTTGCTATAATTATAAGTACAACCCGTGCACTGCTCTCCTTGGTATTTAAATGAAAAATAATGTAAATTAATTTAACGAAAAACATTTAGAATAAATTACACAATAAGGGGTGTCCCATAAATAGTAGTACGAACTTAAAAGGGAGATAAAATATAGCAAAAGGATTAAGAATCACGTAACAGTGTATGATCGAACACGTTTATTAACTGTTTTTATTTTGGTTAGTTCAAATGAGTTTATTTATCGAAAATTTTACCATTCGAAATGAAAATGATTTATAATTTTCAGATTTAGTTCCATATATTTTTTTTTCTACAAAGAAAAATAATAAATTTTAGAAAAACATACTAGGAAATACCACTAATATTCCACCTCTTTTTTTAAGTGATTATTAACTGGTGATTGAAAAAAAATGTTTTCGTCCGTGCATTGCTGTATATTAGGGTTGTGCCCCCCCCCCCCAAAAAAAAAAAACCTTCTGCACGGACTTTGAATACAAATTAAGATATAGTAACAGCTCTAGGACTCGAAAAATTTCAGGATTCCTTTTCACAGGTTGCTCTAATCACTGTAGTAAACTAAAAATAAACGATCCCTGAATTAATTATTTTTATTATAGCCATTACCTAATAATGTATCTTATTATAGCCATTACCTCTAACATTAAATGGAACTTTGAAATTGAGCATAATGAACGCTTATACAAAATATTAACTTCAATTAAAGTTTCTACATAAACATGTGCATAAATTAATAGTATATTTTACAGAACTTCTGCACTGAAACCAATATCACACATTTAGTGTATTTATGATAAATGACATTTTCAACTGAAAGAATTAAACAGATAAGAATGTCTAACTAGTATTACAACGAACGCTTATTTACTAGAATAATAAACTACCGAAGTTAAACGATTTCAGATTAACCCATTTATGCCTAGCGTCCCTTTTTTGGGACAGCATTTTCGCTATTAGTCGAAAACGTTATTTATTTTTCCTAGCCTTTATTCATGAGTATTGAGCCTAAACTCTACAAAATATTTTAACATGACCCAGTAGGATGTTGATATTTCGATTTTTATGCATAATGATTTTAAAAGAAATCATCCCTTGTTCAAGAAGTTGACATCAGAAATTTATCTATTATTTCTGTTATCAGTAAAAATCGAAGAAAGTCGCAAAAATATCCAGGCACAAATGGGTTAAAATAATTTATAAATAACACATGAGTATTAATTCATAAAACATGGTTTATATCCTAAAAATTTGTAGAATTTCTAAATGAGTTATACAGGTGTACACTTACCGTTACATTCAGAATTGAAAGTTCGAATTCTTTGTTGATTTATTTCGATAAATAAAGGCGCAATCTTCAAAAAATCATTACCTACATCTAAATCACCTTGTTATTAAATCACTATGACGAAACTATAACAAAAATTGTTTGTTAATTACAAAATAAAACAACGTTTATAATACCAAATCGCATACAATCGAACAGCGCAAATGCAAATATTAGGCCTCAATGATTCACCCATTTTTTCCGGTGGCAACGAATAAGCAGGCCCGGTTGCTAATAACGACGGCCCCGTTCTGATTGAGTTTCGAAAGGGGTTTTAAACTCGTGACGTCAAAGTGGCTCACATTTCACATGTGAAAACTCGGTTATTTTTAAATAATTTTTTTTTTTTCAACTGGCAATTTTAATCATTGTTACAGTCTCCAAGACAACCAAACCGCAAGATATCATACGGAAATTTTTAAGCTGCGCTGCGATTGAAATGAAAATCCTTCTTTACTTAAAAATTCGTAAAAAATCTCCTAATTTATATTTTCCTCTGGTTTCTCTTTTAAAAGAGGGCGAAATGTATGCTCCGTCATTTGACAAAATATAAAAAAGTTATGACGGATAGAATTCAAGATGCAGCAATTTTAAAAATATTTTAGGAAAGTCAGCGTCAAATTCAATTTTATTTGAAAAATTCCCAAAAATCTGCAAATTATGTTACACAATCCGAACAAACAATTTTTAAAAGAAAATTTTCTCCTCTATCCGATGATGTAAATTTCGTTTTCTTGCGAGTGTAATTACCGGCGTTATTACGTATTAAGCGAGAAAAATCGCTAAAAATCGGACAAAACATAAAATGAAACATTTTCTAATTCGAATTTCGAAAAAATCGCTCCGAGGCATGTTAGGATCTGCCCTAGTGAAGCCGTATGCAAAATTCGGTAGGTCTGCGACCAACCGTCTCGGTGCAATGCGATCCAGAGAAGCGCGCAAAAAGATCGGTGGTCACAAACTTACCTACAAACCTACATAGCTGCATACAATGTTTACTCTCGGATTTTATTAAAGATAAGATTCCACAGTCTACGGGCAGAAAGTTTTAGAAATTCTTTTTAATTTTCCTTTTATCAAAAAAGAAATTAAATTTATTTTATTTACATTTCATATAAATTATTTTAATACTGCTTCAATTTTGTTTGGATCTCCGTTTCCTTGTTCCAGCTTTCACGCTCTTAAATATATTTGTGGCATACATAAGCTTAATGCAATAAATTTGCAATTAAAATCGGCGTGAGAAGCGTTATTAGAGTTTTATTTTAAGGGGTGCACATAAGCATTATCAAATATGGATTTAATATTTGGACAGCAATTCAATGAAATTCTTCAGCAGATATAATTAATTTCCTTTGAATTCTTGAGTAGCCATTGAGAAAATCGATTTAATACTCAGGTGGCGAGGGTAGTTAATTAGCAAGCTGTAGCATTTGTACAAATAGCTTATTTATCTTTAATTATGTTATTATAAGTTTCTCGAGTTTTTTTTTTTTTTTTTTTTTTCGTAGCTTTAGAGCAGATGACACACAACTGTTTTTAAAGAATGTCCCACATGCGTTTCTAAAAAGCGTGATGCAATTAAATGTTTAATAATGTTCACGAATGAAACCAAAATCTAATCATGTAAGTAGGATATATCTTCGAAAAAAAACACTCAAAATACTGGTGTTAAATGATAAAATAAATAAAAACTTTGTGAAGAAAATAAACATAAAATGTTACTTATAAGATATATCTCATAAGTAAAATTTCATGTGTGTTTTTTTTCACATTTATTTATTTGAGGATATATCTTCTTCTAACCACTCAAGTGATTGGCATAAAATTTTACACAGATATATAAAATTATACAGCCGCGGCCATAGATGACATTAAAATTCTCTAGAATTTTTACGGATTTTCTAAATTTTTAGTCCAGAAAGCTTCTCTAATGTAAAAAATGCACATTATTGAACAAAGACAGATCTCTTTTTTTTTTCTTTTTTTCAATTATTGAAGTGAGCTATTGCAAATGAGATTGACATCATCTTGTTGCTACGATTTAAAAAATGCATTAAAGAGCCGATTAATTTAGCAGGCTTTGACGTAAAATTTGCGTCACAGCCAAAAATAATAAGAGTAGGAGACTTATATTTCAATAGCTTATTAAACGGCATTAAATATCGATTTAACTTTATAACCTTTGGGGTAAAAATTAAGTCTCGAGCAAAATAATTTCGTAACTTTTACGATTTCAGTTAGTAATTAGTATTCTTTTGAAATTAACAAGATTGGTGATCTTTTTATCTAGACAAAAAAAATCTTTATTTATTTTAAATATGCACTAAATTGCCCTATATTAGAAGCTTATCATAATCCATGCGTGAACCTAGTTTTCTGTCTTCATTACTTTGTAAAGTGCACAATTATTCATGCGTCTGCCCTAAATGTCTTTATTGTTACACAACAGTGGAAAGTGCACCGTTATCTATTGGTCGACCCTATTTGTCCTCCTTCTTACATTATGTTTGAAGTGTGTCATAATCTCTGTGTCGGCCCTATTTAGCTACGTTATTTCATTACATTGGAAAGAACATTATAATCCATGGATGTGCCTTATTTGTAGTCTTTTTTCAATAAAACACTTCTTTTAAGTTGAAATCTACACTGTTTATAATTAATTAAGAAAAATCACAAAAATGACGATTACTCAAAAAGATACAATTGGCATTTAATAAAACTGACGCACAGTTACGACAGACAGTAAGCTGTAAAATCACATGAGCAGAAATAATTTGACACTCAAGGTGTTATGTAATTTAGTGTATGTACAAAATCAACAAATTACACGTGTGTGTTTGGTGTATGAAAAGTACCTACAATATGGAAGATGATCCCCCCCCCCTTTGAAACAGTACATCACCTACAGCGATGTTTGGTACAGTTATTTTTGATGACTTTCAGGCCCGTTGGAAGCTTGGAAGCGAAAGCCATTGTTTTTGCAAAGCACTTGCAAACGTGGTAAATGCCTGAGAAGGACGATCGAGAGTAAATATACTTCTTCCGAAATCACCCTAGACATTAGGGTGGATCGAAAAAAAATTTTTTTTCGAAATTGTTATCTCCTGAGGTCTCAAAAGTTGTAAATTGATATAAATAAGACATGTGTAAAATTTGAATGTTCTACGACAACGTCTTGGGGTTGCGCATGGAGCTTGAAATTTATAAATTTTTGAAAAATACGACTTTTTTAAAAAATCGACCAAAAAAATTCTTTTCCGAATGATTAGGCTCCCGAGGTTTTAGGAGTTGTATATTGTTAAGAATAAGACGTATGTAAAATCTGAAGGGGCTGTGACAATTTCTAGGAGTTGCACATCGAGCTTGAAATCTATAAATATCTGAAAAATGTGAGTTTTTTGGCAAAAACATGTAGAAAGCAAAAATTATATTTTTAATGAATCAGTCCCGTTAAAAAATAGTTGGTAACGCTCGCAGATCTTCTCTAGTACAACCACAATCGTATCAACATTATCCAGGACCCACCTCGTTGATTTGCCTGCTATCCGAGTCCTGCCCGTGCCAGCCAAAGCATCCAATTATTGGAGCATGTGTTTTAATGAATAATGTAAAGCCCGACTTCAGATCAAACTGTGGCATTTTATGTCAAGTGTAATAATCTAGATCGTAAGAAAACCATCATCTGACAGATGGATAGACAGAAAATTTCGGAGTGGCTGTTTGCTATGGTGTGAAGCTGGCAAATACGACATTGCAGAGATTTAGTTAGATTAGATAACTGCGTTATTAAATTTCGGATGACGCCTTTGTTCTTTCCGAAATTCGATGATTCGTCACCACCGGCAATACCAGTGAGGGTCCCAAGGTCAATGGAATTCGTGTCAAACTTTCTTAAATTCCCAGTGAAATTCTTAAAATCAGATCGTGACATATGGCCTAAGTATGTTGAACCAGGTTCCATTATCAGAGAGTTGTGTTCTTTGGGACAAACACTTGGGTGTAATTTGCCGTCAAGAAATATTTCGATGTATCTTGTTTTGTACTTCCTCCTATCAAAACACAACCCAAAGAAATTTTTAAATTCTTTTTCCGTTTCTTTCACTGCGTCTCATCTCAGCCTTCCTCTAACATATATGGGTCGAGAATCAGTTGAGAAGGGTTCTCTCCATCAGCATTCCTTCCGCTTTCTAGATTGTGAAATAATGTAGATACCAAAGTTGCTGCTGCCCAGTCCGTACTTTGTGTAGCAGACTTTTGAAAGCACTGAGATTTTTATTCTAACTTGGTCATTTGTGAACGCATCTCCCAAAGTGGCGGGAGATAGGCATTCAGTGTTTTCATCAGTCTTTCGTTATTTTCACTTTACAAATCAATGACTTAAGTGAGACTGGATATTGGAACTTTCACCTCTTTCTCCACCAATCTCGAAATTTCTCTTTTCGACATTTCAACTTTTCTCTCGTTCTCCATAACTTTTCTTCTTTACAATTCCATCGATTGTCACACATCTAGCTCCCCTCTGGTCTGCTAATGACTCCCGTTCTGTGTGAGGTATGTGAGGCTCTGAGCCACACCTGCTCCGGAAAAAGTCAGTACATTTGCAAGTGCGATATTCAATAGCTCGGTAAAGGAGAGTTTTTCCAACTTTCTTCATAAACAATTCCTTATGTCCGTCTCTAACGTACGATTTATTTAGCTGCTGAACTTGCTCATGACATTTTCTAACTATCTCTTGAATTCCTTGGATTGACACAGTAGGGATTCTGGCCTTGATCTAAATTTCCTGTATTTTGATTGACACAACTAAGGTTAATTCTCCTTCCAGTGGTTCCTGCCCTTTATTAAGAAATTTTTCTTCTTATGTACAAAATAGTAATATAGAAGTACGAATATGTCATCTTGGGTCTTAACCTCGTACAAGGTAATTCTTTCGATATTCCCAGCTCTTCTAAGAACACCAAATTTTGTTCCATGTCCTGTTGCAGACAGTTTCACTCTATTCAGAATTGTAGCAGTGCAAGGCAACCACCTTTTATCTTTTTTGGGGGGACTAAACTGAAAGAACCATCTATCTGAAACGTGAGACTAAATGCCTGTTTCAACAAAATATCTCGTGCCTGTTTTAACCGAACGCATGTGCATCGCTATCACTGGGCAGGCAAACCGGTGCTAGTTGTCTACAGCACAGCTTGCGTACTGCGCCCAAGACGAAACAACCGCATAGCGTGTGCATTGTATCAAACTGTTCGTAAAGCTATTTTTTGTGATTTACTGAGATTCTCTAAATATATTTTAACATATAAAAGGACCAAATTAATTTTAACAAACAAAGTTTGCTTACTACATAATTTTTTCAAAAAACACATAATTTTCAGATATTTATAGATTTCAAGCTCGATGTGCAATCCCTACAAATTGTCGTATCCCCTCCAGATTTTGCATACGTGCTATTCATAAAAATATACAACTGCTAAAACCTCGAGAGCTGAATAATTCGGAAAAGAATTTTTTTGGTCGATTTTTAAAAAAAGTCGCATTTTTCAAAAATTTCTAAATTTCAAGCTCGATGCGCAACCCCAAGACGTTCTCGTAGAACATTCAAATTTTACACACGTCTTATTCATATCAATATACAACTTTTGAGACCTCAGGAGATAAAGATTTCGGAAAAAAAATGTTTTCGATCCACCCTACTAGACATGCTCGATACGATTTAGGTCTGGTGATCGAGATGGCCACTTCATGCGCTGAATTGTTTGCTGCCTAAGATAATCATCCACGACGCTAGTCCTGTGAGGTCTAGCATTACCTTAATAAAGCAGGCAATCATCACCTATTGCTCTAGATAATTGCACCTATGTAAGTTTCAGCACTCACGGTTTCGCGTGGAAAGACATGGAGATGTGGGCGTCCACCCAAAGAGATTCCACCCCAAGCAGAGACAAAGTATCTTTTTCACGGATGTTTGATGGATAATAACGTGCTACAGTTTCTTTCCAAATCAAATAACGCCTTCTATCGCTTTGTAGGCTAAACCTGGAATCATTCACAAAGATTAGCCGTCTAGTGGGAATGTCTTGCGCCTACCTCAAAATTTCCCTTCTGGAGCATGGGTAGCACGCAAATGGCGGTCACGTCCTGTACAGATCGCCTATGTGAAATTTTCTATGCACGGTTGACGTTCACATTAACCTTCCAGTGGGTGCAAGAAGAGAGGATCTGATTGAATTGGAGGTGCGGATCTATTCCTTCGTGCACATAACGACAAATATCGCTCATCGGCACTGTTCATAACAGTTGGCAGTCCTCTTTTGAACCAGCTGGGTGCAGAATATGTTATTAGAAAGCGTTGAAAACGTCTATGAACCACAGAAGGAGGGATATTTATTCATCTGGCCACCTGCCCTGCCTCAAGTCTCCCTAGTAACTCATTGTCCCAGTTCTTCGGCAAATGATGCCTGGAGATATTGTTGCAAATTACATATCCCTAATCTCTTATCTTTTGCAGAAAAAAACTGGAGGCCTGATTCAAAATATCAATTTTATGCGCCTATTACTTTATTTATTGTGGATTCCACGCGACTAATTTGCATATTGCAAATTTACTCAGCAACATTTATTTGACAGCATATTCCATTTCCGTACGGAATGTTTTATTTATTTAACGAGTTATCGCTGATTTTGAGAAATTTCCTTAATTTTTGGAAATCAGTGTATGTTAAAACCGCCTACTTAAACTATTATACAATCTTCGTAAGGCATATTCTAACTGTTCTTCACCTTCAAAAGTACTGCTTAAGAAGTGTGTCAGAATTCATGAGTGTGCCGTATTTATCTTTCTTGCTTTATAAAACGCTTCTTTGGGATTGAATTTTATACTAAGGTCGAACTTGCTATAACCGTTTTACACTTTTCGTCAGGTATCTTCTAACTCTTCTTCCCTTTTATTTACAATGACATTTGCACTAATTTTACACTACACCTTTATGGACGCTAATTAATATTCTCATTGAACAAGTAGTATGTTAGCAATTTCTCGCCAAATATATAGAAGGTATTACCAAGGTGGGTTCAGTTTTGCGAACTTGCTTTTTAGAGCCAAACATGGGTATAAATCCCTAAAAGTGACCAACCTGGGCTACTCTTGTTATTTTACAATTCCGCCGCTATCTATGATCAATATTTAAGGAAAAGAACGTAGAGCAGTGATTTTGGGACACCCTATAAATGCATATAAACATCTTCAGCCAATACCTTTTTTTTATGAATACATGAATGCAGGGAACCTTTAAAACAGTTTTATTCATATGCAAAATTAATTGTTTTTTCTTAACAAGGCAGGGGACTTGTTAACGGATGTTTACTAAGAATCTTTGTGCAAACGGAGACTCTTTCAAGTATAAATTACATATAGCTTTATTAGGAATATAAAGCATGCAAAATTTATTCAGGCGCATTCGTTGTGATAAACACATTTTTTTTTTTTACGAAAATTAAGTTTTCTTATTCGGTCATATTTAAAGACACAACATTACACAACAGAGCGGTATCGAAATGCACATTCTTAGGTTGCATCTCATTTGAAATTCTGTAATTCTTGTAAAATATGTGAGTGTGTTATAAAACACTTATTAGCGTGGTAGTATGTATAAAATGGTGAATCTATGGAACTGATGCATTGAATACAGTCGAATCCCGTTTTAACCTTCGTAGCGCAACCATTTCCCAATGTCGAAAAAGTGCAGCCGTTGCCATCGCACGATTTAAATACCAGCAAGATGGCGGTCGATCGAATCGCCCACTGCGAGCCGCAGAGCTCAAGTACATTTTTGACACAGATGGCTGTGCGGCTGTTGTTTCAAAAATGTTCTTCAGCTCTGTGGCACGCAGTGGACGATTCGGTCGACCTCCATCTTGCTGGTAGTGAAACCGTGAGATGGCAACGGCTGCGCTATTTCGACATTGTAAAGTCTATCCAGATGTCCTCCTTAAGTATTTAATTGAAATCAAATTTATTCTTCATGAATTGCAACAGCCGAAATGTCAGAGTTGTGTCCTCACGGAGAGGACACCGCGCGTTAACTCTATAACGCGCAGTGTTCCCGCTCTGGGAACACCAAACTCTGACGCTTTGACTGTTGCCAGTTACGAAAAATAGATTTGATTTCTATAAAAATAGTTGCGGGTGGCATAGCTCCTCGAGAATCCTTTACTTTTTAGCACGTCATTTCCCGTAAAAAAATGGTCACGATTATTTTTAACACCACTGCCATGGTCTGCTGAAAAATGGAAGAATGCGAGAACAGTTGGATAGATTGCCCAATGCTGAAAAAAGGGCAGCCGTTGCCATCGCTCGACTTAACTATATACAAGATGGCGGACGATCGAAACGTTCATCGCGTGCCACAGATCTAGAGATCGTTTTTTGACGGCTGCCGTCAAAAAAGGGCAGCTTTTTTCAGCATTGGGAAAGGGTTGCGCCTCAAAGGGTTAAAGGGTTAACGAAGTCGGAAGGGACCAGAAAAATCATTCTGCTCTATCGAAATTTCGCTGTATCGATATTTTCATTTGGGCAGTGGCGGCTCGTGGGTTATTTAAATGGAGGTTCACAAAATAAATTTTGAAAATTAAGTATGCACATACGACGCAAGTTACACGTTGAAATATATTTGCGTTTCCAGCAGTTAAAGGAAAACAATGCATGCAACTGAAAGAACACAAGTCATCTTTGATCTTACATTTCGTCACCAAGATAAGTTTGAGCAAAGGTGTTGTGTTCATTCATTGTAGTTGAATTATTTTTCAAAGAAAGATATTGAAAAATGTGATTGATTTAGCTCCGAAATACTTATTTTACTCCCACGTTAATTATTTACACTGCCACACGTAGCATAATTAGTTTATACGAAATATTGTAGTGAAAAATTAAAAAAAAAAAAAAAAACAGAAAATAATAAGAAAATGAATCTACTGAAACATAACTAACCGAACATAACAAACCGAGAGAGAATCCGGAAGAGATAACCGCAAAAAAATGCTCCCTGTGCACAGTGAAAATGTGCGAACGGAAGGATATCAGCAGCGCCGTAGTTCTTTCCAACGCTCTCCGCGTATTTTCTCAGATAGTGGTTCAGAAGGCCATTTGGCCGATGGCACGTGCCAGCGGAGGAAATACTGTGCTGTATAGTAACCTGCAAAACAGGGCTTTTTCTATAATAAGCGTTTTTAATAAATGGTGGGGGGGGGGGAGGGAGTAAAACTCATGTTTTAAATTCACAAAAATCTAGAAGTGTACTTAATACATTTTTTTATTTAATTTGTTAATGTGTTCATCTTTTAGTGCTTTCTTTGGGGGTTCACGTGTTCATGTGCCATTAAGATTTTAGATTCGTTGATCTAAAATTGTAAAAACGCACTAAAAATATCCTGGAAATAAATTTTTTTAAAAAAAATAATCGTATGGATTGATCTCTGTTTCTAAATTGACTCTTCTTTCGAAAAGCGGTGACTTCAAAGCTTGATAATCACATTTGCGTAATTTCATGACGTGAAAATAGCAAAATTTAATATTAGTCGAATATGTAAGTGTCTCTCTCGTTCCTAGTTTATAATATAGAAACTCAACTCTGAATCATGTTTTAGAATTTATTTCTCATGCCTCTACAGTTGTGTCTATGGAAAGACAAATAGTAAAGCATGTGGCCCCCTCTTATATGTACAGCCTAGCGAAAGTTTTTGGAAGTTTCACAGCAAAATTTTGCATCTGTTGAATTCACTTTGTTTTATAAACGAAGACTGGCAGCTCAGCTCTATCGAACGGTAATAGCTTCAACCTCGTGGACCACTTGAGCTTTCAGGTCTTCTGATTCTTACACTTTACAACACTATAAGAAAAGCCATGAGCACGGCTGTGCATCTTGTAAATCAATTACAAATTGACCTCGTTATAGGATTTAGTCCATGAATATCTATCGTTCGTATGGTGGTTTTCAGTTAGCCTGGATTAGAACCCTAGTCTTTTAATCTAAAATATGACTCCATGGCAATTTGACCATCAATGCCCTGGTTGAAAGTACATGGCTACTTTAGCCGGAACTGAGATACAGCAAGACTTATGTCGGCGAAGTGCATACAGGAAAATGTAGCACTGTCGTAGTATGTTCTGTGAGATTCAAATGGTTGCCGAGGCCAATAAATGTCGGATCAAAGATGTGTCTCTGAGGTACCTCTGCGAATATGTAGCAAAATTTAGCGTTTATGAAGAATGGTGCTGGAGAAACTCACTTCTATGTGTTACTGAAAATCCAAAACTAGTAGATGACATAGATTGGTAGCTACATAAAACACCACTTGATCTCACGTTCTTTAAGATTATCTGAATCTTGATTCTGTAGAGCAGTATAAAAAACATCTATTTATTCGTAACAGATGAATTGTAGTTAGGTATCGATTTGATATAAAGCTGAAAATATCTCCCTCGGAGTAATCGACCAAGGAACTTTTTTTAGAAAATATACGATAACAGAAAATTTTCTTCGTCCAATAGTTCACTAAATGTTATGTAACATACAGCTGCTCCGATAATACGAAGAAAGAAAATACTATAAAAGTTACTTCCGAACGCATAACGGTGACATAGCATTTTATCGAATCCAGAAATGTTTCAACAAGTAGTGCATTATGCATCATATATCTTCAATTTCGCAATTATCGGTAATTCTACTATTATTAGCGTCCAAAAGAGAAAAATAGAAAAAGAAATTGTTCTTTATTCTTTCAAGTCGTCTAACCAGAGAGCACCAAGTGAGCATAAGCTGATCTTTTATTCAACAGACATAAAAGCTGAAATGGGAGAGAACACCATTATATTGTATCGCGACTCGGACATCTTTAGCTGCTTCATAAAGGCAGATGGTTTGGTTCCGATGAAAGTTTATGTTATTTCTCGTTTTGTTTCTTTCATTCATTTGAAATTTCATTAAAAATGAATGCGGTTTTCATACAAACGTTACTATCGCTCTAGACAGACTATCATCTATTTGATGAAAACAATTGAACAATATATAGAGATATAAAAGATTTGGCATTTAAGCTGACGAAATTATTCGACAATGATTCGTAAAACGAGATCATTTTTCGAAGCTGGCTACTTTACATGTCCAAACTGTTTAACCCATTTGTGCCCAGATATTTTTGCGACTTTCCTCGATTTTTGCTAATACCAGGAATAATAGATAAATTTCTGATGTCAACTTCTTGAACAAGGGATGCTTTCTTATAAAATCAATATGCATAAAAATTGAAATGTCTACATTCTACTTCGTAATGTAAAAATACTTTTGTGGAGTTGAGGTTCGATAGTCGGGAATAAGGGCTAGGAAAAATAAATAACGTTTTCGATTGATAGCGAAAATGCCGTCCCAAAAAAGGGACACTAGGCATAAATGGGTTAAGGTTAGTGTTGATTTTAGAAACCAGTGACTTACATTTTTTGTCTAATTTAGTGAATAGTGTTTATAATATTGTTTGTGAAAACCTCATTTTGATCATTTTTAAATCAGAAGTCAGATTAATGTTACTTCTACGTGAAACTTTAAAAGAGACTAAGTATTCAAATTCAAACAAGCTATTTATGATAGAGCCCACAGTGGCCTTGTCGTGGAACTCAGTTCCCGTCAAAACACCGTAAACTAAGCAGTGCCGACCTTGGTGATCACTTGGCTGGATTATAACTTCTCTTGAAGCGACTGCTGTGGAACTGCATACACTAAAGTGCGCAGAGCAGGTAAAAACCGGTCGTCGATGCATTGTCCTCTATGTTCTGGACTATTGGCCGGTTTTCTGCTGCTATAACGTGAATGCGCGTTAGAACTCCTTACAAAGTCGTCTTCCCCCTCCCCCTGTCATGACGGAAAATAACTAACTTGTTTCACAAACACACTGTATTAGCTCAAATTTCTTTACGCACATAAAGCATCTAACAAAAAGAACACCAAACATCTATAGTAATAGAACGTCATCATCGAACTCAGTTGAGTTGAGTTGTCACACAAAACAGTCGTAACAAAAAATAATAATACGCAGGCGACACACCACCTAGAAAGTCAATACACATATCGAAGCAGGGCAGCCCTCGTGTAGTCTTGCTGTAACACATCACTCTACAGCTCCCAATGTTATTCATGTTGAAACAATACCTCTGTGGATACCAAGCCAGGTGCGGTTCTTTCATATAGAACTTGATCTAAAATTAGTAGAGCCCGTAGGAGGCGTCTTTGCCCCGAGTCTTGTGTTACTATATTGTAAAGAGGCCAACCATTCAGAGTTTTGTAGTAACCAATACCTACAAGGTAAGTGATCACCATTGACAATAAGAAATGTGATGATAACAAGTGACTTCATGAGCGAAACAATTCTGGAACAAATAATCCTGTTTTTTGTTTTTTTACCAAGAAATTCTCTTTGGCGATTGGGGGCATTTATTAGTTTTCTACGAACACATCGAATTAATAAGGAAACAAATGAATTTATTATGTGTCAAAGTTGGAAGTCTTAAAAGTGATAAAGTAACAGACAGCAAGTTTTTGTCTCGAAATTAGCCATGCCAGTAACAATCGACACCCTATTTTCACGAATCCGCAGGGAGCACTCAAATAGTACTTAAAATCGAAAGTTCGTAAAATCGTCGACTTGTAAAATCGTCCATGGGAGTGTATTCGGGACCACTCGCTACTTCGTAAAACAGCAAACTGTTCGTAAAAGAAAGAGCATCGTAAGAATGAGCTTAGACTGTAGTTCACGTTTTCGTGACAGAAAAAAAAAAAATCTTAGGCAAGTGCGCTGGCGTAAGTGGGTAGACGTTACAGCCAACAAATTTCCAAAAGCAGTCTGCAGCTCTGTTACGCCCATATCACACCTTCTCGATCTTCAACTCAGACAACGCTTTCGTTCGACTGTGTTCCACAACAGCTGGGTGAAAAGTCTTGTGCGATATGTATGTTCAACGTCCGCAACTTTCTGGGAAACCCAACTCCCAACCTGCCTGGGAAAAGTTGAGCATTTCGTTCGACTCGTTAACTTTCGCGACAGACCAATCACATGCAAGCAAATGGAGAGGCTGCGATGTCATCACAGATTCACTCATTCTCTTTTTCATTCAAACCAGTTGAATGGAATAGTCGAACTAGTTCAACGAAAGATCTGAAGATTGGACGTAACCAGAAGGTGTGATATGGCCATTAGAAATCCAAAAAGTATTCTCCGCAAATGGACAAGGGGAATTAAAGTGCACTTATGACTGAATATTCTTTGAGGTAAATAAATGATAGCTAGATCAAAGCTTTATCTTTGAGAATTGTAGATGATAATACATAACTCAAACAAAATGGAAAGCATATTTCCTGAATGGAATAACTGAATATAATAATATTTATCAAATTCTCATTTGCTTTGGATGATAATGCTTATCGTACTAACTGTGATCTTCAAACCAGCTTCAGACTTTGGTAGATGACATATTGCATCATCTGATTAAAAGGCGTGAGCCCATTATGGTGGTTTGTGGATAGCAGAACAGCATATGATGATTCTGAATTTAGTAATGTACACACACGCCTGCTTCCGGAGATAGCACATGTCTCCTGTGTAGGTAAGTAGCTATGTGCGATAAAAGCGTTTATTTTTTTTTTCCTGGTCAAAAGAAGATAACTGAACCTGTGATTGATATTAAAAGTCTGTGAAGAAAAATGTTAATGATTGTGGAATGGAGATCTTTTAAATTTTAATATATTACACTGCATTTATGTTTGTATACTTTTTTCTAAGTGTGCATTGGATCTTGTCATCTTGTGTGCGATAATAGCCTGTATCTATACAGGGTGGCCTCCGAAAGATGGTAACACGCTTTAATTCTTTATCCATTAGAGATAAGTGGGTACTGTAAATTGGAAAAAAAAATTCCAAATAACATAGGGTTGGGTGGGGGATGCGTTGAGAAAAAATCCCTCTCGTTAATTTCCATAAAATGACACTTTCTAAATTTGATTCGATCCCCGTACAATAATAAGATTTTTAATTTGTAAAATATGCCCCATACACTAATAAGCTGAGGTACAAAATTCCAGCCTTTCTTCATAAAATGTTTTAGAGATATATTTTTTGTAAACGTTTAATACTAGAGTGAAAAATCTATTCTCTTTCGTAATTACTGCACGACCCTTAGCGCGACCATCCCACGTCATTTTGGTTTTTTTTTTTCCTCTTCGAGAGCCATTGAAAAAGCAGTTTTTGTCAATATATATTTGTCTTAATATCTCGGACACTTTTTAAGACATAATTATCATATTTTGTATATAGCTTTATCATTGTATGGAGCACATTTTACTAATTGGGACTTCATTTTTTACGAGGTCGTATACAAATATAAAAAAATTGTCACTTTTTGAAAATTAACTACAAGAAATTTTTTTAAGGAAGTCTTTTTTTCCTACCTTATTTTGAACATATTTTTTCTTGAATTTACACTGCCCAACTTTCTCCAATGAGTAAAGAATTAAAGCATGTTACAGTCCTTTTTGCGGCACGCTGTATAAATACTACAAGATTTAAAATGATTATATGTGTGCGTGCCAGTTTTCTGACTATCTTTGAAACGGGTAGTCTTACACCACTAATACTCTATAAAAGGGGATCACACACCGGGGGAACCGACCTAAAAGCGAACCAAAAGAGGGGGGCACAGGAGGAAGGAGTCATAGAACAAGTCCTGACTCACCTTATGGTGAATATCTCCTTTTTTCGAATTCGATTTTTCTTAATGTTTTATACAATTTTCAGCAACTTTTGCATTGATTGCCTTTATTTGCCAAAAAGTCTACTAATGTTATCATTGGGAATTGTAAAAATTATAAATCGCATTCTAATTAACCGATTTATATTCAACAAACTAATTATTTAACAAGTTAGAACATAGATTTAAATCAGTTTAACAGGCTTGAAAGTATTTGACATACAACGTATTTGACTTAAAAATTACGCCGCTGGCAAAATTATTAGCCTCCACGTTATAAGATAGAGTAGAATAATGAACTGATTTATTTATTTACTTCTTGATTATTATTAATACTATGATTTTAAAACTATATTTAGGTATCGCAAGTGAGATTGACGTCATATTAATCTCAAGTGGTTAAAAATGCATTAAATGCATTAGAAATCCAATTAGGTTAACAGGCTTTGGAGTTAAAAACTAGTCTTAAAGTGAAAAGATGAGCTGATATATCAATATTTGTATTTGGAGTGATTTAATTACGAGCTTGCATGAAAAGATTATCAGAATTTGGCAATTCTTAAATTTAACGAAGAAATTTTTTGGAGAACTACATTTCAACGAATTTACTAGTATTTCGCCTAATTTATTTCATGGGCCATGGTTATTTGAACAAGTTTTTGAACAAGTATTTGAACAAGTTTATCCATGGTTATTTGAACAAGTTTTTGAAGAGTGTGAATTAGAACTAACTTCTTTTATTTAATACATATATATGATTTTTTTTTCAATCCAGAATAGAAATATGCATAATTCGAGGGATAAACTTTAAATTTTCCACATACATTAAAATTACATAAAGAATTCCGTAGAAAATATAACAATATATAGTTCTACGAAATATATTATTTGTTTTACCCTTCAAATTTAGGTTAACTTTGTGATGCAAATTTTATGATATAGGTGAAGCAAATTTGCAGTTTTAAAATAATGCTGTAATCGGGTTGCCTCCAAATACGGTTGATAGAAAAATGTCTGTTTTCTCCAGTCCCGTACCAAAAATGGTTACTCAGCTAGTTCAATGCCAAAAAAAAAAAAAAAAAAAAAAAAAAAAAAAATTCTGTCAAACTGACAGAAAAAACTGTCAACCAGGACGCCAGTTTGTTTCTGTATGTTTTATAGAAGTCTTCCGTATTTTTTCAGTATACAGAGGATTCCTGTAAAATAAAGTGAGTATCTGTAACATTTACGGAAGGCTTCTGTAAAACATACGGAAATAACTGGCGTCCTGGCTGACAGTTTCTTTCTGTAAATTTGACAGACATTTTTTTACAGTGTGTGCATGCATTTTTTAAAAATAATGACTGCCATGCCGCAAACCATGGATACCACCTCATAGATTTCTAGCTTTGATAGTTTTTATTATTTTGATGGATTTAGACCAGCAAAATAGGATTGTAAGGTTGTAATTGTATTTTGATTCTTTGAAATATATTGTATGTACAAGTTGTCCAGAAAAGTATTTGAATTGCATGTACAAGTTGTCCAGAAAAGGATGATCGGATTTAAATAGATTGAAAACAAAGACCGATAGAAGAATGAAACAAAAAATATCACTCTTTTGAAAGCTATATCAGTTTGATTTGCAAATTTCAATTACAGTCGACCCAAATAATGTCCAGCCGATGTGCAATAAAAATTATTCTAATACGCGGGATATTCCATTATCCGGGATGATATTGACAAATTACTACGGTTTGGCACATCGAAAATTTATTGCATTAAGCGGGATATTCGTTTAACTGATATTTCAATTTCACTGAGCGTGTTTGACTGTAGTTAAAAATTTCACCGGAAGGTGGAGCTATAGTCTGTAAAACTGTTCCATATAGAGCGCTTTTAAGTGCAGTGGGATAAATTAATACCCTAAGAGCCCACAATTTGCTGAGATAGGAATTATATAGCGAATTCTGTAGGAAATATTTGTAACTATTTTTGAAATTTCTGTATCGGATATTTACATTATTCAAATGAAACATTTTTCCCCATTTTTATATGAATCTTTGTTTTCGAGTTGTTTTTAAAATCTGGGAGTCCTTTTCAGAGCAACCAGCCATTTTTTCCCATTGTTTGTCATGCTGTATTAATGAGCAAATTAATGAATTCACAGATGTTTTGCATAGACTAATTATTTCTTCTGTTTACATTCTACTTTCCTATTCATTTATTTATCAGCTTCAGCTATCACGTAAATATTTATTTTGCTTCCGCATCACGATCCTGTAACTTGCCAGAAAAATGGTGCATTTTTCTCATCTTTTATTCAGCTCGCACGAGAGTAGATTACTGGGATAAAGGGATAAAATAAAGTATGCATATTTTTCTATAACCCTGTTCAACCTAAAAAAGTAGCTTTCGTCTATGAAAATGTTGTTATTTTACTTGGACACTATTTCTTCTTTTAGAGGTAAACGTAACAACAAAAAAAAGCTCGGTTAGAAGAATGTATTTCGCCTTTCAGCAAACACCTCTAAAACTAAAAATAAATAAATAAAAGTTTATTTAGTTTTTTTTTTAGTCTATATAGGGTCAGGACCGGAATTTTAAAAAAAGAAGCCGAGGCTGTAGCTCCGAGGCCTCCACAAGAGAGGGGACCCTACTATAGACAACTTTTACGTAAAATTTCCTACAGAATACCGAATAAGTAAAAAAAACATTACGACATTTCTGCCCAACATCTTTGCATACATCTCGCATAGTACTGGGACTCAACATGATTGGTTGCGAGACACATTGATGGTACAATAAGAACACAACACTAGACAAGAAGTAACACACACCTCACTTTAAATACAGCTCATATTTATTTTTGAGCATATTTTTGAGCATTATTTTTGTCTACATAACTAAACTCTACCTCCACCTGGAATCGAACCCGGGGCCGTTAAACTCTGAGTTAACGCTGAACCCACTCCGTCAGATAGATCGTCATTGTTTAACTTGTTTGACAAATAATTAGAAGTCCTTTACTCCTTTGTTACCTCAGGTTCTATAAATCTGGCGCTGGGTGGGGTGATTATATTCAGATAGTTTTTAAAAATCTATATGTGATACAATTTTGCAATTACATTAAGCATAAAGCTTATAATCTATTTTTCATTATAGCTATCTTTCATCAATAATTTGAAGTATTTTTCTAAGGAAGTAACTATTGTAAAACTGGCACGATGTCGAAATTTTCACTAAACGTATTTGAGGGTTTAACGGTGTTTCGCACAAAGAGAAGGTAAGATAGCTCATATTAAAAAACATGTTTGTAATATAGTTTAGAATTTTTGACATGTTTTTGTTTTTTTTTGAAATGTCGATAAATATTTTGAATTTGTGGTTTTTAATTACCAGACATTTCAATCTCAATAATCTCAATTTGACCTCTGCAAAGTTGTTACTCATTTAGCACCACCCAGGGAGGACGTGCAGCTTGAGAACTGCTACGCACGCGAGTAAGGGTGCCCCATGCTGTGTTTATGTTCTAATTTGTTTGTTTTTATTCTCCTTTCAACTTATGTTTTCAACTGCTCTGTATTTGATCTCCTATTCCTCTCTCTAAAGCGTTGGATAATGTCAAAACGTTGCTGCATTGGAAATTAAAAAAAGAATTAAAAAAAATACCCAACATGTATATTTGCCGATATGGAAATTCTCCCACCTGGATGAGCTATAAAACATCTGCTTCACAACCTCTTCAGTTTTTCTTTCTCCCCCCCCCTTTCCACACACTAAAACGTTGTGAAACTCCACCTGTTAATGATTTTTTAAACTAATTTTTGAAAACGACTATGACAGATTGTAAACAGATAAAAGTAATCATCGATAAAAGTAATCATCTTTTTTTAAAAATGCAGGGAAATACCTTAGCTACTTTAAAATCTGAAAATCCAATTGCTTCCAGTTCATAATGATTTTTCAAAAATCTCCAAATTTCTTCCCATACAAATCTGTGAGACCATGGTCCCATTAAGGTATCGTGCAAATCCAGTCGTATTTTCGCCAATACTTTTTGCTGTAGACCACTCTCACTAAGGGAACTTTTAACTGCAAATGCCTTGTATATCTAATACTCGAAAATGAGTATATATGCTAATTTAGTAAAGCATATTGGTCCTCATCTTTTCTACATCAATCTGAAAAGAGTGTCTACTTAGTAAAGAAGTATAACTCGAATGCAAACTAATGCATGGCAATGTATATAGCAACATCCTCGTCATCTCAAGTTCAGTGCTAGTACAGAACAACATCGGCACTAAGATTTGGAAAATCCATGCTTTATTAAACGGCACGCAAACCTGTATTTAAGAAACGAGACAAAAGAATGTTTCTACTATATTTGAAGCAGTTATTGGAATATTTTTACTTCCTTATTTATATCATACGTAAAGGAAAACATTTAATGAATCATATGCACTCATATTTTATTCACTGGGACATCAAAATGAGTTCTCATATATGAAACAAGTAAAACATTCCTTTTTTTTCTACCTTAAATAAATGGTTATGAAATGTTACTTTGTAGAATCTATAAGAAGCGAAAGTGGAGATACTTCAGCAAAGAGGACAGATAGATCCACTCATTTTTTAAAAATTTGATTAATTTTACTATTGAAATGGGCAACATGTTAGTGCATTTATATTACAAACTCGAGCACAAAAGGAATAAAGTATAATGATGTAATTTTGAATTTAGTTTGAGCGATTTTTTGTTAATCCAAAGATAATAATTTGCAGAGATTGGTTTATATATTTTCTTTCATTGAAATTTTGATTGTAACTTGTAACAGCATATCTCTATGTAATAGCCCTAATTTCAGAATACATTTCGATGAGAAAATAATTTTAAAAGCTTTATTTTCTATTTAGTAAAATCTAAGTGCAAAATTGCTCGCAATGAAAATATTTAAACTGTAATTGAAACGGTTCCACAGCTTTATTCGATAAATAAATTGTAAGTAAATTAAGTGTTCTTTCCCCTTTTTTTAATAAAAAAAATAGTATTTTAAAATATGTCTAAAAGTTGAAATAAAAGAATTCACTAAGCACTTTTGAAGAGCCTCACAGTCTGTGTGAGTACAGCTTTACATATTTAAAACTCGAATCCTACTGTATAGTTACACTGATCCCTGACGCCACTGACTCTCTAAAAATTCCGGGTTAAATACTCCAACATAAAGCTTTTACAGCCATTACTCCAAAAAGCTTAAAAAGTTACGCACAAAACGCATAATAACATCTACACCGTTTGTACCTCCCGCTTGAAAATTTTCATTATCATGTATAAAAATATAGAAAATAATCTGCGCTACTTTAAAAATCTGAAAATCCACCTTTTCCCATTTTTAAGCGATTTTCGTTATTTTCAGCTCTATTTTATTTGCGAGAGTAAAAAATAAATTAATCATTTGCATGACAAAAATATGTGTAGACATTGGAATGGCGCACTATTGAAGTCACGGTCATAAGGCTTCGAAGGAAAAGTTGCGATTCCAATTTGTTTAAAATAGGTTTTTCAAATAAAATAGTTTATTTTCTTTTCATTAAAAGTATATCGTATGAGTGCATGAAGCATTGATATAAGACGGGCTGTTTACACAAAACGAAGTCGTTCGAATGCGCGAAGTTTCCGTACGTTTCCAGAAGAGCATGAAATTCGATTTGGGTATATAATAAAAATTGAACATTAAGTTATTTGTTTTAGGTGGACGATGATTAAATATATTGAGTGTAGACATATTTTCATCAAATGTTTTGTCTAGCGCCCGTTGTAATTGCCTCCACAACGGACTTTGACTTCTAGTAGCTGATATTCAGAAAATATAAAAATGAATCGCGAACTTTATTTTTGCAGGTTATGAGCCACACTAGCCTATTAAGAAGAAATTCTACTAAAAAGATGTGTCCATTTATCTGTTCTTACGATTTTAGTAAACAGGATTTACAAATTCATAATTGACAAGCGTTGAAGGTACAATGCCGTTTTTTTTTTTTGTTTTTTTTTTTTTTGTTGTTGTTAATGCAGCAACTGAACATAAAGTTGAACACGAGGTTCCGGTTTTAAGAGCAGACTAACTATTTCATATAAAATTTAAAATCACGGTTAAGTTTAAAACGAATATCTGTGTTACAGAAAGCAGCCTTAAATTCAATAATCCATGTGAAGATAAAAGTTCTAATTAAAATTAAAGAATTTCAAAAAGTTAATCAAGTACGTAGATTTTTTCATAAATAAAGAGCAGAAATTTATGATTCGGATTTATGCCAAGTTACATGACTAATAATCATTTAGATTATATTGATTTATGCTTATTTATAAGATTGCTAAACATAATACACGAATACTAAAACAAACATACACTTTCAATTATATTTTTTGAGCCTTTGATTGTGAATGTATTTAAACGTTTATTATATTTCCATTAAGATATATTTTATTAAGTGGATTGCAGTTTTATTAAATGCAGTTTTATTAAATTAAGTAAATGCGTTGCGTATTATTAATACGCAACGCATTTACTTTAATTCTTTATAATGAATATGGTATAAATATTTTTCGACTAGCAACAGAGATTACTTAGTAATAAATCTCCCATGATTTACAGTGTAAAACGATAACACTGTACAAGGATAGTTATACTTTGACCCTTATTCACCTTGAAGTTCATTGTAATTATGATAGTGATGATGATGATGCGAACTTGATATTCAAATTACATGCATTAAATGCATTATTATACGCAAGGGTTTTTTTTTCAAAATCTTTACTCTTTTTCATTATTGTATTGCTTAGTTTCTATATTTTATTTTGCAAAATGTCATTTACAGGATCAATCTAATAATTTTATTAAACTCAGAAAAATACACACACCTACACACATATGAATATATTATATAGTAGTTGATTTATTGTTATTATTTGCTACGGCCTTGGGAAGACGCGTTTTGTCATTTATTGCATATTGACTTAGATAAGGCATTCTTTAATAGCAGGATAACGATCTAAAGTAAAAAAAAAAAAAAAAAATATTTATAAGCTTCATGCTCACTATTTTGAAAAAGTGCTAAAATTACCACTCAAGTTATTCGATGAAAATTATCCTATTAAATGTTAGTTACTAAAAATTGAAATCTGAATAGCAGTATTCGTTCAGCAGATTCAATCAGGATCACTGCTGTCTTTAATTGTTGAGGGGCGGGGAGGAAGATGTCCATAAACTGCCAAGTCAAATATATTTTACCAACTTATTTAATTTTTACCAACTGCCTACTGGGTTTCTGTAATTTTGAAATCTGTACCAGAAAAGAAAATAAATTACAGTTTCGTTATTTTATTTATTTCTTTTACCGAGTTCGCCAAGTAGGTATATAATTTTGCCAAGTTTAACAGAATTTGCGAATGCTACGAGATAGTATGTTTTGAGCAAACTCCTCTGAAATGATAAATGTCAGAGAAACATTTATTTAAATTAATAACGTTCCATAATTTATTTTAATTCGAAGAGAGTGTGCAATCAAGTTTTCTAATTAAGTGACCCGCTTCAGTTTTATAGTACGTTGGAGCATGTGTGCCACCTTCTTTCTTGTTGGGTTTGTTAGGTACTGGGCGGTACCCAGTACCTAAAGTAGAGCTGTCCACTGGACATCTCTCCTGAGGACAACATTTTGTGCCAAAGCCTCAAACCCAATACTTTCTAGTTCTATTTAATTGGGTCGTCCTCTTTGTTTATAAAGTCACACAAGCTCTTTATGGGATTAACTCTTTCGTATAGATGATTCCCAAAAGGTACTTAAACGAATGGATGCAATGGCATCACATTCATAACTGATGTGATATGCCGTTTCTACATTCTTGTGGTCTTTCTGCACATAGAGTCTTATTGAAAAAGTTGCATTGGATGAAGATGTTTTTTGAACTAATTAATACCCAGTGATATAATGAAGCTCGCAATAGTTTGAAGCTTCAAAAAAGAATTGTAAGAATTTCAGAAGCAGTATTAGCAGACAATCTAATTGTCATACTTTTAGTATGTTTTTGCCCAGAAAAATCATATTAAGTTTTATTCAACTCCTGTTTTACCCATTTAACAAGGATGCCTTTTATGGTCTTCATACTGATGCCACAAAAATTCACCAAAAGGATTAGAGGACGATCCCTGTTTGTGCCAGTTCATGCGTCTTTTTATTAACTTCAAATTTTTTATGTCCTGGCGCACATAAAAGAGTTACCTTGCTGATGGAAGCCAGTTTCCTTACAAGGTTTCTACATTCGAGAACAATCCTTGATTTAACTTGGAATGAGTTAGGAGTCTAGAAGGCGGTTTGAATGTCACTAAAATCAGAATCCGCCTTTTCTAATATTTATCAGTACACAGTGGATAATGGCACTAATTTCAGCCTGGAATATGGTGGCATACTTCCCAAGGCTTCTCAAGAGATTGATTTTTTGCAGATACACCATGTACTCAGTCCGAAGAGATTATCTTTCTTTGATCCATCTGTAAACCTGACAAGATCATTGAATTCCAAATTAAACCTGCTCCCCTCTCATTCTTCCTTGGTTAGATCAACAATCTCGAAGGTTTACGAAACACGTAGGTTTTCTAAATTGTGTCATAAGATAGGAGTGCAGTAGGATCCTGTCTTGTAATATTGGGCAGGTTTATGCACGAAATGGAATATAACCAGTAATTTTATACACACTTTATAGCTTACAGAGACCATAAAAGGTGATACGGGAATCATATTTCTCTCCTCTCAGTATTAAAACAAATCAAATTGACATTGAGAAGAGTTAAGCATGAAAAAAAATCAAAAAATAAAATCTTTAAGAACTATGTTCATTGACCAATGCGCACGTACCAATAATACAGCAGAACCCCGTAAACATGAAATCAAAAGGGGCACGGAAATTATTTCGTAATAACCGAAATTCACGTTATCAATAAATAAATAAATAAAATAAAATAAAATAAAATAAATAGCGCTTGTTTATAAAAGAGTGGTATTTTAAAATGGGAAATTCCGTCAGAGGGGATTCCGTCCTCCATTAAAGGAGGTGTTACTGTATTTTATTAACAGAATCGACAAAACGATCCAACAATTATTTAAATTTTCATCATCAAACACAGGAATACCAAAACAGATCTTGAAGATATGATATAAAGCCATTTTGGAAAGAACTACAGTCTATACTTCATCCTTTTGATATCCATATATAAAGAGCAAGGGAAGAAGATTACTAGAATCAATCCAGCGAAATGTTTTCGATTAATAACTAGAGAATGTAGAAAAACGTCGACACATGCTTTACAAGTGTTATTTGGTATATAAACATTTGGACATAACAATATTTAAAGAAATAAATTATGCATTCATATCAAGGCTAGAAACATCAGTAACTGTCAATAGTAACCCACTACATTCATCAGATTTTGACACATCTTTAAAGAAAACAACGATAGATCTATTGATCAGCCCAATAAAATCACAAAATTCAGACTTAACCAACATAAGCATATTTACAAACGGCTCAAAATTCTCACATGGCTGTGGCGCAGCGTTATGTGTTTTATTAAAATATGAATTTATAAAAGGATTTCAAATACATATGCAAAGTACAAACTCCATATTCCAAGCAGAACTCCTGGATATTTACTATGCAATAGAATGGTTTAAAAAATTATATAATTCAGTTTTGATTTTAATAGATAGCCAATCTAACATCTCAATATTTAATAATAACATAACTACCAATACAATAGTTCATAAAATCCTAGTTAAACTCAATAGCCTACGTAAAACTATCTACTTCAAATGGATCAAGGCACATGCTAATATTGTTGGCAACGAACTAGCGGACTGGCTGCTCAACAAGCAGTACTTAAAAACAGTAACCAGAATAGTGGTCAAATTCCTAAATTTTTGCCAATAGATACAATCAGTGATTTCCATCCCCGTCTGGTATCAAAATTAAATAAAATTAGTGATTGGAAATCGAGATGGGATCAATTAGAAAAAGTAAGATTTACTTACATTTACTTTAAAGAAGTATCTGAAGATTTATTACTCGAACATTGAAATCTCTACATATTTTTTACAAATCATGACCCCTTTCCATCATATCTTTATGAATTTAATAAATCACCAACAGCTAACTCTATCTGCAGTAATTTTAGAAATTCAGTCCACTACTTAACAATATGCCCATCAGAAACATCATATTAAGAGGTCTCCCTCACAAAATGGCGCAACTTGGACAAAATATACATTGAAGAACCATCATATACTTAATAAAATATTTATGGGTATGTGAGAAATAGAAAACAACCAAGCGAAATACATTCCCCCCAATTTCAATAAGTTTAACACATCCAGTTAGAAACTCTGATTGAGATGAAACATTTTTTGAAGTTAAAACTTCTTTAATCGCGTTAGGCACTTTTGGAATGCAGAAAAAACACTGAATTCGCGTGACCATCACGCTTGACCAACCGTCATGCTCCGATACATATGGGAAAAAGTGAATTGTGACGTCATGGCTACGTCATCTCCTGCCTGTTGAGATTTCCTCTTCCTTTCTTTGAATTTTAGTGCTGCCAGCAGTTATCATACGTAAAAATTTGGAGTTACTTTTAACTGCGTCCTAGCTTCCACGGCGGGCATCGAACAGCAGACCCAAGGCGTGGTAGACGAACGGGATGGGTTCGAGTCGGGATGGAATGACTAAAGTTTGAAGTGATTGCTGTTTCAATTTTGGAATGGGAACTTTTATGTATCTAAATAAATAAAATTAGACTTTGTCTGTACACACCTTGGTATTAAAAATTTTTGCGATTTCTATCCCTTTTAAGGATTTGGGACTCCAGTACGACAATAAAAAAAAGTTTTTCTATCTGTCGTTCTGTGAGTGACTTTTTTTAAAATGCACATCACGTAAAACTGACTGAAGTGAATGAAATAATCTTTCGTGACAAGATAGGTGGTCACTCAACTTAAACTATAGGCGTCGAATTTTTAAAAAATTCATTAGATTTTGAGATTTTCCAAAAATTATTTCAAACTGCTTAAATTTTTCTTTTCACATCACGTAATAACGACTAAAGCGAAAGAAATAAAATTGTGACATGATACGTGATTACTCAACTTAAGTTACAGGTGTCGGATTTAAAAATTTTTGATTAGATTTTGAGATTTTTCTGAAAATCGTTTCAAATTGCGTAAATTTTTATTTTAGTTTGCATAAAAACTGCATATAATTTTCGCAATGATTGTAGATTTTCAAAATATTCATAAATATCCACTTTTGAAGTACAAATTTTGTACAATCTATAGGTTTTTCCAAAAAAATGTGCAGACTTTTTCTAGCTAAGTAGTTGCTATAATTTTCGATTATTTATTTAAAAAACTGTACTTAATTTGGATAGCTATATAGTTATTTGCAATAAAGTTAATTTGATAATGTGATTTGATAAAATTAATTTGATAATGTAATAAATTAAATCCTGTACATTATTTCATTTATAAGCGTTATACTATAGTGCATTTGAATCTGAATTATAAATCCATTATTCATTACAAATAAATAGGATCACTGTTCATTAATGTAAATACATAATTATTGTTAATTTATAAATCCACGTACATAATTATAATCAAAAATAAAGAAATCAAACAAAATCCAACACGTGGGGAGAAATGTGTATCGCTGATGCATACCGTACGCATATACCAGCTGTGTCACGTTGCAGCCTGTGCGCGGGTCTCCCTCTCGCTTTTTCAATTTTAAATGTGCACACAAATCGAACGCGAAATTTAAATGCGATTTAAGTTAAAAAATCTTAAATTTTCAAAGATAGCTCAGCGAAAATTGCTGTAAAATGTACACAAACGTATAAAAATATGTGAAATTGTGAGAATATCATAAATAAATGTGCGATACCCTTACAGCCTGTAAAAAACATTTAAAACATTTTTACAAAGAATTTCAAATGTACAAATATGTGAATGAACGTTCATAAATGTTTATTTTTTGTTAATAAAAATGCAATAATGTGTTAAGACCTGTTTAACTGCATAAATATAAATTTTACAAAACTTGACAAATAGTTTTCATGTCTGACGTTCAGTCTACGACTGATTATTTATTTTTTCTTTTTCTCCACAGTTTATAATGCACTTTCGACTAAGTATCGGACTCAACATCTTCAAAATCTAATCTAAAAGAAAAAAAGGGTATTTCCTTTTTTCAAAACTTATTTATATATCTAATGTGTTTTAATCTAACTTAATAAAATAAGAGGTTTTTACCTATATTCTTTTTCTGCTTCAAAATTTATTTTTGTCTTTAAAAAATCTCATTTTATTTCTTCTCTTTGGTTCCTTATCAAAATTTGTTCCCTTATTTCTGTTATTATAACTGTAAAAAATGTAAAGGAAGAAAAAGAACTGTAAAAAATTATAGTGTTTTTACGCAGCTCGTTGCCGGAATGGTGGTGCATCTGGATAGTAAAATCCTTCCTTTGAGAGTAATATTTAATGCCTTAAACTTAATCGGTAGAGTACTCGCAAAGGTAATATTGTAATATTGTAATAAAAAAGATTTTTTTTTGTCATAACAAAGCACATGTTTCGCAAAAACCGATAATTCGTTAGGGGTTTCATATTAACAAAATTTTTATTATAATGCCTTCCAGTTTGATATAGTTTTAAGTTTAATTAGTACGTTTGATGCAGTGTATTTTTATAATGCTTTGAAGTACCTTAATTTTTTACCAAAGTCAGTAATATCAAAGACTTAATTGAAGACACTCTGAACGAAATAGTTTAACGAACAGCTTATTCATTTCGAAATTGTTGAACCAACAATTTATTCATTTCATATTGGTTTAATAAATATTAGGACTTACCAGCTAATTAAATATTAGATGAGCACATAACTTAGTAGATTAATATGCCCTTCAGACTAGTTTTATTTATATGTTTTATATTTTAATACAGTTTAAAATTGTTATGTGTTATTCATAAATTAATAAGAGCAATACTGAAATTGTTTTGTTTCTTATAATTGGCTCGTTTCGAATAAAAATGTAGTCTTAAAGATTAGAAAATTAAAAATATGACACAAAAAAATCAACAAAAATAAATTTCCTCCAGTTAATTAATTAATTTTCTCCAATAAATACTTAAAAGTTTCTCTTTAAAAGCAATATAAGATATTTTCAAAAACAAGCCGCATTGAATCTATACATTTTTAATCCTCTATTTTAGAGCTTAAGATAAGCGTGAAGTTTCGTCAACAAAAATACGGAATAAAGTTTCAAGTTACTTAGAATTTTTATATCCGCAAAACTCGAGAGGAATTTCGAATAAAATACAGCGTTGGAGATAAAATAAATGAAAAAGATTTAGAGGAATATCCCTGTAAAGTGTTAGAAATATAAACTCTGAAAACTTAAGTTCTTGACCGCAGACTTTAAGTTTAATTCCATTTACTTTTTTAGCGAAGTGGAGAGGAGCTACCATCCAAGAGAACGACACATCGGATTTTTAATTTTCTAAATTCTAGAGAGAGAATTGTCTTTATGAAGCGATAGAAAAAAAAATCTTTAAACTCTTTATTTCGTTTCGATATTCTGGAAGATTTAAAATCTAGTGTTCGTATTTCAGTGAGTTATTCTATGTTCACCGTTTCTGAATGATTAGAGACTAAGGTGTATTTATGAGTATTTGAGCTATTTCAAAATATCTTAGGAATAAATTTTTATTCTTATTATTTAAAATGGAAAATATAAAGGACACGGGGGGAAAATACCGCTCTCATCTAGAACGAATAGATATCTGTTTTCTGTGTCCTAAAACTAGAAAATAGATCGTAGAATTATGCATGTAGGGATACACAAAACTGGTATATACGAAATCGTCAAGAATTTCTTGTGCATAGTATTGTAGCTAATCACATCAGAATGTCTAGTTTGTGTAATGAGAAATTATCGTTCGATTTCTGGATTACACTCCTGATCTAGAATTCTGGATTGTTTGTCTAGCCTCTCGCTTAAGTATCGATAAACAGGCGTTTTCATTTGGATACAAGAACTATTTTATAGATGGGGGATCTAGAAATTTTATAGTTGGGTTAACAAGAAGTTTCAAGAGTTTCCCAAAGCATCATTTCCTAGCCTAAATGCTCCTTCTGCGAGGCCGTGGCTGACGAGAAAGATAGGCTGTGGTGCTGACATTTGGTCACACCCCTTTTGCACTCGCAGAGTCATGTGACTTAGGCGGTGTGGCCATCTTGGTCCGAGATAGCCACAGTAAGATGGCCACACCCCCTAGGTCGCATGACTCTTCGAGAGCAAAAGGGGTGTGACCAAATGTCTTTCCCGTCAGCCACGTGCGAGGCGATGTGACGTCACAGCCCGGGTACCTTCTTCTCTTAAATACATCCTCTTTGACGATTTAGTAGAATAACTTGCTGTAATATTAGAGTGCAGTACTTCATGAGAAAAGCCATAATCCAAAAATATATAACAATCAACCTTACGATGGGATTCGCCGCCGGCAGCAGCCTTTACTTGGCAAGCGAAGGAAGAACAAATCTGTTTTTCGTTCCGTCAAGGTTTTGGTGAGAAGTTAACTAACCCTGATTTCGAAGTTTCTTAAACTGTAAAAGGTAAGTCTCGTTGCACGTATTTTACTCTGTTATTGACTTAAGAATTATAAAATTCAGACGTATATGACTTATAAATTACTTTGTATATTACTTAAATGTGCTTAAAAACAATTGTAAGCAGACAAGTTTTTAGGAATGAGCTGTTACATGAGCTGCAAATTAATCTTTCCTGCATTTGTTTACATTCGTCGTTTTACTGTAGTTTACTTCTACTTTATAATTCTTCTAAGCCATAGAGCTGCCAGTTGCCAGGTAAACAATGTTAACTAACTGAAATTCATATCATAATGTAAAACATTTTATATTAGTTTTCTGTTACTAGATTTTGTTTCAAGCAAGAGCATTTTTTGCTTGATGCAGCATTCATGTAGATAGATTTGATGCCCATAAATTTTTCTTAGCTTAGTGCCTTGATACACATTTACATGGCGTTGAGTAAATCTTTTTTGTATTACATGCAATTATTCTTATAACAAAAGTATAAAGTGTTAGATTTGCCTGTAATGTGAGTAGTTCGTGTGAGTCAGTTAAGTGTAAATATTAGATTTACTAGAAATGAGCTTAGTATATACTTATTACTATACTATACATAATTATCAATATACAGAATAATATATTTGGGCCATTCTACAGGAAACATAGCTTTTCAAAGTTAAAATTTACAAAAAAAAACCTCTTCAAATTAAAAATAATAATAATTTATGTTGTTCTTTTTATACTTCTTTCTACTCCGTATAGTTGGTCACATTCAGGGGCGTAGTCAGGGGGTGGCTGATGAGGTTGCAGCCATCCCGAAATGAGTAAACTTATAACAACAGTGATGAGTGGGAAAATCTCTTCAGCTATAAGACCAATTCCTCAATACGACTCTTTTCCAACCCCAGTGCATCCCACAACCTATGCCATAGAACCAGAGAACGATTTGGAAGACTTTGAGCAATAGCCTGGACCGTCAAAGTCCACGGATTATGATGAAGTGTATCCAGAGGATATAGATTATCGCCAACCTCACCTAATTGCTCCTCTTGAAAGTTGTCCTATTGGCCGTTGGAAATTATTTACCATCTTTCCCGACTGCAAACTCTGAATTAGGGAATGCAATCCCGCACTGTTTTTCGTCTTGCGGGATTTCGGGATTGAGATTTATTGATCCCGAGGGATCCCGCAATCTCGCGGGATTGACATTTCATTCAGCTAGGGCTTCATTTCAACAGAGAAAAGTAAAAAAAGTAAGATTTTAAGCACCATGAAGCTTAACTTTAATAATAATAATTAATCTTATGAGATAATTTATATAATAACTTACAGAAATATGATAATTATAATCATGATTTTCAGAATAATACAGTAAGTTATGTCTTAATATATTAGTATTAGTTATGTTAGTTTCTAGAATTGAGGAATTTACAGAAAAATACTTTCACATACTTACGTTATTTTCTTAGTTGCAGAAAAAAGAACGTACAAAATCGAACCAATCCAATGAATCATTTCCTAGTCTAGATTTAATTTTAGTAAAATAATTAAAAGTGTGAATTAAAAAAAATAATAACTAAAATGAAAACTTTTTTATAATTAATTCAGGATTGTTCGCTAAGAGATAAATGAGTATGAAATATTTCAGTTCACTAGGGATTGGGAAGTTTTCGGAAAATTTAGATTACGGTGTTTAGATTTAGATGTTTGATCCAGACTCCCATTGGAAGATAATTTAAAAAAATAAAACTTTAAATTAAAATTTGTAATTATGGATTCGTTTATTGTTAGATGAAAGACATGAATATTCAAAAATTTTTCGTCTATTGGTTGGGAAAGCGGCGTGAAATTTTAATAAAAAATAATTTCTTTCTTGGTATCAATCCCGCGGGACTAGTCCCGCAAATATTTGTGCGGGATCCCGCAGGATCCCGTTCCCGCGGGATCGGGATTGCATTCCCTTCTCTGAATATGAAGGAGACTTCCGGAAACATCAGCCGAATCCTTGATGAAACCTATTATTGTGATTGGAATTGGAACCTTAAAAATTGTTACTCTTCTCATGAGTTTTCAAACAGGCTTTAGAAAATACTGCTGCTTCTTGGATGAATGGGACAGCCGATCCCGAGACAAAAGGCCTCTCCGAGAAACTCTTTATTTTCAGGAAAAGGAATCAAAATATTTACTTTCCGCCTTTGCACACTAAACTCGGATTGATCAAACAGTTTGCAAAAGCGATGAATAAGACAGGTGATGGATTTAACTTTTTGAAAATTAAATTTCCTCGTCTAAAATCAAGGATTTCCTCGAGGCTGAAATCAAGGAAAGAATTTTCGTGGTTCAGTTACTAAAGCAATTTGAAGGAATTTCCTTGTTCCTATTATGAAGAAGGAAGATATTTAGACGTACATTTATATTTATTTAATATGACAAAATTTAAAATTATTCACCTACATTTCTTTTCGAGCAATTTCAGCATTAAAAACAAATTTCAGGAGTCTTTTTAGTTACATTATTGTATATTAAATAGTTAGAATTTAATATGCAAGAAGGATAGTCTACGAATTATTTTGTCTACATTTTGATAGCGATGTATGAAAAAATACCGATGTAAAGCTGACGACAGATCACGGTGTTACCGCCCAGCCCTAGTTTGTGTTACTTTAACCTTCATTCACTCACAATTCAATCAAACAGCGTCTTGTGGATAGTAGCAGATATCTCTCACTCCACAGAATAGTTTCGATTTCAGGGATGGCCCGATATAAATCATTACTATGTTAGTAAAACCAAAAATTACTATCCAAACTCTTTGAAACGGTAAATTGACAAACAGAATGTACATTTTCTGGCAATCTCACTGCCAGTTTTTTTTCCTTATTTTGGAAATATATTTTAAACAGCATAATTTATTCTAGAATAATTACTGAAATGTTACATCATTGGACTTGCATAATGGCATTATCCTCATTAAACAATTGTTATTTTAGTACATACAATACTTGCATAGCTTACATCCATGAAATATTTTTTTAATACTGTAATTAAATCATGCTTTCAGGCTAGCTACCGTATGCAAGATGCTGATGCGCTCGATATAATCATCAATTTTCCGTCTTTATTTATCCACTTTATGCTAGAAACATCTTGACTAATTTCCTTACATTTTATTAGTTGTTTTAAATTCCATATTCATTCATTCTTTCAAACAACTAATTATATCTTACCATAAGAGATAAGCTGAGAAATACTCGATAAAGCCGTTTTCCTTCGGTAAACATCCATTTTATGCTCAAAATCTTATTTGCTAAATTTATGTTCGCCATTTAGAATGTTCTGGCTCTGTTCACATCAGAGTTATTTCGTGTTTAGTGTTCCAGATTTAGAGCTTTCAGAGCGTAAAAGCATCACAGAATGAGGGCTGCCATGTAAATGCATCCAAGGTTTTAATAAGGCACTCAAGTGCTCTCTAAATAGTACTTACATAGCCCTCACAGTAACGAACTTGCTTCTAGTCAAAGTGTATTCCTCTGAAGTGTTATCGTTAACGCTATAATATCAATAAGTGCAGCTTAACAGTAATAAACAACCATTTTCAATATATACTGTGTTTTATATTGCCAACGGTTGTAGAAAATTGCCACATCGAATAAAAATATTATCAAAGCCAACAACAAATTTCACGGTAAATGTAATGTTGTGCGGCGCAACCCTTTCCCAATGCTGAAAAAAGGGCAGCCGTCGCCATCGCTTGGCTTAACTACCAGCAAGATGGCGGACGATCGAAACGTTCATCGCGTGCCACAGATCTAGAGACCCTTTTTTGACGCGGCTGGCTGTGCCATCTTGCTGGTAGTTAAGTCGAGCTATGGCAACGGCTGCCCTTTTTTCCAGCATTGGGCAATCTATCCAGCTGTTCTCGCATTCTTCCATTTTTCAGCAGATATCAGCGCTGTTAAAAATAATCGTGACTTTTTTTACGGGAAATGACGTGCTAAAAAGTAAAGGATTCTCGTGGAGCTATGTCACCCGCAACTATTTTTATAGAAATCAAATCTATTCTTCGTGACTGGCAACAGTCAAAACGTTAGAGCTCGGTGTTCCCAGAGCGGGAACACTGCGTGTTAAAGGGTTAACAAATCGTAGAAAAAAGAGGTACACACAATATTTGTGTAGTGCAATTCTAAAATTTATTTCGTTGAAATATATTTCCTATGACATTTAATAATATTGCTGCAGCATAATAAGCATGCTTCCTATTTACACTTAGAGGAGAAGGCTTTTGTGTCTTGTACGCGACCTACTTTCCTGGCATTGTAAAAGGTTATTGTGTATTAAAAAATGTTTTGAGTAAAAGAATGTTTTTTTACATTATTGTATAAGATTCAATTAATAAAGCAACCACTGGATCGTTTTACTTTAAAAATAAACAAGTATGTACTTATCTGAAATATCTATATTTAAAATTCTTAAAAGTAGGTTTTATATTTAAAAGTACAAAACATGTTTATTCAGTGAATAAGAATTACGGTTTCATATACTATTCATCGAAGTGTTCTATTTTCTTCAGTGTTCATTACTTTAGAGAAGCGAGAGGCTATTAAAGTTCGTTCTGAAATTGTTTCCATAATTTCAGGCAACTTAATGCAGTAACGTTGAGTTACTGTATTAACATGGTCAGATAAGAGAAACAGCAACTTTATTAAATGTCATAGGAAAGGTTGAATTTATGGTGCTTAATATATTTTTAATTAATAGAAATGTGGGTCTAATTGTGGAAAACTATACTGGGAAATGGTGATCAGACAGCGGACATTTATGTCTTAATGCCTTAGAGAGCCAAGTGAAACTCAACTAACTTTCACTGGTAACTAACGTTCACTGGTAAAGCGTATACGTATATATCAACTTCTTTTACTACGTATATACGTATATATCAAAGTCTTCATTTATGACAGTTGGAAAAATGTCTTATGAGTATTTCAGGTAATGAATATATGCAAGCATTATTTATCTAGATTCCATACATTTATTGTTAAAAACATCATGAAATATTATAAATTATTTATGAATAAAAATTCAATTCAAAGTATACGAGATTTTTTACAACTATCAAACGATGTTCTAGGAATTTTTCACCAAAAGTTAGTTGCAAACACGGTTTTTTTTTTCTACATAATCACCATAAGTAATCAGGCATTTGTTTTATGACTAGAGGTATTTTCTGATCCTTTTTTTCCCAAAACAATCATGCAAGTGAATGTTGTTTCTTTCTTGTTTCCAATATTTTCATCAATCTGGAATCTGGCGTCTCAACCGGCTCTTCAGTTCACACAAGAAATGAAAAGCAATCGCTGTTAAGCGCATATGTTCAAGAAGCAAAATATGCCCCACGGTCTTGGTACACAAATAAAATAAACTTATTACAGCAAGGACTCGAAAATATTCAGAATGATTTTTTTATAAGCTGCACTACACACTGAATAAATGAAAAAATGGTACCCTTTTATGAAACTTTCAGAAATAAGTTTGCAAAATGACACATTCTGCAAAATTTTCGATTTGCAAGAATTTTTTCTAAAAGTTTCGTTATTGAAACACTTTTAAATTTATTGCAGTATTATAGTACAGCATGTAAAGATACATTAAAATTTTTTATAAGAGTCTGGCCTAATTAGATTTTCTCTATTTATGTACCAAAATATCATTATTTCTTTTTTCGAAATACACTGTCAAGACCGACACAGACCGATACAGACCAATGTATTTCTAACGAGTCAGTCATGTAAATGGATCTGAACGTTGTTTGGAGTTCCTAATTCGTCTGGAAGCTTTGGGCACTCAACTTGTTCTTCAGTTCAGACAAGCTATGAAAAGCACTTGCCGTTAAGTCAATTACCAATTAGAAAATTCGAATCAACGTTTATGTGAGACTAAGCAGTGATGTGAGGGAACGTATTTTAGAGGTGTTCATCAGTCTGTAAGGTTTGAACTCTCAACTAGTTCCTCAGTTTGCACAAAAAATGAAATTCGATTGTTAAATTCATTGACCAATATTGTTTGGCTCCCGATTAGATAAAAAAACTAAACATCCGATTTAGAGGCAGAAATAAGCACGTCCATTAGTTGTCGGGAGTGCCAGAGAGACGTGAGCTTGCCGCTAAGTTATTTGGATGCAGTTTTCAAGAAATTCAGAAAGGCATTATCAGATTATATGAACTAAGAATTTAAAACAAAATAACCATGTACAATCACACTGAAATGAACAAGACGAAACCCGTTCATTCACTCTCGCTTTTCCCTCTACTCGACTGGTTCCTTGGATGCATATTTGCTGGCAGCTTGCCAATATTTCACGCGAAACGCAGTCAGGCAGTTGAGACCAATGAAGACTTTTAGTCAGCGTGGACGTGAATTTAACCGGTGATGTGAAAGGGCCTGAAAGGTATTTAAAGGTTCTCATTGACCCGGAAGCTTTGGACTTTTATCCAGTTTTTCAATTCACTGAACAAATGAAAGTTTCTCGGCATTCATGATCAATAGATACCAATGAGGAGCTTCGTACTAACGTTCAGGACCTCTTTACATCACAGGCGGCAACATTCTTCGAAGAGAGAATGAGAAAGCATTTTCACAAATGAAACAAACGCCTGACCCTTCTTGGTGATTATGTCGTATTAGAAAGTAACTATGTTTGCATCCAACTTCTGGTAACAAATTAACATTGTTATCATGATTTTTCATGGTATAGCGGAGGTTGAAAAATTTATGAAACGACATCAACTGAAATTAATACAGTCTAGCTTCAATTACTTAAAAATGGAATTCTGAAAACATCTCTATAACTTCATTTTTACTCAATACAACATGATCCTTATTAGAATAGTAGAAAAGGATTTGCAACATGTTGCCAGAGCATTGTATAACACATCAAATAATCTGCCATTAGTGTAAAACGTTTTAGATGGAGCAATGCTTTCAGAGACAATTTAACCCTAAAAGATCAAAATCCCATAAAAGAGTATGTCATTTGTTAAGAAATTGTTACAACATATTAAAACATGAAAAATGAAATCATCACAAAATACGTCGTTCCATTATTCAGATTAAAATAGATGTTCATTTTATATCAAAATAAAAATCATCTGTCTTTCCTGCATCACAAAATATAAAATAAAAGCACTCACGCTTTCTGTGCATTTAACAAATTTAAGAACATTTTATTTATTTTCCTTGTTATTTACAACTGTGTGGCATGGTAGAAGATTTAGAGCATCATTACTCTGTAAAAATGTATACTCCTTTCAAAACTTCAAAATATTTTCGGCATAAAACCAAATAAAATAAAAAAATTATCACGGGAAATACATATTTCTCTGAAGCATATGTTAAAATGGATAAAAAAAATAAAATATGAAACATTCCATTAAAAGTTTTCACTTCCACTTAACAATTTTGATAAGAACAAAAAAAAAATGTAAAACAAAAGAGAGTAAAACTTCCCCTTATAAATATTAATGTTCAATTTATTCAGCGAACATAACAGGTTTTTAGTTTCAGGAATACGAAAACAGGTTCGTCTAAAATTATTATATGTTTTAGCAGAGTTGATTTTTTTTTTTTTAGTTTTGAAAGCTTTTTGTTATGCACCGATAAAACTATCAGGAACGGAACATCCAATTGTAAAATAGCATACATTTTTTAACTCATTGTTTAATCAACATTGGTCGTTGTTAAGTTAACCGATGATTACACATGGTTCTTTCTTTTTCTTAAGCACTTTATATTCAAAAGCATTGCGCGTACAAATATAAGTCAATTATGAAAATAACCGCTAAATCTCAAAACCGCTAAGGTTGTATTTACCGTACTAAATTGTAGCACGAGTTCACTAACTTAAATTATATTCCATAATGGTGACAGTGCAAGAAAAAAGTTATTATGTTCGAATATAAGATCAAAAACATACTCTTTCCATAGAATTTATCATCCAACTGGATGGCCCCAATTTTTTGAAATTTCCAGTTTGTCCATCTATACATGAACAATAAATTTTCGAATTG
The DNA here is from genome assembly GCA_038373885.1 of Cheiracanthium punctorium. NCBI lineage: Eukaryota > Metazoa > Arthropoda > Arachnida > Araneae > Cheiracanthiidae > Cheiracanthium > Cheiracanthium punctorium. Next base: position 489,543 of record JAWZYV010015148.1, on the reverse strand, counting down.
ATGTATTGGACGTGTTGGTGATTATATTTGTTTGTTTGTTTGTATGATTATGGCAACGCTAAGCTAGGGCAATCTGCCAAGGATGGGGGGAGGGGTGCCATGGCAGGAGGACTTTCTAAGAGGTTCTAACACATATTCACATTACATCAGGAGAAAACCTAGCAAAACTCCAGACCGTTAAATCGACAGCCGTGCGATGGGATCTGAACCCGGGACCTTCACACTTCAGCCATCTACCACCTTCAGTGACATAACCACTGTGTGTGAACGCTTAAAGCTAGAGCGTAAAAAATTATTTTCTTCCATAATTTCTCACAAAATTTAAACGCGATCATCCGACTTCATTTTTTCCCTTCGAGAGCCTTTTAAAAATGGTTTAAGTCAGCATATTTTTATTTTCATATCTCTATATTTTTATGGATACAATTCTCAAATTTTGTAAGTCATCTCATGACTGTATGGAGCACATTTTACTAATTGGAAGTTTTTAGTATGGGCTTGTTTGCAAATTAAAAATGTGTCACTTTATGAAAATGAACGAGAGGAATTTTTTATTAACATAGACTTTTTCCTACCTTATTTTAAACATTTTTTTTTTCAATTTACATTACCCACTTATCTCAAACGGATAAAGAATTAAAGGGTCTTATCATCTTTTGGGGACACCCTGTATATCACAAATATTTGTTCGTGCAATACTTTGGAAACACACTTGTTTTTACAAACCTGTTTTTTGCGGATACTTGGGATATTATGAACTAACGAGTAGCCCCCCCCCCATATCAAATCTCTCACCGAAGATGTTTTTCCATTTTACGAGATATTTGAGTGGATCCTATGCTTTCGTAAAAACGAGCGTCTACTGCATATCCTTTTGCATTGAATGAATCTCGTGTGGCCTTTACTAACTTGTACGTTCATTGGATTGCGGTATCACTTTTAACCACTTCCTGGCTTATCCCGAGCTCAGCTCGGGCAGGCGAAATGTACCATCCTGGCTCATCCCGAGTGTAGCTCGGGCACTATGAAAATTTACACTGATATTCGGTCTTTCCCGAATTTTTTCGCATTTGTTTTTAAATCGCTTTGAATGCTTTTGCTTACTATTCTAGCTACTAGATGGCAGCACTATAAATGTTTTTTTCAACTGTAGGTTTTAGATAAGAGTAAGCGGCATTTCCGGTAAAATTCCAGATGTGTTTGTTGTAAATCATTACGTGCTTGTATAACGTTCTGTTTTTTTTTTTCAAAATGGCTTACGCGCGCTATATTGATTCTGATTCTAGTGAATTTGATTCAAATTCAGATGATGATTTTGGAAGTGAATACCGGTTAGATGTTTTAATTTAATTAATTAGATTTTTTGCATTAATTTTTAGGAAATTGCATATGCGAAAATAGCTATTATGTTTAAAAAGATATATACGTATGAAAATAAGCGTAAAAAAATTGACATTTTTTGATCCATAATCCCGAAATAAAATGAGCCTGGAAGGGGTTAATCAAGTCAGGCACCATTCACGACGACCGTACAGTTTAGCTTCTTCATAAGTACTTTCTGACTACGGATTAGATAAAAACGTAAATATCTGATTTAGAGGGGGAAACGGGCACGCCCATTGACCCTCTGGCTGATCAACCCGCGATTTCCACGGGCAACTCAAATGTAGCAAAATTTGCTCATCCCGCGATTTTCGCGGACAGGTGCTTTTCTTCCTGTATTGAAGAGAACATCCCGCGTTTTCACCGTTTAACCAGTGAGATAAATTAGATACAGTTTTAGACGTTTAATATAGGTTTTGACCAACACATGTCGTTAGTCGTCCACTAAATTGAGGCATTTGAAGGTAATACTCTGTATGTAATGCTCTAACTTCACTTGTTTGCCGCCTTGTCTAATTAGAAATGGCTGCTAGAAATCGTTCAGCAGTTCCAGGCGTTCGTTCCGCAGTTCCAGGGGTTCGTTCAGCAGTTCCAGGCGAAATTGTTCAGCAGTAAATCATCCGTAATATACACTCTGTCGAGTGTATATTACGGATAAATCATCCGTAAATCTCATCTCATAAATCATCCGTAATATACACTCTCGATGTATATTACGGATGATTTATGAGATTCTGAAAGAGATTTTAGTTTTTATTGTTATTTAGATTTTTTGGACTGCTCCTCAGACGGCGATGAATCTGACGATGATTCAATAAACATGGAAAGCGTTAGGCGGTGGTGCATTTCATATATTATATAATAAACGGAAATTAACAGCAATTCAATTGAAATTTATTTTTTTTTAAATTTATGTAATAACTTAAGCTTAGTTTCTCATGATAAAAATCTATATTAAAAATCTTTTCTAGAAAGAAAAATCGCACAGTTCAATTCTCCAATGTATATAGGTTTGAAATATGAAAAAAAAAAAAAAAAATTGCACAATTTTTGAAGCGATTTTGTTCCAAAAATTGAGCAGTCAGAGGGTTAATTGTCGGAGGTGGCAGTCAGATGTGCGCTTTCTGAATTACTATTTCGAAGCTATTTACTCTTAGTTGTTCCTACATTTTTAAACATATTATTTCTATGATTACAAATACAACTACAAAATTTAAAAGGATATTATCGAATCAAATGTACTAAGAAAAAGAATTCAATGAACAAGACGAAAGACGTGCATTCACTCCACTCACTATCTCCCCTCCTCGTCCATTTCATTAGGATTTATCTTTACTGGCAGCTTGCCAATTTTCCACGCTAAACGCAGTCAGACAGTAAGTAACACGCTGGCTGGAGCTTCAGTAATTAACTAATTCAAAATTTTTTGGAAGGGGCTAATTTATAAAAAGTCAAGTTACCTTTTCAAAGTGTATAATAAAGCAGAAAGGTACCCCCTAGCAATCTGTTTTGGGGGGAGGGCTGAAGTCCCCGTCCCCTCCCATGGATCGGCTACTGCGTGAAATCCGGTTCTCGTCAAATCAGAGTTCGTTATAAACGAGTTCGACTGTATATATTTTGTTTTATCACCATTTTAATTCTTTTCCGTGCTTTTAAAACTGTCATATATAGCAGATTTTAACAGCCTACTGAATGTTACTATTTCCACCATACTAATAATAATATTTTGATGTATATATTTCTCTTTCTTTATTACTTTCCGAACATGTACCATGTAACGAAAGTATTGTAATCATGAAAAAATTCGACTTCGAGATTTTGTTGTATTTACAGGTTTTGAGGTCTTCTGAATTAATTTATGCTACTTTTACGAGATGTGTGTGTGTGAAAACGATAGCTCCTAAACGGGGCATTCGATTGAGCTCAAATTGGGTATATATGTCAAAAACCACCGTCGCAAGACCGGTATTGATTTTGGTGTGTATAGGACTTATAGTTTTTTTACAGGGCTACGACAAAAATTTCTTTTACATTATGGCCTATGGGAGAAAATTCTTGAAAGTGGGCTAGCGTTTAAACGGTACATTCTATTGAGCTCAAATTGAAAAGAGCTAAGAATTTTAGTTGAATTATTCATTTTTAAAAAAAAAATTTTTAAATGCTTGGTAATGATCTTAATCGTAAGTGTTCGGAAAGTCGAGTGGAGTCACTCCAGATTTTATTCCTAGTAGCGTTACATAATCCCTGAATCATTCTCAAACACTGAAGAAACAGATAATATTTCTACAGAATTTCTGTTTCAGCAGAAACAGGTAATTTTTCTACAGCTAAGCTATTTAACGTATCAGAATGTCAGTTTCTGCTTATAATCCTAGTACAAGGTCCCGAGTTCGGGTCCCATCGCGCGTCCGTCGATCTAACCGTTCGGAGTTTTCCGTGGTTTTCTCCGAAACTTAGCGTAAATACGGGTTAGGACCCCTTAGAAAGACCCCCACGGAGGGCACCCCACCCTTCGACCTAGAGCCCATTCGGAGCTAATCGGTCGTAATCCCACACACACACACACACACACACATAATCCTAGTACAACAATATAAATTACATTCTCAGCAACTAAAGCAAACATAAATGAATTTTCCTCTGCTGCATACAGCAAACCAAGAAATAGTAAAGAACGGGGCGTAAACTCATGTTTTATTCAGTGAGGATCAAAGCATAAATGGTACCAAACACCATTAGATTGTATCCTTCACCGAGATATTTTTAGCTCGTTTGCAGCGACAGATGAAACTGCTTAGCGAAATCTTATCAGATCCTTATCCATTTTTTAGCATTTTCCTTTCCACACAGTGTTATTTTTTGTAGTTTCGTTTTTTTTTTTGTTGATATTAAGCTTCTCCGCATAAAATTACGAAAGAAATCGGGGGCCGATGCAGACGAAAACTGGGTCCGTTTTGCGGTCCCTTCACAAAATTACAATCGATTAAAACGGACCCTCCATTAATACGGCCCTTCATTGGCGTTTTACCCTACATTTTAATCTGTTTCATCAATCATTTTAACAAAAAAAAGTTATTTTTGTTAAGGGACAAGGGACGTTAATATTCAAAATTTTCAGATTTATATTTTTACTTGCAATCATATGTAGAGAAAATCAAAGTTGTTTAATATACTAGTTTGCATCTATATTGAAACTAAAAATTAAAAAATAAATAATTTTTAAATGAAAAATTGATATTATTTTGAAAAAATACGCCTTCTATTTTTTTTATTTAAAATATCCTATGTGCATTCCAAATTAATAAAAAACTATAATTTTTCAATATACACTTGTAATATATGTATGAACATATCTGCGCATTCTTTTTATGTGTGATATGGGTAAGCTTTATAAAAAAATATATTCATGTGAAATGTAGATTTTTTAAAAAATTTCCATCCTATTGTTACATTTAAATTCCTATTTTCTATTAAATAACTTTTGTTTGAAAATTTAATGCACAATCCTGTTCATACATGTATTACAAGTGGTGTACACTTAAAAAATTACTGCTTTTTATTTATTTAGAATGTACATGGGATATTTTGAATAAAATATTGAATGCGCATTTTTTTTCTCAAGATATTAATATATCGTATGAAAATTTTTTTTTTAATTTTTAGTATTTATGTAAATGTAAATATTTGTGCTGAACAACTTTATGTATGATTTGACACTAAAAATTAAGAAAGGACAATTTTAAATTTTAAAGCCCTTTGTCCCCTTAAAAATTGGTATGAAAGTTCACAAAATTAAGTGCTGAAATTTACAAAATTAATTATTGAAATACACAAATATAAGTAATTTTCCCAAAAATGGGTTCCTAGAAAAAATTCGTGGATTGACCCTTGGGAATATAAGATGTGTACCTGTTCTTGAACTTTTAACTATTTCAACTTTATCAGACTTTACGTGAAGCTGATTTAACATGTGTATCAGCAATTTTCACATTAAACTGATATACAGGGTGCCCCAAAACACTGACCCATGCTTTTATTCCTTAATTATTGAAAATAGACATGGACAAATGAACTACAAAGGAGGAGGAACGTTTAAGACTTCGGAAAAAGTCCGGAATTTAGAGCGCTTCAGACAGCAAGGAAAAAGAGAAAAAGTGAATTCCTATGGCAGCGTTCTCTTCAATTGATGGTTCAAAAGTAACTGTCTAGAACTACCTGCTTTCATTTTATGTCTTTTATAGATACCTCCAGAACTTCCCACGTCAATTCTGTCTCGAAATTTTTTATTATACTTTTAGTAAATGGATTGCGTAATACTAATGCTATGAGGGAAAGCAAACATTAATGGCAAAAATAAATCCCCAAAATCGCTAAATTTGACGCTAAACCGTCAATCCTTATATTGTTATATAGTAAGATAAGAGATCCCTATTACGCATTCTGATTAACCAGTTTATATGCAACAAACAAAATGTAAAATTTAATTATTTGTCCCATAGAACGTGCATTTTACTCTAAATTAAATCCCAAAGAGCAGATTAATCTAACATTTTTAACAAAATTGACTGGAACTATATACAGTCTGTACATCAAAAACGCATCATTAAAAAGTATTTTAAATATTTTCGAGCTTCAAAGCACGATTTTGACATTTATCCTGTATTATAAATTTGTAGCTGTCTTAGATTTCATAAATAATGAGTATGATCTTTCATAACTGAAATGTCATAAATGATGTCATTATTAATTATTTTGCGAACATAATTTCGTAATAACAAAAATTACAGTGACTTGGGAATTTGATTAGTTCATTCCTTAAGTTTCTTGTTTTATCTTAATTTATTTTAATACCATCATAAAAATTCTTTTTAACCTTAACTTTCGAAAAAAGGATTGTGCGCAGTTTCTTCGTGTAATTCTCCGTGCGTTATAAAAATATGTATTTTAAGAAATTTTCCAAGCGTAACATTATCTGAGGTTGAGACGAAATCAATAAGTGTTTCCCACAGATGTCTTTTCAAAGTGCCTACACCCACGTTCCTGTACGAGTAGCGATAGGAGACGTCTGATTTGGGATTTGTTTGCCTACCAAATAATGTAAACACAAAAAATTTTAAACGGTTTATTATTAGTATACCATACACAGGGTGTTTCAAAGTTACAGGAACAAGCTTTTAGAGAACAAGCTTTTAGGAGAGCTAGGTGACACCAAGAGGGTTCCGAATCAAATAGAAATGCGGGGGGCGGAAAAGTCGTCTTCATGTACCTGTTAACCCTTTGAGGCGCAACCCTTTCCCAATGCAGAAAAAAGGGCAGCTGTTGCCATCGCTCGACTTAACTACAAGCAAGATGGCGGACGATCGAAACGTTCATCGCGTGCCACAGATCTGCAGACCCTTTTTTGACGACAGCTGGCTGTACCGTTATGTCTATGTCTCATAATCAGACGTCTCTTATCTCTACCGGTACAGGAACGTGGGTGAAGGCACTTAGAAAAGACATCTGTGGGAAACACTTATTGATTTCGTCTCAACCTCGAATAATGTTATGTTTGGAAGTTATGTTAGTCAATTACGCATAATCTAATATATAAAATTCTCGTGTCACCGCATTAGTTACCATACTCCTCCGAAACGGCCCGACCGATTTTAATGAAATTTTTTATGTATATTTGTTAGGTCCGAGAATATGTTTTTAACTGTGCCTCATACCTCTAAGTCATAAGGACGGTCCACCCCAAAATTTTTAACACCAGAGTGCTTTTAATTTCAATCAGGTTTTTTGGTAAACATTAGCCGGCTCAGCTAGTGATTAATATAATAGTCCTCAGTGGCCAACTCGGATTTTTTTCCTCTCCAGAGCAAATCGCGACTATCAGCAACTGAAAAGCTCTCTTTCACGCACTTGTACTAGAGGACAAATAGTTTATAAACTAACGCTTTGTCATTCTTTTAATTGCATTGCGTCAAATTTTTCAAACTGTAGAAACTTTCTATAGCTTAAAATTAAGGCTGATCAACAAAATAGAACAAAGTCCTCTCTGATTTAAAGATCTCTCTCGTTAGAGACAATAGTTCAGATACTCCAATCTTATCACCTCGAAATTTCCTTGTTAATAGCAATTTTACTTTTAATCTTTCCAAGATAATGCTTCTTTTCCAGACAATATTGAATTTAAGATGTTAAGTAATTGTTTTATAACAACTCTCCAAAACTTGATGAATGTTCGAACCTTTTGTATCTCATACATTTTTTCCAAAATGTATGAGATAGGGAGAGTTCTATTTTCTCAGTATATATACAGCTATTATCTCTTCATTCAGACCAATATATAATTTGTAACCTGTAGAAAAAAAATTGTATAAAACTTACTTGTAATCGCATTGCCTACTTCCTTCTGACAGTCTTCATATCTAAAGGCTTTAGTGGCTTCTAAAAGAATAATCATTGTGTACTGCATTTATCGAAATTAAAGAATTTTTATGTTGAATATCAATTGCTGCTAATCTTTATATAACAAAAAAAAAAAAAATCTTTAACTATTATTGGGGTGTTCGATAATATACTTTTGATGGCATTTGTAGACTCGCTTTCCAGCCTACGTTGCCTAAAAACATTAATTGTATTTCTGAATCTTATTTACGTGATTACTTATCAATGATTAGCTTGGGGGATAATTCTTTTATTCTTAGGTACTAGCTGAAGTAGCCGTCCTTGACGGGTTAGTGAATGCAAATTTCTAAAATTCAAGAACTTTCGTCAGCATTGTAGGAGTACACAGAATGGATGTAGTATGTTGACAAAGTAAAGAAAGCGAAGTTATAACTTTTATGCATTGTTAAAATATTACAGGTTAGAGAGTAACTAAGTAATATCATTTCATTCGCTTTAGTCGTAATTATGTGATGCGCGAATGAATATTTACGCATATTGAAATATTTTTCGCAAAATCTCAAAATCTAATCAACATTTTTGAAAAATTGGAAGCCTAGCATTTAAGTTGAGTGACAACCTATCATGTCACCCAAATTTGTTTCATTCCCTGCAATCTTTATTTCGTGATGCTGGAACAAAATTTCAGCATTTTAAAACGATTTTCGCAAAATCTCAAAATGCAATCAAAATATTTTTAAAATTCAACGCCTATAAATTAAGATTAGCAGCTACCTATCATATCACTAAATTTCGTATTCGTCGATGATGTTTGAAGTGATGTTTGAAGAAATATAAACGTATTTTGAGAGAATTTTCACAAAATCTCAAAATCTAATAATAATGTTTAAAAAATTGGACACCTATAGTTTATGTTGAGCAACCATCTATCGTAAATGCGGGAACAAAGATTCACTCAGTTTTAAACCATTTTCACAAAATCTCGAAATCTGATCGATTTTTTTTAATTAGATGCTTATAGTTTAAGGTGAGTGACCACCTATCATTTCACCAAATATCATTTTTTCACCTTTGTAGTTATTACGTGATGTGCGAACACAAATTTACGCAGTTTGAAATGATTTTCGCAAAATCTCAAAATCTAATCAAGATTTTTTTTAATTCGATGCCTATGTTTTAAGTTGAGTGAGCACCTATCATGACACCCAATTTCATACAATTCGCTTCAGTCGTTTTTACGTGATGCTTGAACACAAATTTACGCAGTTTGAAAGGATTTTCGCAAAATCTCAAAATCCAATGAAGATTTTTTTTAAATTGTACGCCTATGTTTTAAGTTGAGTGACCACCTATCATGACACTCAATTTCATATCATTCGCTTCAGTCGTTTTTCTGGTAACTATACATAATCACATCATGCTTTGGGCTTTACAGACTCTGAGCAAAACATATTTAGCAGCTTTTCAAAATTATGTCTGTAATTAAAGATCTGAAAAAATTCCTTCTACCACCACCCAATACAGAAATTAGAAAATCAAGTCAAGTAGTGTCACCCAGTAGAAAAGTCTGCATTTCAGTAATATTATTAATTTCTTTTATTTAAAAAAGAAAAGAACATCTTTTTAACATTGGTAATCGATTCGATTGTGAATTCATTGAGCTGACGTCACTATGCCTCTTAAGACTACTAAATGTCGAGCTTATTCTAGCATTGGTCCTTCCGTGTTATCAGAATTATCGTCTGCAGGAGGCCTTGAGTTTAGAATTAATAGGTGGCATTTTAGTCCGTTGCTTAGGTTTATGAATTTAATTACTTTAACTCACTCAGCTGAAAATGTTCTTCATTTTGAATGTTGCAAAATCACTTTTGAAACGTGATGCATTAAAAATTTCCCATTTACTCATTTAATTTTGTATTTAACCATGCTACAACCGTAACATTATGTAACATATGCATGCTGCAAAATAAAATTACCTTCCGATTGCATTTCGCTATTTTTGGTATATTTCTTTTTATTTATTAATTTTTTTTTAGATTTTAGAACAAAGTTTTAGATACCTAATACGAATGTAGTAAAATCTAAATCAATACGGTAAAATCTCTTCCAGACGCAATCATACCTTAGTTAAGCACTCCCAAGGGTAAAATAAATCATTTGAAATCTAAAATGTTTTTTTTTTTTACTAACGAAAACGCTGGAATGTTCTTCCAGTGGCAATCAAATCTAGTTCAATCATAGCACAAGGAATAAAATGGCGGCTTTCACAAGGGTTGCCATATATTCACAGAACGTTGCCAAGGATATGACTGGTTTAAAAGAAAAAAGCGTCATCTTTAAATATTGAACTCCTGGTATCCAAACGATCTTGCTATTTGAAAATAGTTAACTTTATGTTAACACACGTATTTATTTTTCGTGAATCTTAACTTGGCGTAATTCCAACTTCATGTTTTTTCGAATCCAACATACTTTTAAGAGCTTCCCTGCTTTGTTGCGAAAGCATAAATCGTTTTTTGCTGGAGCAAGGTCGCCAAATATGGTAACCTAGATGCTCATTTCTTCTGTTTTTAATTAATATATTCTAAATAATTCGAATTTCAAAATTTTTTTTGCGGCACTGGCTTTTTTTTTAACCTATTTAGCCTCTGTGCCAAATTTGACCCTTATCCGACAAGCTCTCTGGCCACCTATAGCGAACACATACACATACATCTCATTAGCATACTACGCTATTATTAAAGAGGATAACAGTCTGTTCTTAGTGTTATGTCCTCACTGGTGAACCATTTTTTTTCGACAGAATAATCAAGTTAAATCTTTCATTGAAGTCTAATCACCTTTTTCTGAATTGCGGTGAATTTCATATCCATATTTTCCAGTGAATGTGAAAAGGAAGAAAGAATCTGTTCTCAAAAGAATCTCTCATCTTCTATTTTCTCTTCTATTGTGACTACAAAATATTAATGCATTTTTCTCCAGAAAAAAAATATCAGAATTTTACATTTAGAAAAAGTGATTTCAAGATCATTAATTATTGAACATATATTCATAGTTTGATGCATACTAACGAGGTAAATCATTAATGTGTAGTATTTGATCAGCATTTGAATGCGTTCTACACACGTAAAATATCTCCATGTAAAGGTTCTGAAGATTAAATTAATTATCGTAAAATTTTAATAACATTTGGCAAGGTTTTTCCAACGCATTTAAAATAGTTGTACAAGATTTTAGGTAGAAATTGACTTATAGTTGTGGCGGTTTAGGAATTAATGAAGAAAACATATAGGGGAGGTGACCGAAAATGACCCTAGTGGGAAAAACGATCCACATATGTTTTCTTCCAGACAGGCACTGTTATGAATTATCTACCATGTAACTCATAAGTTACATGGTAGTGCCAAGTTGTCATGGTAGTGTCATAGTGCGGCCAAGTCAAAAGGAAGCAATTTGTATACTTAAACGATCGGTGTATAACGTGTCTGAATAGAATTCTTCAAAAAAACTGGGTTTTATCCTTATCTCGTATGAGGTAGAAAGTGTGTAGTGCTAAAAATTTTTTCCAAGAAATTTTTTCCGCGTGGGAGGGGGGGGACAGGTTTATAACAACTCATGATAAAACCCCGCTTTTTTATGTCAGTAACCAATATATAAGAGACTAGGGATAATTTTGAAAAAATCCTAATTGACCCAAACAAAGTGAACAGTTAAGTAAAATTTTAGTGCAAAGCAATGTAAAAATTTTTGGGAGAGGATAATTTATTTTAAAAAGTTCAAGTTACCTATCCAAGGTGTCTAATAAAGCAGAATGTTAACCTTTAACAAATGCTTGGGGAGGCTGAAGCTTCTTAGTCCTTACCCTGGATCCGCCACTGGCCGGTCAGGTGGACAGTCACAAATTTCATTGCCTGCAATGCTATCACCACGTTTAACATCTGTGTTCCTTTTGTTATCGACATTGATTCTGAAGAATCTAGTGGTTCTATGTATATTCTTATTTGCATCCATCATGTGGCTATGTTTATTTTCTTCAGTCTCAGGAGACCAGAAAAGGCATGGCCGTTTTTAACCTCCCAGGCACCCTAAGCACTTCAAATTGTTACGCACCCCTTCCTGCCAGTTTTGGTTTGGGAGAGATTTTCCCTTAACTCTTAAGGGAAAATCTCTCCCTTAGAAATTGCCCGGACCCCTTAGAAAAAACTCTCCCTTTCTAAGGGAGAATCTAAGAATCTCCCTTTCTAAAGGAAATCTCTCCCTTTTTAAGAAAAATCTCTCCCTCAGGAAGGACCCTCACCCCTTAGAAAGACCCTCCCAGAGGGCACCCTACCCATAGGCCTAGATCCCTCGTATAGATAATTGGCTATAATCCCACAAAACTATAATCCCACAACACTATCCCACAACACTATAATTGGCTATAATCGCCCATCCATTATCTACCACCTATGGATCCACCGTATCCCGGACTGGCAACCGGCAGGCGTAAGGATAGGACAGTATTTCGCTATAATTTTAATTTTTCTCTTTTTCGCCCTACAATTTTTTGAGCCCTAGGCATGTGCCTAGCTAGCCTACGTCGAAAAGCGGCCCTACAGAAAGGGCAGGGGATTGAATTTCTAATCGACTAGACTCAGTTATCAGTTCATAGGGATTATTTCAACTATAAAGGTTTTCATAGAATTGGAACAGGAATATTGTTAGTGGGAGCAAGCTATAAAAGAATTTCTCTTTCTTTTTAAGATCCACAAGAACAAAATAATTATCTTATCTTATTTGGGTTCCGTCTCACAAAAAAAGTATCGGAACGCCGTTCCGGCTCACAAAAAAGTACCGGCCCGTCGTTCCGGTGCGTTCCGTCCCCACTACACCCCTGAGTCTTTAATGTGCAGAGATATGACTTAGTTTACTGAAAAGAGTATATTTTCAGATGTGAATTACACTTTCTAAACTTGTTTTGCTTCTCGGCGTTTCCAGTAAACGTAAGTAGTTTCCTGAGGAAGTTCCTTGCTTATTTGAACAGTCCAGGTTTTGATACAGCAGAGAGAAAAGACGTAGTATTCAAATAAGCAAGATTCAAATAAGCAAAAACTGTTCGAATACTTAGCTGACTTCTTCAGCACAACCTATTTCTCTGCAATGTCGAATACGATTTGGTCGACTTGATGCCTTGCTCCCATCAAGAATCCGACGGCAGAATGCTGTTGCGTGCTGCACACGGTGCATCTCACGGTTGCAGTCGAATTTTTATTAGGACGGTCGACACTGACGGTGCTGTGTTGGGCATTGCTTTGAATCAAGATCTCCAGCGGTGTGAACGGCTGTGGATTGGGTTAGGCACAGGAAAATCGTACCGAATCTTCGACATCGGCGCCATCCCGCAACGCCTTGGGACGAACAGGTGTGCTGGACATTTGGCTTTCCACACTTTTACAGTTTTGACACAATCTCCTCTTTCGGAATCAAAAGATAACGGTCAGCATGGGTAGCATGGCAAGTCTTACCCTCAGTCAACGATGGTTTTAAAGCTCTTTCGCAGTCCTTTACTCCAAAAAAAGGTAATGCGTATTGTACCTGGGCTGGAAAAATACGTCGTGATACTCTACGACAGATGCAGTGAAGAGGATACTGTCAACGCCAAGCAGAGAACATTATTCTCTTCTAAAGAAAGGGAGATTGAGAGCACTCTCCCGACGCAGGACGCACTAATAGAGCACACGCTTCGAGCGTCAAGTCGACCGTGCTCGGAAGAACTGTCTACAGGGGATTCCGGTCCTACCTGATCTTTAACCCTTTAACGCGCAGTGATCCCGCTCTGGGAACACCCAACTCTGACGTTTTGACTGTTGCCAGTCACGAAGAATAGATTGGATTTCTATAAAAATAGTGGCGGGTGACATAGCTCCACGAGAATCCTTTACTTTTTAGCACGTCCTTTCCAGTAAAAAAATGGTCACATAATTTTTAACAGCACTGACATCTGCTGAAAAATGGAAGAAGGCGAGAACAGGTGGATAGATTGCCCAATGCTGAAAAAAGGGCAGCCGCTTCCATCGCTCGAATTAACGACCAGCAAGATGGCGGACGATCGAAACGTTCATCGCGCGCCACCGATCTAGAGACCCTTTTTTGACGCTGTCTGTGCATGGGCACAGCCAGCTTTCGTCAAAAAAGGGTCTCTAGATCGGTGCCACACGATGAACGTTTCGATCGTCCGCCATCTTGCTGGTCGTTAAGTCGAGCGATGGGAACGGCTGCCCTTTTTTCAGCATTGGGAAAGGGTTGCACCTCAAAGGGTTAAGAGTATGGATGGAAGGCATTCTTGTCTGTTTTGCCTTTATTTGAAAATTTGACCTTTTACTTTACTAATACAACAATCAACGTCTGGCTTTCAGGTCAAATGGGCTTCCATTCCTTCTGCTGTTCAAGTCTGTTCGGAAATAATCGCGTGTGCCTCCAAGACGATTCGCCATACCTCTCAATTTGGATGTGGAAAGGCTTCTGTCCCTTGCACGTCCTTGTGCAAATGTGGGGGTTGTGAAAATTATCGAGCACGCTAATATATGGCCCAGTAATATTTAATATATGATTCTGTATGATGTTGCATGTTTAAACTATGGTTTTGTACACAAGACCCTAATTACTTACAAATTAAAAAATTCCCCACCAAAATACGGGTATTTTCGAAAAAGTTAGGTCGTCGGTCATTTATGCTCTATTTTGGGACACATTTTTAAAACACATTTTTTAAAAGATTGTATTATGTTTTCAATAGTTTCTTTTAACATTATTTATCATTAGCAGCCTTAAAAAAAGAATAGAACTACATTCATCATTGACCAAAATACGTCTGTTTGTTACCCAAGGTAAGTCCTATCCGCCTGTAAGATGACTTTGGGACACTATAAAAAACAATCCCTATGACGTAGCGAATGCCTCCTTGCCTGAAAACGATCCTTATAAACCCCAAAACACAATTAAAAAAGAAATCGCTTTTATCGCGAATTACACAGTTGTTCTGTTAATCCACCGTACTATTATGGCAGCACTGTATAACGCTCAGGATAGTTCATTTATTGCAGACTTTGTTTTAATACTATAATCTTAGTATCTTTGTAATCTATACTGTTACTTCAAAACTGACACAACCCTGGAACCCCATCCGATATTGCTTACTCAGCTATTTTTTTACACTGTGTGAACATATTATATATAAATTTTATCTGTAATCATTCCTTCTTCAT
Organism: Cheiracanthium punctorium; assembly: GCA_038373885.1. Classification (NCBI taxonomy): domain Eukaryota; kingdom Metazoa; phylum Arthropoda; class Arachnida; order Araneae; family Cheiracanthiidae; genus Cheiracanthium; species Cheiracanthium punctorium. Next base: position 474,523 of record JAWZYV010015148.1, on the reverse strand, counting down.
ATGAACTTTAACTAAGCCAAATCTCACACCCCCTCCGTGCTAACGATGTGTTTAAAAAGTGGTACAAAGATTTTTCTTCGCTTATTACTTTTAGATATATACATGAAATACTTTCCGATACCGTTTTCGAGTTAATAAACATAAAGCTGCATCCTAAAAAAGGTTCTAACTTTTGTCCGAATGTATATGAAATATACAGGTTTTGGAAATATGACAATAATTCACTGGCAGTTTTATAAATATCTTTATATCTTGAAAAAATGCATACTCATTGGCAATTCTTTTCACGGACGTAGAACTCCGTGCTTAGAAAACGTTTTAAATATATCGTTCTTTAAATAATGCTTATTCGGTAAAAAGATTTCCCTATCGGCAATTCATTAAAGTTAATGAAAGAATTCAAAATTATATGCTGTTTTGTACGCTAAATTAAATCAAGTTAGTTAATGTAATATTTATTATGACATTCTTAAAATGTTGAAAGCATAATTTGCTTGCACATCGTTCGATGAATCCTAGTTAATCGTTTATTGAAAAAGCAAAAAACAATAAAATGTCATTGATCGTTACTAATCAGTATGAATCTTAGTTTTTTCCACGCATAATTGATTTTTATTCTTTTAGAAGATTACATTTTCTTCTTGCGATAAAATGCAATTTAAATTTGAATATACAATCATTCTTTTAAAGAATTTTCTGCATTCATGACAGATATTAATTCTTATTCTCTTGTTTAGATGAATTTGTATTCAAGTCAAAGGAATACAATTATGAATTCAATTTGATATTCAATTTTGTTTTTTGTAGAACGTAAATCGATTAAAAACATTTCAAATGTGATTGGCTACCTTGTAAATTATCTTTTAAAGTAGCTCATGAAATTTCACCACTCAAAAAGAGGTGCTCATTATATTTCTGACTTTTCGGATGGTAATTGAATGAGTAATTTTCATGAAAGTTGATAAAATCTAAAATATTCCAGTTTTAAATCAGCTGCATCAATATTTCAACCCCGGAAACCATTTTTTGAAAATTTATTAATAAGCCGCTTCCCAGGGTTTTCCACAAAAAAAGGAAAGTAATTAGTTTCAGGGGAAAAAGTAGTATTTGCAAATGATGATTCTGGAGGGCTCATTATTACTAGATTAAACGATTAGCCACACTTTAATATGAATTCATAATTAGTATTCAAAATAAACTTGCATAAATACGATTTCTTCTGACAAAAATTTGTCCAGTAGCGGAATCAAATAGAAAGAATTTTGAAAACCAGACGCGCCAAAAAGGATGAAACAAATAATGTAACAGCTAATTTGTAACCCAGAATGGAAGCCAATGTCTTGTTTTAGATTTGATACCTTGCATAGTCATAAACAAACCATCTAAAATAAATATGGTTAATCGAAAGTAAGCACTAAGTAATTTATAAAACGGACATGGAAACGTTGGGCAGAGAAGGAGACAGGCGAAAGAGACAGGCGACTTCGACTAAATAAAATTAAAGTAACAACAGGCAAAGTAAAAATCTTTTGAAGCAGAAGCAAAAAAAGAATATTTAAAATACAAAAATATATTAAATTTAGAATAGAAAAGCCACACACAAATTACTTAAAAATATGTGATGAAACTGCATCACAGAGTCCATTAAAGCAATGTTATTTACAACAAGAAACAAAAAAATGAAAAATAAATACAGAAGAAAATTAATTCGTCAAAGCAAATTTAAAAAATTTGATTTCATTTCAACACTAAGCTTCTTCCTCAGTACGTCAGTTTAAACTAAATTAAATTAAGACAATTAAGCAACTTTTCAAAATCATAATTTGAATAAGAAAAATACAAAGTTATGAACAGGAACATACTACTGCATTTAAAAAGTTCGCAGAAAAGTTCCGGGATAGTTAAAGATAGTTTAGATAGTCAGGTCAATTAATAATTCTCCTTACTGGTCTGATTTAGCTCCAACTGATTCATAGTTGTGTCCACGGCTAAAAATGATTTTGCAGAAATAAAGTTTCTGAAATGCAAATGGAAATAATGGAGAATGTGTCGAGGCAGTTTAAAAACTTTCTAAAAGTGTGTTTAAGAAGTGTGTGGGAGAGTAACATGAAAGTTGGAGTAGATGAGGAAATTCAAGAGAAGACAATTTTGGATGTCACGGAACTTAAACTTCTGTAAGTAAAATAAATTAGTTTTTACTTTGAAATACTGAGAATTTTTAGAACCTAAATAGTATATGGAATGCATGGGAAAATTATGTAAATTGTTATCAAGTAATGCCCAAAGGTAACTAATATACCAAAAGGGTGAAATTTAATGAAATTTTCAAACTGCTGAATTGAATAAATAATAATAAAAAAAAACACATGTATTTTCTTTTCATTCTTAATTTAGAATCATGAAATAAATAAGTATACTGATGGCATGGACATTTATTAACGTCAAAAATGTTTAGTACGAAAGTATAAAATTTGTAATGTACTATTCAGGTTGATATTATACATCCATTCGAGTTTAGAGAACACTATGAAATAAAGCAAAAATAGCAAACTGACTAATCACTATCGAAATCGAATACTTCCATCAAATATTTTTTACGTACTAAATATTTCAAAATATGAAGATAATAGTATATTTTACAAGTGTTTTTTCGAAAATAAAAAGTATATATAAACATAATCTTTCAATGAAACTGGAAACCACTTTTCTGTCACGCACAATCCTCATTACCCCATTTATATTCTCCGAAATACTGGATTTCTTGTTCATGATAGCTGAAGTAAACGGTGGTATTTCAGACCTCTTTTATTACTGTTTCTGAAAAAGTATTTTCAAGTATTTCAACTTATGTCATTTACTAAAGTTGGCAGCACACAATTTATTAATCACTGAAGAAGAAAACACACGATTACGAGTGCTAAACTTTAATATTAATGGAACCTCTCTAATGTGACCACCCTCGGGACAATTAAAACTGGCCATCTAATGAAGGTGGTCACTTTACAAAGGTTGCAATATGATTGTGATTTGAAAGTGAAAATTTACATAAGTGGTCACTATAGGCAGGTGGTTTCTGTACCAATGTTGTCACTTTAGCAGGTTCCACTGTATGTTATAACCAAACCAACCGCATCCGGCGACCAGTTGGTTCGCCATCTTAATAAATCTTATTCTGAGAGAATCCTGTTTCTCACCGGCTTCCTTGGCACTGAAATCTCTCGGATTTTAATTGGAATTTAAAATTAAGATGGTTACAAACAATGGCGGCCCTAGATTAAGTGGCGCCCCCTGCTAACGTAAAAAAGACGCTCCCATTTATGTTCTACTTAGTTTTTGAGTTCGAAATGACGTCAATTCGAAACCGGCGCCCCGATGTGATGCCTACCTAGCTCACCATCTCGGGCCGCCCCTGGTTACACAAATAAGATGGTTTAGTGATAAAAACTAACAAAAAGATATAAATTATTTTAGTCCTATATTAATTCTGAAGAGCTTCTGGACATATTGGCTGTTATAAAAAAAAATGGAAAGGAAAAAAAAGAAGGAAGAAAATAAAAAAAAAAACTTTCAGATTTTAAGTACGCGATAAAGTGCTATATATTAAAAGCGTATCGCAATCCATGGGTCTTTCCTATTTTCTTTCCTTATTCCATTAAGTTGGAAAGTGTATCATTATTCATGACTATGGATAAACAAGATTAAAATTGATATTTTTAACATCCTTTTTCTGGATGTAATACAATAGAAATAGAATGGGCAAAAGCTGAGCAGAGAAATGCACAATTCGAACTGAATGAAAGTTTCAAAAACTTATTCAGGTGTATTCTTTATCCAAGAGCCGTAGCAGATGATAAATTAATATTTTAGCATCATTTAAAGCTGGTAGAGCATCAGTCACACAGTGGGTTTCTTACAAATGTATATTAAATGCTGCAGATCTACTAGTTAAAAAAGATTGTATTTTTGCACGCCGTGAAAAAAAAGCATGCTGATTGTTTGTTCCGTGACTCATTAAGATTTCATAACATAAAATGAAACCGTCGAACAATTATTTCAAATTCACCTTTGGAAAAGGAAATCTGATGATTTATTTATTAAAATCTGCGCATTCTATAAGTTTGCGCCATCGGTCGACAGCTTTGTAAAATAAAAACTCAACTTTATTCTTTTTTTTTAGATAAATGCTATTTTTTTGTATGTTATAGGACAGTGTTTTTTTCGCGCAATGGAAAGTAGCCTATTTATTAATCCAGGACTTAACTGTCTTTATTCCAACTTTCATCCTAATCCGTGCGTGAATGTGTAACAAACATACATACAAACATTGACATTTATATATTAGTAGGATTATAGAAATCTTGAGGTAAACATTATATCTGGTGAATCCCTTATTATAATGAGTAATCCTTTACTAATCCTACTAATATATAAATGTCAATGTTTGTATGTATGTTTGTTAATCTTTCACGCTGAAACGGTTTGACGGTTTTGGATGAAATTTTGGAATAAGGAGAGTTAAAGTCCTGGATTAACATATAGGCTACTTGATGCAAGAAGAAAATGATCACTATTTCAATGTTTGTGCATCCATCTCTTGCATATGATGGGCTGCATCCAATCACACTTGAGACCGTTTATAGCTAGAAAGTACACTTTAAATAGAGTAAAAATTAATTCTGATAAATAATTTAATTCTATGTTTGTTTAATGTAAAACTGCGTTATTCAGAAACTATTTGTGTGTCCCTGATGTAATGTAATTCATTACATATTTTTAACCGTTTTTAAGTTCCCTATTATTCTTGTTTGAGCTCTTTACTTCCATTATGCTTCTTTGGCTTTTCACATTTCATGCAATGAGAATTTGTCATGCTTTAACAACAGATGTCCATATTCATACTTTTCCCCTGATACCGAGTCTAAGTTGAAAATTTATTTATTTTTTCTCAACGTGTCCAAGACGCAGCATTCAACAATGGCATATGTCACTGATAATTTATTTGGTGGCTGTTGGTGGCTAATTTACTTGTGTTACCGCTAGATTTGTTTCATCAGTTCCGACGTTCTTTTTACACTCGAATTTGAATAAGTTAAGACACGTAACTAAGGCACTGTGATTTGATTTATTTTTTATTCTAAAATAAAATTCTGCTGAGTGAATTAGACGGATTTTAGAGGACCATGTATATGGACTATTGTTTTACGCAATAGTTCTCGCTCATTATTTTTTTCATATTTAGTTTAATTCTAAGTTTTCCGTAAACTAGTCGATATACAATTTAATGATTTTTTTTTTATTTTAGAAGACTAGGGGTCAAGGCCCCCAGACTCGCTACGCTCGCTTTTCGTAGGAGGCATTCGGCCCCTAATCAGGCTTATTCGTAAAAAGACATAATTTCAACAGACAAAACCCGAAGATTGGATCAGTTAGAATGTTACTGAGCTACACATTGCTTGGTTCTTGCAGGTTCACTGGTACATAAAAATTTAAACTTCACACTACGGTAGATCCCCTCCCTCTCATAACACGGAAGATATTTTGTTATGGGAATCCGTGTTGTACGGGTCCTGAGCTATACTCCTCCTGGAGTGCGGACTCCGCTTATAATCACTGGAAAAATTATTTGCACTCCTCAGAATCACAATGATATTTAATGTTTCCATTCAAAAGTTATTAAGTAGGAGCTACAGCACAATAAAATCAGAACATCTGTTTCAGCTGTATTTTTAATAATGTAAAACCTATTGGACACCTTGCGAATTGGCCACCCATGGCGATTTTTTATTATTTGGCGACTTGCGTACATGTAAAGTTAATAAAAGCTACGGAACAGATAGGATAGCTTGCCACCAATGGCGACTTTTCATTATTTGGCGATTTACACATGCTCACAACCTATAATTACTGTTCATTTAAGGTTACCGGAAAACCGTTATCCATATTTACATTTACATAATCGTTTGCAGATTGGCGTACTTAGCACCACGAATTATACCATCTCGCCGCACTAGCAAATATCCAAAGTGTACTGTAACTGCTATAATGGCATAGTTAACACCGCCAAATATTTCTACTGGTAGCAAATAATCCAGCTGGACGGAACCGGCTTTAAAATAATCTTCATTTTAATTATTTTTCATTTTCAAGATATTATTTTTTCTGTTTTGGAAAAACGGATAATCGCTAATTCTAAACTCCTGTTGTCTAAGCGAACTTACTATTTGAAAATTGTCAACTTTGTGTAACACATTTTGAGTTACTTATTTCATGTAGTTTTTATTTTGGCGTAAAATGGGTGTATTTCTACTTCATGTTTGACAATTTCACGTGATACTACATACTTGGAAACGCTTTGTTGCAAAGGAATGAATGATTTTATGCCAAATCTGGCAACCATTCTGTTTATTTTTCAGTTTTTTATTAATATCTTAAAAAATATTTCGATTTTCGAAATTTAAGTCAGCTCATCAGGTTCCTCGGAATTTTTCGAATCTGTGGGCACCTTAGTCGAAACTTAAATCCCCACGGTTTAGGAGGATATAGGCCAACAAGCTTTGACAGCGCCAGCGGCCTTTACTATTTTTTAGAATAGAGAGATACCAAATTAAATTTCATGCTGTTCTGGAAACTCGCGGAATCTTTATGCAATCAAAAGATTTTGTTTTGTGTACACAACTATTCTCATGTCCATGCAAACCATTTATTTGTGAAAAAAAAATGATAATAAACTGTGTAATCTGGAAAAGCTTTTTTAAACGCATTTGAATCCCAATTGTATGACGTCATATTCACTTGAAAAGGGTAATTTTGTCACGCAAATGATTTACTTTTTTGACTCTCGGAAATAAAATGGTGCTGAAAATAGCGAAAAATCGCTTAAAAAGGAGGGAACGGGTTGGATTTTCAGATTTTTAAAGAAGCGCAGATTGTTTTCTATATTTTTATACATGATCATGAAAATTTTCAAGCGGATCGTGCAAACGGTGAAGAAGTTATTAGGCTTTTTGTGTTAACTTTGTAAATTTCACGCGATTGTAGGTACTTGGAAACGCTTTATTGCAAAGGAATGAATGATTTTATGCCAAATCTGGCAACCATTTGGTTTATTTTTTCAGTTTTTTATTAATATCTTCTAAAATAATTCGATTTTCAAAATTTAAATCAGCTTAGCAGGATCCTCGGAATTTTTCGAATCTGTGGGCACCTTTGTCGAAACTCAAATCCCCACGGTTTAGGAGGAGATAAGCTGACAAGCTTTGACAGCGCCAGCGGCCTTTACTTTTTTTTAGAATAGAGAGAAACAAAGAAAAGGAAGACCCTTTCATTGCAATGGAAATTCTTCTTGTATTAATGTATTTTCTCAAAATTCCTACAATCAAAACATGGGTTTTATTTCACCTCGAATCTTGAAATTATCGCAAAATAAGACTTTTTAACTAAATATTTTAACGCATATTTAGTAAAAAAAGCATAATTTCGTTTCCTTGAAGAGTATTAAATTATTTTAAATAATATTCTGCATTCAAAGTAAACCATTTTAATTAAAAGTCTATCATTTGCAGCATAATATAACTGCCACTTAACTCATGAATTGAAATGCATGTATATTAAATGCATATATATATAATGAAAATATTTGTTACTTGCACAAGATGGTTTTTTAAAAAGCGAAACAACGTTTTAACTAACAAACTTCAAATAATATTTTCGTTTAGATCAAACGTATTCTAATTACAACGCAAAATATTTTTAAACGTATATTCTTGGAAAATTTGTGCAGTACTATTCACTTTTGGGAGATTTTTAACTAGGATTTTCTCAGACTTTTGTTTCATTCGTGTCCTCGGTGAAAAAATTTGTAAAGGAATTGTTCCTTATTTTGTTTTTAGAATATGAATTGTATTTAATGTATTGTATCTGAATTAGCATTGAATGTATTCTTCTTTTCTTTTAATATAGTTAAGTTATTATTGAATAATGCGAAACAGCTGAAGAAGGATTAACAGTAATGGACTTGAAAATTGTAGCTAAACATAACACAGATATACGTGTGAGATTCGAGCTTAGGAACATAAATATATGTTCTCAAGGACTATAGTTTGTAACAGATAGATGAAATTCTGCTATTACCCATTTAGTTTTTCACCTTTATACCGCTCTGGAGCTGTTGCTTAAGGCCAATTTTCTATGGAGAAAGGTGCGCTAAACTTTAGTTAAAATTTTACACTGGAATTCATCCCTACTTACGTATAAAAGTCTACGAATAATTCGAACAGCTTGTGACGAAGTTCACATATTTTTCGTGTCTAAAATAATGTTCCTATGTTTCGTCTTTCAAAATCAAATATTCCGTATTAATTTCTCTCTCCACTTTGCTTTTCTGCTTGATAAGTGCGCGTTTGCGATTATTATTCTAAATTAATTTCGCTTTAGCATATGCTGTGTAAGTTCTTGGTGCCTCCGTGTCGTCAGTCTTTGCTTTCTCACGGGGTAGTAGGCTTTCGTATTGGCATTCGCCAAATTCTTGCACTTCTGCCTTGGCGATAATCATTTAATCCGTTTGTTTCAAATTTTTATATTGATAACGCCTGCCGGACAGTTGTTGTCACGTGTACTGTAACTTATGAGTGCTCATATTTTACTCGCCAACCTGTAAAGAGCTGACAGTTTTTGTAAGAAGTTTTCAATACACTTCTTGATAACTCTCCGTCAGAAGAGGTTGTGTTCTATCTTTATGGGACTCGGCACGCCGTGTGGCCGAAACGATTAGAAATGTTCCTAGTGTTATTTTCTTCAAAAGCAATGTACTGAACGTAATTGAACTTGTTTTCTTTAAGTCTGTTTTGATGATACCTCCAATAAAAGTAGCTTTTCAGAATTCGTGTCCTCTTCCTGTTTTCTAAGTCCTCAGCGTACTTCATGGATATTTTTAATACACTGTACGTCATGTAAGCGGCCGAGGGAAAGTGTCGTGCTCGACCTTCGACAACACCCTCATAAAAACTTGTTTGGCCGTGATCGTATAGTGGTTAGTACATTGCGTTGTGTCCGCAATAACTCAGGATCGTATCCTGGTCACTATGTTTTAATAAGATGTTTAGATAAGTAGCTTTGGGATTTGTAGTTTTGAGTATTTTGTTGCCTATGTATCTAAATATGTTTATGTTCTGTTTGGCGAGAAAAAAAGTCGCCAAGGTTATACGTTGGCGACAAAAGTTGCCAACTTAACCTGCTCCCGCTTACGGTATTATTCCCCATTCAGAAGACTAAGGCCGCGTTTCCACTAGACCTTTATTTTCCTTACTGCACTTATCGCCGCTAAACACTCGAACCGAAGCCGCTGTTTCTGATTTTACGGTCATTTTTTATCAGAATAATAAAAGTTTCCAGTCGCTGCCTCTAATGCCGTAAGAATGTCGTTAGCCCATAGGCTGGTTCCATAAGAAACGCTCTCTCATGCACTCTAATATGGCGGTCGCAAAAGTGAGAGAGTTCGACCTGAGAGCTACATATTTTTTAAGGATAAGCAGGGTCTACATTTTTTGTTTGGTACAATTAATCATCAATTTTCATCGCAGTATTCCAAATTGTTATAAATCTGCTCTGAACAAAATTGATGCAATCAATTGAGTAAATCTAAAGGGAAAAGAGAAAAACTCGGCTCTTAATATCAGTCCATGACTTTATACACACATAATAAATCTGTCAATCTTTCTTTTGAATATTTTCATCCCATATGTTTTAATTAGTCACTATTTTAATAATATTTCAATTTCTTTTTGCGTTTGTGAAAGATCTGTACAAAATATTTTATAAGGTGAGCCAGGTTGTACCAATCTTGGCTAGGACGTTCCCCATTTGTTTTTTTGTCTAGACTTCATTTAACCGAACAATCACGTGTTAGCGAAAATATGCATAAAATAAATTATTTAAAAATAAACATGTTTAAAATAAAAGACTGCTTTTATACAAACACCTACGCTTATTTTATTAGATTTTAACTGCATCCTGTGCTGTTATGCGAGAATTTCTTACCAAGTGCTTTGCTTGTCAAAAATTAACCCATTTGTGCCCAGACATTTTTGTGACTTTCTTCAATTTTTGCTAACATCAGCAATAATAGATAAATTTCTGACGTCAGCTTCTCGAACAAGAGGTAGTTTCTTTTAAAATCATTGTGTATAAAAGTTGAAGTGTCAACATCCTACTTGGTCAGGTTAAAATGTTTTGTTGAGTTGAGGTTCAATACTCGAGAATAAAGACTAGGAAAAATAACTGACGTTTTCGACTGATAGTGAAAATACCGTCAGATAAAAGGAGCACTAGGCATAAATGTGTTACTATAATATACAATGCGCATAAATTTTTAGGACAGACTGTAATAACAGCTTAATCTCTAGCGCACCATAACGTACATGCTGTACGACATTACTCTATTTTAGTGAATTCACTGTAATTGTTGCTTGGCTATTACGCTATGCGTGCAAATTGTGGTTTGGTAATGCGAGCCGTATCATATGTTGATCTATTTGTTCTTTTACACCCAATAGATGGCGATATTTGTCCATCGAAATTGCAAAAAAATTACCGATTCTGAGTATCTTTAAAGTCAACGTGGTGCGAAAAGGGCTAGTAACATTCCAGGAAAACGAAGTAGTTTATCTTAAATAGATCTTTGAAACAAAAGTGATGTAAATCATCTTTAGCACTCCGTTTTCCCCAGGTGTACCGCATTTAATTGTCAGTAACAGCATGTAACAGTTGGAAGATAGATATTTTATTTTTTGAGTAATGAAAGCTGCTTAAGGAAACCCAAAAGAAATTAACCAAAAAAGAAAAATTTACTAATGCGGTAAGCGTGGAGATCTTGCATAAAATTGTTGCATTTTAAGATTGAGTGCTTTTTTTAATATGCTGTCAAAATTCGGTGTAGAGATGTAAAATTCGGATAAGAACAGTAAATTTATATTTTATTTTATTATATTTTATTACTTAAGAGTTGATGTGTCATATATCAATAAAACGTATTACAGATTAGAACTAAAAAAATTTCTAGTAAATGATTCATTTTTCGTTAAAATTTTGGATGTTAATTGCTGACCTTCTACGCTTACATGCGCTAGATAATTGACCCTCTGAGCGTCTTGTGAAATAGTGTGAAGTTGTTTCCACGGTCAAATTTTCATGCAGCTTAAAAAATATTAAAATGAAAGAAATTTTGGTAGTAGAATTTCTATTTAGAAAAAATAAGCTAATAATTGATTCATAAACCTTTGAAATTGAAGCATATTTTCTGATACTTGTGTTTTTCAAATAATATAGATTGTGGGTGCTTTGCAGTGAAAACTGGAATTAAGTAAACGGAATTTTTGGTAACAGCCGCTTGGCGAGTTAAATAGTTGTTGATCATTCAAGTAAAAAAACAGAAAAATTATCTATAATAATATAAAATTTCTATAAATAGTCCCTCAGTTCAGTTTAAGTTGATTGTAGAAACCTAAACTGAAAAATTATAAGTATCAAGTAAATTAAGCTACGTCGTTACAAAACTGTCTTTTATACAAAGACAAATTTAATGTATCAAAAATCTTTTAAGATTCTGGAATTGAAATAAATTTTTAATCATAAATATGGATTTTATATAACAACATAAAAAAGTAATCATTTTATGGTAATTTTTAAGTTTCAAGGATATTTTTATATAAAAATCGAGTAGTGGGCATATTATACTCCAGTAACAAATTTAAATAGTGAATAAAGAATGAAACTGAGATCTTGATTAAATATAATATATTTTTACATCATCTATAATTCACACAGCATTTTTAAAGAGATTTTTGTTGGTACAAATTTACTTTGGCAATACAATATAGTAGAACATCAGACACAGATACAAATGTAGTACACAACAATGATTATCCACTTAAGACATGCTTGTCTGGGATTACATAACTTTCGATATCCATTTACAGGTCTTTAACATAGAAAAGGAGATCACAAACCATCACTGTATTTGTGTATGCTATAACCAGCTTGAAATAATCGGCTGTGACTCTGAATATGACAAGTAGATCATATGGCGCCATTACTGTGACGGTTGTTAAACAGTTAAATAACATTACAGATGAAAATCTTAATAATATTTGTATTAAGTGTACCGGAAAGTAATGTTTTTGTTATTTTATTTATTTATTTATTTTCACATAAAATTCCAACAAATAAACTTTCAGCAAATATTGACCTGCAAGCAAACTGTGCTGACGTATAGAACTCATAACTTTTAAATTTTAAGTCGAGAATTTTATAGATAATTTTTTTTCAAGAAAAATGGCCACTCTCCCCTTTTTTTCACGTCTACCGTCCTTGGCGGATGTATATTCAAAATATTCTGAAATCGATTTTTACGTATTCGCGATTGTAGCATTTTACAGCAAGAATTTTATGGATTTCTGTTTTCTTCTTTGAGATCACGCAGGATATGCGAAAAGTACCCTGTGGCCTCCTATTTTCTATAAGTTACCAATTTGAAAAATTCCCTCCAATCGAGCCCCTACGCTAACAAACTCCCATACGCACCAAATTACGTATTACTAGCTTCAGTAGCTTGTGCTAAGCAAAATTTTTACACAGGAATAGATCACATTACTTTCCAGTACGCGTAATATTTTCTTTTAGTTTAATAATCTTTACCCATTTAAATAATAATTTCAAATTATCGATGAACTTTATGATGATAGACTATTAAAATAAATTTAAAAGTTTATACATAGTTATTTTCTTTTTTCAAACGCTCTATTAAATGTTACTTTATTTTCAGTGAAGGCAGAAATAGTACTGACACAATTCAATATTCCAATAATAATAATTAAAAAAAATATGAATAAACGTACGCTATACATTATTCATAACATTGTTAAATTACTTTCAGAATAAATTGATAATACAATATTCTATGCAAAATTTATGAAATTGGAAAAGTTTTCTGAATAATGCTCCATTTTACTGGGCATTTTACGATAATTTAAAATTTCGTTGGTGCATGTTAAGAATATTTAACGCAGTTTTATATTTTCGAAGCATTCCCCCGCCCGAAAAACACAATAAAAGGCTTTTTCGATTTCATTTTATCAAAAAAATAATTTAATAAACTGAATAGCTTCTCATGTCAAATAAAATATTTTTTTTTGTGTTTCAACTCCAAATTCTGTTTTCCAATAAAAATTCTATTATCTTCAAAACTTATATTATAAAATATTTATAGAAGACTATTGCTAATATTGTTTTGAAAATTTGTTCTCCATTTAAGATTTCTTTTTGTGCAGTTTATTAAACATTATTTGAAATAAAAAATATTTTTGCGAGATTTTTTTTAAGTGAATATGTAAGTATTTTAATGCATTTTTCATTCAACAAATTTTGAAGTCTCACTTTTTTTTTTTTCAGAAAATTGTATCATCAGCGTGAAATATTACAATTTAAATGAAGCAAAAGTTACATCAACACATATATTTAACGTAAGACTTTTTTTTAAATTTTTACAGCCAAAGCATTTATTTAAGATTCGCGAAGAATCATTTTTCACTGATCGAGAAGAAAAAGGTGGATTGAGTATGTTTCCCTTATCTCGGGGAGAAATTAGTAGCAGAGACGCAGTAACAGTAAGGGGGGGGGGAAATGCGCTATATTTGTATGGTTACCACTTGCACTACATTTTACAATGGTAATATTCAATACCCCCTTGTTTTCCCTTGTGGTTTGTACAATTTCGATTATCTTAAAATTACCACTGGGATAATAATCCAATTTTGACATTAAATATGAAATTAACGAAATCCCCAGAAGCTCCATGCAGTAATGAATTAGCAATTTATAACTGTGTATTTATTTATTATTTATCATTCGTAATTTCAAAAAAATGAATTTTACACTACGCATTATTATTTATGCAATTTTTACAATGTCAGCAATAGCCGAACAGTATTCTGTTTTTAGTAATGTTCCAACAGTTCTGATTTTAGAAATTCAGTCACCAAAACTAACGACAAACCTGACGTTGTAGAGGAAAATGCATGATTACTTAACTCTTAACTCCCATTGAAAACTATTGTGAACATCGACGAAATTCATCCCTACCGTCTATTTGTCACCTGACAGGTGTGAATCACTTAAGGAATGCCTTTGCTACCTCCACTTATTCTCTATGATTTTCACTGTACGTCTCAAAAGCATTACTTTTGAAATTCAAATTAAATGCTTATTACTTCGGAAAATTTTCTGTTGCCCGACCTGAAAATATATTTTCTTCAAAAAATTGCATTTACTGAAGCAAAACTAAATCAAGAATAAGAAAATTGAGATAATTCATTTGCATGCCAGCATGAATAGAGATCATGTTTGTAACGAGAACACAAAAGAGAGAACTGTTGTTTAAAAATAAAAATAATTATAAATAATTTTAAAGTTAAAACTTTTTATGTGTGTTATTTTGCAAAGCTTTTAATTAATTTTACAGATCGACAATGTAAGAATGTATTATGCTTTGACAAAATTTTTATACATATTTAATGAAATTGGCAAATCAGTAAAACTAACTGATTCGGTTCAGTTACTGAACTGATCAGTAAAACTAACTGATTCGATAAATGATTCGGTTTCGATCACCGCGTTATTTAAATAGATATTTTTAAAAATATTTCTTTTTTGTATTAAAAAAGAAGTTTTTTTTAACCCTTGTATTAATAAAACACTGGTTTTGCAAGCAATACTGACGAAAATATTATGCATTGTTTAGGAAAGTTTAGACACATTAAAATTTTATTATCAAAAATTCTAAAAATGCATTATTTCAAATTTAAGAGTATATTAATTAATTTATATGTTTTTTTTTCTAAAACGACGTGCTAAAATATAATTTTTCTACTATACACCGTAGTTCCATTTTCTGAAAATGCATGTATAAAACCATTTAAAATCTAGGATTTTCACTGTCTAAATTGTTTAATGTTGTCTATACCATATAAATCCAGTTATTTAGCAAGAAAATTTTGTGAGAGAAATATATATATTTTATGGTTGTGTGTATGATAATACACTTAAGTTCTCGGTTATGTATATCGGTTGTCCAGAATTGAAGATTCTTTCAACATGAATTCTTAACCACAATTATTTGTTATGAAAATCGGCTAATATTTTTAACATGTTTTTAAAATTTTAGCATTTTCGTTCTTTAGAAAAAAGAAAGTCAATTCTTTTTCCATAATAAATCAGTCATTTTAAAATTATGTTACACAGATGTCAGTCAAATTAATCTATGCATTTTATTTTTCCATGTGCTGATTTCAGTGATATCATTTATACGATAGTTACAGAAATTGAGTAATATGCTAATAAAAGTCACGAACATGCTTTATTTCGTTACATTCACTTGTTAAAAGTATATTCAAAAACTCTTACTATGTTAAGGGTAAAATACCAGAAATAATGTAGTTGAGTTAATTTTTGATAGACACCTATAGAACAATGCAGCCGTTTTTAATTTTTGGATCATTGCCAGACCTGCACTAACCTCATGAAAACGGGAGACAAATATTACAAGAATGTAAGCCAAACGGCTACGTTTACAGACGATTTGATGGTTAAGGTGTGGAAAGTGTGATAATCCAAACTGCATAAGCTATTCGAAGGCAAGAAATTCCGATAAATTTTTCACCTTCCCATTAAACAGTATTTGCTAATCATTGTGTTTTGTGAGACTTTGATGTGATTTTTTTTTCGTTACATAACGTTTATGCACCGTTTGAAAACAGAATATTTAATCTAAATGGCTAGTAATGTGTATATGTTGTTTTGAAGTTTATATATATATCAGCAAAAATGACTAGTCTATGGAAGCTGATTGACAGTTCTTTTTTTCATCTTATTATACGCAAAAGCATAATTATCGACTAGAAAGACTAGTTAACATTCCCTAAGATATATATGGAAAGAGGTTGGAGTTTAAAACAAATAAAATATCTCATCAGTGTCATATAACACTTTGTGTTCTCACATTTCCGGACAACCTGCACTTTAAAATAATTTTCAAAATCAACAGATGGCGACATTATCGAATAACGTTTGCTTTAGAGCTGTTCCAGGAATGGCTTTATTCAGCCTACTGCAAATCGCCAAATTTTCTCAGCGATTAAAGGATCAATGATGTGGATACAATAACAGGACCGAAAAAAGCCAGTTGTCTTACACGCTTCAGCCATTTAAAAGTTTTGGTAGGTAGTGTACCCAAGAACATGTGAAAATATAGTTGTGAGTAACTACACGAAAGTTTCTAGCCTATACGCTCTTAATCTCCTTTAAATGTCACAAAAATAACCCGTCAGCAGAACGAGGTTGTAGATTTGGGGGAGAAAAACAGAATGTGTTACTTATATCTTATAGCGGTCCCCAAAATGCATTCGCTAAACAACCGAAATATATTGCAAAGGTGTTAGAGTAAAATCCCGTCAAATAAATTATTTTAATTAATTAATTATTAAAACCAATCTTGAGAATCATGAATGCGTGTTTTTATTTATTACGACATCCACGGTCGATAAGCCTCGCGAAATATCATATTCGATCTTGGCGTTTTCTTAAGTCGCCAAGCTAGCTCTGGGGCAGCTATAATACATAAGTACCAAAAATGTTTTGTATGAAGCTCATATTTTGAAATGCAAATAGCTGTCTTAGCACCCCTACATTTTTGGCTGTAGTGTTGAAGAAAAATATGTCATATTTAATTTACCTTAGCTTTGCTTCTGGATTTGCAGTCACATAAAAATTTGTACAAAAATAAATCAATTTTTCATTGCTGTGTCACGAATAACAGTAACCATACAGAACATAAGCATAAAAACGTTGGAATATTTTTTATTATTGTTATTACCGCTGATGGCATCATTTTATGAAGAATTGATGCATTTGCAAAGAAAAAATTAATTTGACCTCATGTACCCTTCTGTGAAATAATACATGTCCATTAATCTTAAGGATATGTTATCATATACTCTTAAATTATGCCAACATTAAATAAATCTTTGTTTATTTCAGACTTTTTCGGCCCTGCATAATGAATACACTAAATTACTTATCACAAGGTACACTTCAGTATCAACTTACATTCAGATAACAGGCACACACACATATGAAACAAAATATTTATCCAAATATGATATATTTAGACTTTTCACTGTAAATATTTAATATTGAAAAGCAGCAGCTCTTACTCTAGTGAAAAGTTTGACTAGAATAGCAAATAATTAATAAATACCAAACGATAAAACGATATGCAACTATTTGTACATAGGATGATGACAATCACATGAAAAATGATTTTAAGGAGCTCTTTTTTTTTCACTTAAAGAATTTAATCATCAAAAATAAATGATTGAAGCAAATCATACTCACTAATGCGGTCTTCAAAGTGAAACAAGTTTAGAGACCATTTCATAGCAAGCCTAATACTAAAAATTTAGCTAGCTTCCAAAAAGATAAATTATAAATTGCCACATTTTATTGAGAGGTTTATCAGACTGATGAAATTCTTTTAAGAAATTTATTAATAGATCTTAATAAGTTTCTTGACGCTTTATTTAAACAAATAAAACTTTTAACCCATTTGTGCCCATATATTTTTGCGCCTTTCTTCGATTTTTGATAATACCAGCAATAATAGATGAATTTCTGATGCCATCTTCTTGAACAAAGGATAGTTTCTTTAAAAATCGTTATGTATAAAATTTCAAATGTCAACATCCTACTTGGTCAGGTTAAAATGTTTTGTGGAGTTGAGGTTCAATACTCGTGAATAATTAAAGATAAAATAAGGAAAAATAATTAAAGTTTTTCACTGATTGTGAAAGTGCCTTCCCAAAAAATTGGCAATAGGAATAAACGCGGAATAGGAATAACTTGACGGACTTTTAATGTACTTTTGAAACTTTGTATATTTATAATTCAAGATTCTTTAGAGTAAATTAAAGTCGCCAGTTTTTAATAAATAGATTTATCGGATTGATAAAATACTTTTAACAACAAATTCATTAGTAGATCTTCAAGAAGTCACTTAACTATAAAATATAGAAAAATTTGATGCTTTTAAATTTACAGGCTTTATACATACTTTTAAAAACTTTTTATATTAATGGTTAAAAAAATCATTAAAGTTACTATGCATTATGGAACAATATTACATGATAATTTCCATGTTGTTTCTACTAGTTGCTATTTTTTCATTCTATTTTGGAAGAATCTTTTATGCCTACGCAGTTCAAATTTAATTTCAATTTTGTAAATGTATAATTTTCTGAAATTTCTGAATTCAGAATTTAAATATATTTTAACTTTTACATTGAACGCATACTTTTTACGTGAAAACAACTTGAATATTTCGACAGCTCAAAATTATTGGGATCTAGCAATACAAAATGTCATTGTACAGAATATTTGAAATTAGGCAGCTATGGTAAAATATTTTATAAAAACAATGAGTGTAATCAAACTATTTTGTTTTGACTCTTATTTAAATGTGATTTATTTCCTATAATATTTATTTATTATGCTTATGTACAGTTACAATATCTACTGCTCTTCAAAAAGGTCATTGTCAGCACAATACGAGCTTGAGATCAAAATGTTTGTTTAAGGATATGAAATATACGTTGATTTTTACTTGGAAAAATACTGCAGCTCCAAAATACAAATGATTCGAAATCTGAGATGAGTCCACGTAATTTTTTAAACGTCTGTAAATAATAAAGGAATACTTCAACGCTTTGTATGAACATCTTTTTTTTAAGGTTGGTAAAATTGTATGATGTCGACAGTAATTGAATTAAGCTCAGTACATAGTAATGTAATTTTCTGCTTCATATCCTGGCATATCTGTGGCATTTTAAGAGCTAAATATGCACAAAATTATGGGAATATTTATGCTAAGTAAGAGCTGCTTCCAAAATGAGCCTAATGTATGAATCACATATCACAACATAGCAATAACAAAAAATGCTCGCCGTTTGCAAATGACTTTTATATACAAGATGATTCAAATGCTCTAGAACGTTGATTTTACATCATATCGAGGCTACACAACATATAAGTCCTACAACATTCTGATAAAAATCTGTAAGACACATGCAGAGATCTAACAACAATCATTTTTTTTCAAGGGCAACATACTCGTCGTAAAAGCAAAAAACAAATTAATAACTGTAATCCTTAAAAAAATTTCAACTCTTGATTTGAATCTGGATTATCATCGTGATTGGACGACGCATTATGACATTACAATGTGTTGGGGAGTATGTGAAGTTTCAAACGTAAAAAGCCTTGGATGAAAGTCTCACTCCATGTTACACAAGCAATGGAAAGTCGGTCATATAGACGTATTGTCAAGTGAAAATGGTATCTATCAGCTTCATAAACGACCATTTAAAAATGATCATATATTCATTAAACTCAAAAGATGTAGCCTGGGATTTATACTAAAAACAAAATAAAACAGGCAACGATTAATTTATCACACATTTTAGCAGGAATAATTTTCATCTTTTGAAGGGATTTTACAAGAAGAATTAATTTGATTCCTCATTACAACTAAATTGCGCGCCATCATCTTGCTTAACAAGCCATTCCTTTTAAACAATATCATCAAATGTAATATGATTGAAAAGTTGTATATAAAGCACTGACAATTCCTCAACGCATTTAACGGAGGCTTAAGTTTTGGAGAATCCTTTTGTCAAAAGTTTAGTGTCGATGAAGCGATGTATAGTCAGCGTAGCATAATTAATTTTTTCATAAAGCAAGAGGGATAAATACCATGGTACATTCTGCGGTATAAAATTTCTGCAGAACAAAATTCATGTCGAGTGCGAGTGTCTTTTAGTGCCGGTCGTGGTATGTTTAGCTGAGGACGGTTTTCATGCCTCGCGGTGAGACAGTCTTTCGTCACACGCTGTTAGCTGACTTGGCAGCCTCGAACCCATCGATGACGGTTTGTAGAATGAAGTGAATAGTTGTCTTGTAAATGCTCTCCATGTTTTCTGTATACCGGTCTTCTAGGGTCTCTTTCACAGCTGCAAGGAAAGGAGCTTCCATTTTCTGAAACAGAAGAAAAAAAAAAACTTATAGGATCTTCAAATATATGCGAAGTAAAGATGCGAAGGGTCGATGCGGGTAAAGATGCGAAGGGTATCAAGAAAGAAGGTTTCCTACTATTCGATAAACAGGAATAAAACAGTTACTTGAAAAAAATTATTAGGATGTCTGTAAGGTGCTTATCAAGTTTAGACCCGTATTGTAACATTTGTCATAATGTGGTATCAATTCATTCAGTTGCGCACACAAGGGAGGGGGTCCAGGGGGTCCGGACCCCCCCCCTTCCCATTGGCTTTGATATTTTTTTTCGATTGATTATTATCCTATATCTATAGTAAATAAAATAATTCCAAAAAAAGGTAGCATTAGTTTCAGTTCTAATAAATAAAAAAAGATTTTTTTTTCTCGTTTTTCTCGACTTTCAAAAACGAACTGAAAGCAAATATAAAACACCATCTTGTTCTCAAAACTGAACAACTATTGCTTTCCTTCCTATTATACTGTGTACTGCATTCTTAGGGAACTGGATGGGACGAGTTTTGATGAATTCCATCTAATAAAAACGGGCTCTTTCATCACTGATTTTTGACAATCTGGAACATCCCTAAAAGTGGGACCCCCCCCCATCGTAAAGGTTGGACCCCACCCAGCCAAAAATCCTGTGTGCGCCCCTGATTCATATATTTCATAAATTTCCGCCTTTGGAGCAAATGAGAGCTGTCTGCAGATCTTCATCACTCGGTAATTGCTGATCATCGAAAAGGAAGTTTTTTAGGTGCAAAAACATAGGATAATCGCTGTGATCATGATCGGGTCTTTAAAGGAGTATTTCCACTTCAAGCGACTGCAATGCACTGCAGCACGAAGGGACTAGCTTCGTCTTGTGCCATTCGAATGATTTCCAAATGGAGTCATCGATTCGAATAAAGTCAATAATCAATTAGTCGAATAGTGACTATTCGTGATTTCACTATTCGAATAGTATACGCGATTGATCGCGATTTCACGACTCAAATTGTATTCACGATTAATCGCGAATAATCGGTTTCGCTATTCGAATAGTATTCGCGATTAATCGTTTTCACAATTCTAATTGTGTTCGCGATTAATCATTTTCACTATGTGAATTGTATTCGCGATTAATCGCGATTAACCGTTTTACAATTCTAATTGTATTCGTGATTAATAGTTTTAACTATTTGAATCGCATTCGTGATTAATCGTTTCACTGTTCGAGTTGTATTCACGATTAATCGCGATCAATCGTCTTTACTTAGAAATCAACTCAAATCAAATTAATTGGTATAAAAACAAAAATAAATCTATATAAAACCTTTTACTGATGTGAAGGCTTGACGCTTAACAAGGCAGAGGAGGAACTACTACAAAGAAAAATATTGAGAAAAATCTTCGGATCACAAAAAATAACATACGGAGAATTTTATATAACCATGCAGTCTATATGAAATATAATAATCCCGAGATCGTTAAAATAGTAAAGGCTTACCGTATTAGGTCGCTAGGCCATATTTATAGAGTTGATGATTCTTTCTCCACAAAAAATATAACTTTCTCGAGAATAGATTTAAAACGTCGAAAGGGAAGATTTCCTAGTACATGGTTAGGTAGCTCAGAAAAAGACCTTTAAGCTGTCAGGGGGCAAACCAATGCACACAAGCGAATTTTCGAATATATGAGGTCAAAACTCCAATATACGAAGTCAGCCGTGACAATCAAGTTACTTATTTTTTCGATTCTTATTGGTTTCTTGAATCCAATAACAGCCTACATATTATTTGAATCGAATGTTTTAACGGTCAACCACTATTGAAAAGTTTCTCGTCTTATTGTTTAAATTTGAAGGTATTAAATAGAAAAGTTCTCGTGTTTTATAAGTGTTTGGTATAACATTTTATAATGGATTGTGAAACTGGGGGTATATTTCTGTGTATTTAAAATATAGTTATTGTTTTCTTTAGTTTTTTTTTTTTCAAAAAAAATCCCAAAAGAAAACAAATCTTTGAGTTAAAGTTAAGTAATGATTGACTTTACTGAGCTATAAATTTATAAATTCATTATAATCAGACTACTTTATAAAGATTATAATAAATTTTGTCATCGTAGCTTAATGCCTATGTTAATTGTAGTTGGTAATATTTGCTACTCTCTTCATCATCAGATAATTAACAGCAACAATTAAACATAACGAAAACATTTTTATTTATTTATTATATTTATTTATGTTAATGTTCTCCTTTTGAGAATGTCTTCATATGTCGTGGACAATTAATTGAATATTATAGACGGTAATTCAAAAGATAGTTATAAAAAAATATGAAAATACTGTCGAAAAGTAAGAAATGTTTGGGGTGTTATGGATTACTTTACAGATGACTTTTTATATGCTTTTACTGTATGCCAATCATGTTTTTTTTTCATTTCTATAGTTCTATAAATGTTTAAATCCATCTATAGGTTTTGACCAAAAATTTTTAAAAATCCGAGTGTGTGCGATGGAAAGCTGTTGCTAAGGATAGAGTCAGGCGGAGAAATCTTGGAGAGGCAGCCTTGGTCTGTAATAGGCTGTAGCGCTTAAGAAGAAGAATCGTGTTCACAGTTCGAATTGTAGTCATCGCGAATAATCGTTTCACTAATGCTATTCGAATGCTGTGTGCTGAGCGTTCAAAATGATTTTTCGAAATCGCTTAATACGAATGGATTCAATAATCGATTAATTTGAATATTTCCATTCATTCATGGCCACCACTCATCTTGCTGAACGACAGAAAAAGCAGACGTAGCCTTTCTATTGTATTCTCTTATCGATTTGTGGTTTAGAACATTGATTTTTTGGTGGTTGTCCCCCTCACATCACGTCATTAAGAAGTCGAAAATCTAGCGCGGACAATGTCCCTTTGTCCACTGCAGCTGGACTACAAACACTTCCGGAGCTCTTGCAATTGATTCTTTATGCGATGTGAGACAAGTGTATAAAGAGTTACCCTAAAAATTATTTTTTCTATTAATGACTATGTCATTTTATATCTCACCCCCTTTATTGAAAATTGTCCGAAAAATGTGACATAAAAGTATGCGATATAATTTTACATATATTTAAATACTATTAGTTTCCAACAGCTTTAATCTATTGTTACAATATTTCGTAAGCTGTAGAATATGCATCACATGTATTTTTCTATAAATAGCTTACAATCCTAAAAATTTCAACATAGGATAACCAGGCGAAATACACGAAAGATGAGAGATAAAATGGCATAGTCAATTAATATCGTTTTAATATGGCAGTAATGGAACTAAAAAAATTAGGATATTTCAGGGGGGAGGTCTCCCCTGACGAGGCTCGAACAGCCGAGTTTTCATTTTATTTAATAAGTATAGTAGCTCAGGTGGTGTAGTGGATGAAAGAAAGAGTTAATCACATCTCGGTTCCGGGTTCAATTCCCGCCTTGGATTTGGGTGTTAACTGGTCTATTCCTGCATACGGGATAACATTGGCCGCCGACTGGGTCCCCTTGTAATAAAATGGCGAATACTTCGGGCCTTAGTTATGGCGAATAACTAATGGTCAAGTGCCCGCCCTGAACAAACAAACTAAAACAAAAATTCTTAAGTATAAGGCGTCTTTAAAAATGTATGGTTTAAAAAATAACTGCATGTGTCATTAGCTAACTTCTTCAAACTGGAAGTATAGTGTGAAAGACAATGGTTTAAAAAGTGCCACACTGATCAAACAGCCTTAAACACCCGCAAGATAGGATCCGTCGATTCAACGGTAATGTGCCATAAAAGTTACGTCACAGTGCTATTAGGGAATATGGATTCAGTAAATAATGCATTATTTACTGATTCCATATTCCCTATGTGATCCCATAGTGTTGAGCGAAGCGGCCATAGTAAGTTACGGGCCGCTTTTAACTTGCTAGTTTTCGTATAGCACGTTAAAAGCGGCCCGTAACTTACTATGGGCAAAATGGACAATTGCTCACCCCCCCCCCTAACATTCAAGGAAATTTAGCTATCACCTATTTGAAAATGGTATTTCCTATAATAGGAAACCCCTCCCTCCCCAATGTTACATGTCAATTTACGCCAATGACTGTATAAGCGGTAAAATGAGATGGTTGTTCTGATTTTATTACGTTTTAGCTCCAGTAATTAATATAACTTTTGGTTGGCTACACGAAACAGCATTGTGGTTCTAAAGTTAGCAAATAAGGTATGTAGCTGTTGATCCGTCCAGTTTACACTCCAAGTAGAGTATAGCTCAGGCCTAGTGCAACACAGATTCGTTTAGCGCGGAACGTATCTACCATGGTATGGGAGGGTCTACTGTACACTATATTTCATTATGTGTTAAAAAATAAAACAAATGAATAAAAGTTCTATGTAATTAAACTGAGGTTACATTACATAATATGTCTAACGCAGGACGTATTGCTTACTAATTAATAGAATGGAGGCAAACGATGTCTATACTGACATTTCTATTATCCAATTCCACTGGATTAAATTCAACCCGCCTCCTATTGGAAGTAATAAAATTACCTAGTCTGAAAGATTAATGTTTATGAATGAATAAACGAGACAGGCTATTACAACGTTATTTTCAGGTTGTACCTCCCTAAACGAAAATATCATTACGAAATTCCACAATGTAGCATAATCCCTCTCCCCCCCCCCTCCAAAAAAAAAATAAAATAAAAAAAATAACAGAGGAGTTCTCATACTCACCCAAAAGTATTCAGTTTTGAAGCCTTTTATTTTAGTGTGCGTTCTCCCGACATTTTTCAGGTAGTCAATGCAGTAGTCGGCGTTATCCAGTGACATAATTCCTTCGTCCAGAGAGGACATCACCGTTGTCGCGTGCTCTCTCAGTTCCTCGCTCATCTCTTGCTCGTCTCTCGACTTCAAGTGTTTGAACTTTTCGAACAGCTCTAAAATGTCTTCATTCTCCTCGAAGAGTCTGAAGATGAAACAAAGAATAAAAGGATGTTAGAAATGAATCACCTTTGAAAGAAAGAAAAAAAAAAGGGAAAGGGAAAAAGAAAAGAGAAAAAAAAAGAGAAAGAAAAAGAAAAGGGATAAAATATTTTCATTCTAAAATCTAAAAAGATCTAAAATATCCTTTAAGAGTTTTAAGACATAGACAAGTAAGTATAGCAGAAGAAAGTATAATAGAATTTTATAAATTAATTAGCTTTCTTGAAAGTTATAAAAAATATCTTCATTAAGTTCTAAAAAGCTCTATAATATATTCAACAATCCCCCCCCCCCCTATAAGTTGTTGATGGATAAATATAGGCGAAGTTTATAAGCTAATTAGCTTTGAAAAATAATTTTAAAAAGTTTAAGACAATTTTTTCATTCAAAGCTCTAAAGCATTTTCATTCTCTTCGAAGTGCCTGAAAATAGATAAAGACTAATAGAATTTTAGAAATTAGCTTTGAGAAAAGTAAGAAAGTAACTTCATTCAAATATTTCCATTCTACTAAGAGCTTACATAGATTTTTATAAATTAATTAGCTTTGAAAAATTCTAAGAAAATATCTTTCATCCAAAGCTCTAAAAATCTGTAAAACAACTTTTTTTCTCCCTCACTTATTTTGAGGATGTATAAAGTATAATAGAAATTTAGAAGTTATTTGGCTTTAAAAAGTGAACGGAAAAAAAAAAAAAAAAAAGAAAAGATCTTCATTCAAAGCTCTAAAACATTTTATATTTTTACTCTCCTAGAAGAGCCTCATAGACAACAAATAATAAACTTTGCATTTTTTTAAAAAAAAGAATGAAATAAACTGTACTATTTGCCGTTTGCTTTTGTTTTCTCCCTGCACTTACTTTATTATTTATGTTTTGGCTTGCAATTTCTGCTTTTTGCTACCTTCAATTTTCCTATTATTACAGTGATAGTTACCACTAACAAGCAAGTTTCTTCCTATTAGCGTTCTCACAGATTTAATTTGCATTGCAAAAAGCGCTAGAATGTTTTCGTGAACAGAATTCTACATTATTGTTTAACATCATAATAAGTAGTGATTAATTGCTTTCACAATAGCTTTTTCTATTAGAAATGTGTATGCCTATTTCTAAAGCTTAGTTAAATTCAGTTGCACAAGATATTGAAGAAATGTACTTATTTCTGTCAAAGTGCTATAATACGAGTATGCCTAATAACTACTGTCTGTAAGTAGTACAAATCAAATAAACCGCTTAAAATTAATAATTTATGGGAATTCGTCACTATAGCCAGTTAACTGATAATTTCTACTAAAGTTTGATGATTGTAACAATTTTGAATATACTGGGTGTTTCATAAAAGATGGAATAACTTTAAGAGTTGATAGTTCACATCCGAACAAACATTTCTCATCAAAGAGTTCATGGTCGAAATTAAATCACAAAAGCCGTAGAGGATGATGAAGGTGATGACACAACACAGCAAGAACAATCAAGCTACAAGAGCAAGTTTAATGACATGTAACTGACGCTTTTCCATTAATGTTGGAACTGGAATAATCAGTTACAACCTCGCAGACCTTATCTTCTGCCAGAACATCTTCAAGGGCCAAAATATGTTACTTTTTTTTTTTTGCAATAGGTGCTGACAGGTATGTTGAACAACGTTCCTCACACTTCCGGTTCATTTTTTGGTTCCAGCAAAATGGAGAAATCAGTCCATTATGTGCGAGAAGTTTGAAACTATCTGGACGTAGAATTTCCGAAACGATGAATTGGACAAGGGGGACGTGTGTATCATGGTGACCGTTCTCACCAGCTCTTTCATATCTGGATTTCCTTTTTGTGGAGACTGTAATGCAGATCCCAGAAACAGCTGAAAAGTCTAATGTATGAGACTGCCATTGAAACTGCTAAAGAACTCGTGGCCTCCGAAACGATGAATTGGACAAGGTGGACGTGTGTAACATGGCGACCATTCTCACCAGCTCTTATATATCAGGATTTCTTTTTTGTGGAGACTGTGATGTAGATCCCAGAAACAGCTGAAAAGTCTAATGTATGAGACTGCCAATGAAACTGTTGAAGAACTCGTGGACAACATTTCTTCCATTGCATATGCCTGGTGTGTTTCCGAATGTTCGCTCTTGCACCATGTGCATATTTGCTGTAGGTCACTTTTTTGAACACTTATTCTAATCACATGTGATTCAACTTTCTCGAATAACTTAATTAACTTTTTAGTTTGTATGTTTCTGATAGTGTAACAACATTACAGTCGGCACGATCAAGAACTTTTGCATTTTATTTTCAATCGTGCATTTTCAATCGTTATTTTCAATCGTGAATTTTTTTATGAAAGAATATTTTTTTGTATGTGGACTATCGCCTATCAAATATTTTGCCCATCTTTTATAAAATTCTCTGTATAAGCACGAGGGAGATATAGAATGGAAGCTACAAATAATAAAAATACAGTATGAAGGATAAGGATGACTAACCAAATGAAATGTTTTAAGTCAATAATTTTGGACGATTTATCAATATAATCGGTTCATTGGTTGTAAATTTTCCCTTGAACCAGGAATTCAACTGTAAAAGTTTAGAAGAAATTTATTAAAATGGTAATTTGTGTAAAATATAATAATATTGTTTTTGTAATGCAATTTTTTTACAATTTTTATTACAGCATAGTGTTGTTTAAGTTAATTTGTTTCTTGCTCCCAACATTATTGGTTCCTAATTGATGGGTCATTACTCAAAAGCAGGGGCGTAGCCAGAAATTTTTCATGGGGGGGTTACGACTACTACAACTCATATATATGTATACATGTGTGTGATAATGTAGTGAAGAATATGCATTTTGTATGGCAAAAAATTTCTCATGGGGGGGTTATGACCCCCCTAACCCCCACCCCCCTTGGCTACGCCCCTGCTCAAAAGGGATGGCTTTTTTTAGAGGATTGTTCGTTACCAAATTTATAAACTAAAGTTAAGTTTTAAAATTTATAATAACTGCGTTAGATTTAAGGTTCCAATATGTATTGATAAATTTTAATTACATTGACAAATTTCAATCATAATTAATGATTTACCTGTATACAGAGTGATTCGAAATTAGTTTTACAAACTTTTAGGAGGAGTACGACACCAAGACGGTTCAGAACCGCATAGCAATGCGGGGTCGGAAACGTCGTCTTCATGTGCCTGTTAATAATCACTTTAGAAAAAGTGTTCAAGCAGTAGTAAACTTTCTCACCGTGGTTTTTCAGAAACTAATCCATCTTTCACAGATCGCACTTGATAAGAATTGTTAATTTAGAATTCTTTCTTCCATTGCATTGATGAAATGGTCGAAGAAAAGCCCATTGTTTATGAAACTTCATTAATAAATTTGACGTACACTTTAACATTTATTCCAAAGCGATTATTAACAGGTGCATGAAGATGACGTATCCGACGCCGCATTGCTATGTGATTCTGAACCGTCTTGGTGTATCCTACCCCACCTAAATGTTTGTAAAGCTAATTTCGAATCGCCCAGTATATGACTAAAATATGAGTTATTCAACATACTTGCCAAAAGTCGTAATCAGTATCAGTAATAAAAACATTTTATTGCTTTAACCTTAACATATTCACTTTTAGAATAAAATTTCGCAATTTTTCTGTTTTAAGCATTCTACATTCTCTCTCCTCTCACTCTCAAAGTAATTATTCACTTTTCTACAATAACTCAAAAGATATTTTAAAATGCCAGCAATTTATTATACACAAGTGACTGGAGGAATATCGGAGGCATAATTATATTCGACTCGCTTGACTTTAAAGGGGCACGGCAAATAAAATTGTAAAGAGCACTTATTCATTCATTTACTTTTGGATTTGCTCTGAGATAATTGCAGTACGAATTGCCGACAAAAGAAGAGTATCGAAATGTTTCTACTTCTACATTATTCTTTTAAGAAAATAAGAAAGCAAGACGTTCGTTCTAAAATGAAAGGAGACTACGCAGATGTGCTCATAGAAAAGGGTGAGATTAGTTTTGATTCAAATTACTCAAGCAATTTCATAGAGTTCTTTTTTTCTATTCCTATCAGTATTTTTTTTTAAATAGTTACTATTTAATTTACTTAAATATGAATGTTTGAGTATTTCTAGAGCAAAATTCAGCATTCGTTATATATTTGATCAAATGCAATCAATAAAATCCATTATATCATGAAAGTATTTTTCCTCTATTTTTCCAAACGACCAATTTAAAAATAGTTTACAAAAGGTGCAATTATTTTATGTAAGAAAAAAAGGAAAATATATATTTTAGTAAAAACGCAATTTTACCAAGCGCAGTTACATTGAATAAAGCTTAAATTACAGAAAATTAATATCATTAATGAATAAGTCTTTAAAAACTGTAGTTTAGTATAGCTTTGTGCACTTTGGATTACAAAGCATTCTTTATAAGAAAATTAGTTAACAAATTATTTTCAATAAAAATAATAAAAACTTGGTAAATAACACACATAAGATTATACTTATGAGCAAAATGATCCTTTCGAGAGGTAAAAAAGGTCCATCCTTCCTCAGTTGCAAAACAGTTCAAATATTCACATGAGAAGGAAGCCTAAAACCTATTTTCAAATATTTACCAACTTTACATTCTAACACCAGTTGTTTTTTTTTTTGAGTTCTTGCTGAGTATCTTCGGTCTTTGAAGTGTGTATACTCTCATAAAATAAATATTTAGCAATCCGTCGCGAATTTAGTTCTTTCGTTCGTTTTAAAATACTTGCATGCTTCATTTTTGGAGCAGCAATACTACGCACTATAAGAAGTTTCTGAAAAGTAAAAGCACTTTATGACTGTCAAAACAATGAATTAAAATTAAGAAGTCTTAATGTCGAAATAATTTTGTAACGTGGCAAAAATTAAGCATTCTTAGGACGAAGTGATTCATTTCTTTACATCCTTTAACCCAATGCTCTCACGCAATAAACATTTCACCATTTTTAAAAGCTTTTAAGCGAAATGAGTGACAGCCAGCCATGTTTAGTCTTCAATAAATTTAGTTTATTATAAAACGCAGAGGATGAATTAATATAATGGTAGGTAGATGAAGATGACGGAATATTTTTTTTATGTTTAGCTAAATTGCTACGGAGCACTATAATTTTTAATTGGATTTTGAAGAGATTTTAAGCAGATTACACATAGTTTCCATGGAAGGGAAGAAAAGTAGCCAAAGCAATTGCACAATACAAAAAAGGTAGTTTACATGAAATTGCTTGGATGAGTAATCAGGAATTTGTATGTCAACCTGCCAAAATTTCTCTTTGGAGATTAAAATCTTTATTTTTTTTAACTTCGTGTGCTTAAATTATTGTTTTCTAAGTTGTTGCTTTAATGCCGTTGTGTTAAGGCAAAGCTACACCATGGCTATCTGCATAATGGAGGAGTGCCAAGGTCGGAGGACTTTTTAAGGAAATTTAACGCATATTCACTTTCAATCTTGAGTAAGCCACTCAAAATTCCAGATGATTAGATCGGCAGCCGCGCGATGGGCCAGAACAATAAACCTGTTGTTGTTGTTGCTAATGCCCTCTGGTAACCGCGGAGTGGTGCCAGCTCCCCCAGATAGGAAGGCGATGGGCGGAAGGGAGCGGCTTCCATTTTAATGAGCCCCAGTGGGCGAAAGTCCGACTTAGCTCGGGATCCCTTAATTTTGAACCAATTCCAGAAGAGGGACCAACCATCTGAAATCGGCACTCCCAGAGACAGCGTTAAACATTTAGGACATTGGAGCCACGACGGATATTACGTGCACCAGCTCCCATTAGTGTACACGGTCCCTCAGCAGCCCAGCCGTTAGAGGAATTCACCCTCCAATACACTGGCCAAATCGGGTGATGCTTCGCTTTCCGTGACCTTACGGGAACGGAGTTTGGTGACTAGGCCACCTCGGGCATAGCGGTGGACAGCTGCATATCGGCATATCGTCGCGTCATCATTGTTCCTATAATGAGCATCATCGGTGACTTCCTATCGTGACTGATGGTCACGCTGACGAGCAGTAAGCTGTTCAATAATAGTGGTCCCGTTGACGCAGTCTCCTTGGTGCCTCCAGGCTCTTACCTTGCGACGGTCATCAGACAAGCAGAACCCAGACTCGTCGCTGAACACCAGAATATGCTATTCAGTGGTCCAAATAGCTTGTTTCCAACACCAACTCCAATTCTTTTCGTCGGTGAGTTGGTGTCAAAGTCAGTGTTCTCATGGGCCGAATTGCGTGCAATCTTGCTTTCAGTCAATCGTCGTGAAACTATTCTCTCAATTATTGTAGTATCCAAAGCTTCCTGCGCATTCTGCAAAATGTCGATAGTAGATGATTGAGGACCCGCCTGTGCCCTCTGTTTTACACCTAATTTGACCAAGTCTTCCGATGCGATTCGCATTTCCTTCTTTGATCCATCTGGTTCAAATTATGTGCGCATTGGAAACATCAGCATGCGTTTCAGCAGCGATATGACGGTAAAACAAACCAGTCTAACGAAAGCCTGCAATTTGACCTGTCGTTACATCGTCTGCCGCAGCTTCCACCGGTGTCATCTCCCAGGTATCTCTTAATCCACAAGTATTTTCTGGAAAATAACATCAAATTTCTGGATCCCTGGTGGTCGGCCAAGGTAATAGATACTCTGTTGGTCCACCCTCTCTTCCCTTCCCTTTTATAATGCGCTATGGTCACGTGATTATCTTTCATGTCATGCGTGCCTTTTTACGTGAGCATTTCCTGAAATTTGCATATTCACACCACTGAATGTTGGTGGTGCTGCATTTTCTAGGTCAGGCAGTGTATATAACCTTGACCATAATTTTTCCAACTTTCCTTAACGATTTGCTTTTCTTTTAATTTTGTATGCACATTTTCATACATTTTCAGTGGCACCAGCACTTTTATTTCTAAAGTTCCTTTTAAGTTTTACTAGTTTGAATAATGGTAGTTTTTGGTCACATTAACTTTTATAATCCTAAAATACACATTGGCTCTAACGAAAGGATTACTTATCTTGATTCAAAACAGCTGAGCTGTCCTTTTATCTGTGTTTTATCTTTCCACGTTATCTTTCACCTTAATTTTTTTTTTAATTTACAGCCGATTAACAGATTATTTTATGAAATTATTATGCACTAAAAGGTCACAAAAATGTTGAAAAAAATCATTTAAATCCTTTTTAATTAGTACTGGAATTTTCTCAAAATACTCATGTGCAGTCCTTCAAAACATTCCAATTCATTAGTACTTCTTCCAAGAAAGCCCTTTTCAAAATTTATTGCATATAAATAAAATGCATGCCCGCTAATTAGAGCCAGCAATGGAATCCCCCGAATCAGAATCGATAATAACCTAATCTGCATTGTTCTTAAAATTTTCCGGTCGTTAATGCCGAGCACAGCTGCGATTGATAATTACAAATGCCGATGCGTATCAGGTTCGCATCTACGTAAATTATGAACGCGTTTATATTTATTTTACCGAACACTAATTAATGACAGAAATCGAATCTCCCTAACACCATCATTAGGTATCATTCGAACTTTAAAGGTAATAGGGATGGATTTCTTAATATGAAAATAGTAAGTATAATCACTGTTTATGCATGTATTTTATTTGTTGCTTATGAGGAATTTTGAGGAGTATTTGAGATTAGGTGGAGGAAAATTGAAGATTGAAAAAATGTAAATGCATTGCCGTTTATTAATAAAATACCATAACCCCAAAAGAACTCGTTTGCAAACTAAAATGTTTTCGAACGAACTTCTTCTGTCTCGAAATTGTATTTACGGTTAATTGTCTAGTGAGCGAAGGGTTTTGCCAACAAAGGTCAGGCAGTTCTGAATTTTTTATGCGGTATGAGATAATTGGTTTGAGAAAATTCCAACTTTCCACAATTCTTTCCACCGACGCTCCCTACCACATCTCGTGAGAACGTTCGAAAACCGACCCTTATTTCAGGCTTTGGTCTATAATTTCTTTCCGGTAGAGTCTATAACTGATTCGCCTATAACTTCCTTCCGGTTTTCAAGCACAAAAAAGGCAGCTGCCGACTTTTCAGGAAGACAAAATTTCCTACAAATTTGGTATTTAAAGTTATTCTTTTTAATTATCTACATTAGTGAATCTATGAAACTTCCAAAAAAGGCGAAAATTTGTACGTGAAGAATTTGAAATTTATTCCACTTTACATCGCGATAATACCGTAGCACTTCATAGTACCGTGAAAATCCTCAAAGAAATGTTGTAGAGAAAATAAGTACCTACAAAATTCATGTGTGCATATTTTTTATACCAATAGAACGTCGTGTATGAAGATTTACGGAAAACGGAAGAGAGCGCTGCAAAAAAAGTCTGTCAAATTTACAGGAAAAATCTGTCAGCCAGAACACCAGATTATTTCCGTTTTTTTACAGGTCTTCCATAAATTCTATAGATTCTCCGTTTATTTTACAGAAATCTTCCGTATAAGGAAAAAATACGGAAGACTTCTGTAAAATGTACGGAAATAAACGGGCGTCCACGCTGTCAGTTTTTTTTCTGTCAGTTCAACAGACTTTTCTTTGCAGGGAGGTTTTTTTTTTACAAGTTTAGTTGAACTTTTTTCAGATTTTGGCAAATTAATTTGAATTGTTTTTTTAAGCGAAACTTAACATCCAAATAATTAAAGAGTATAAAATTCTGTGCCAAATGAGTTTCAGAAATTTGATTTTGATTCAGTAGCAAAGTCAAAATCAACAGTCGTAAAATGTAACATTTTTCCTGTTTGTCAGGAAAATCTAACGTATGGGCTTTTAAACGCCAATAACTTTAAACGATTGATCTAAATGAGAAGTCTCATTAAGTAAAAGTTGTAGAGCATCCAATTTCGCACTCAGTGAGTAGTTTGGGTCACACGAGTAAGTAGAAATGTGCTATTTTCCATATTTTGTTTTACTCTCAGTATAGTTTTACCTCCTCTTATCCGAATAATTTATATTCTAAGTGAAAAGTGGCCCCTGGTATGTCACCATAACTATTATTATTCACCCTTTTGTTAGGCTGTTATAAGTTTGTAGGTAATGTATAATGTACTTATGTGCATAGGGTATAACAGGAAATGACGCGGTAAAAACTTCAATTAATCAGAATGTTTATTATTGGAAAGAAGTAAACAATAAAATGGATATACGTGAAAAATAGTAAATGATATGGGGACTTGAATACACTGCAAGAAAAGTCTGTCAAATTTACAGAAAAAATCTGCCATCCAGGACGCTAGTTTATTTTCGTTTTTTAAACAGAAGTCTTCCGTGAATTTCATAGATTTCTCAGTTTCTTTTACAGAAATCTTCCGTATCCGGAAAAAAATACGGAAGACTTCTGTAAAATATACGGAAATAAACTGGCGTCCTGGCTGACAGTTTTTTTCTGTCAGTTTAACACCCATTTTATTTTTTTCAGTGTAAGTATTGACTTTTAGAAGGCCCAAGTTTATCTTAAGTTTCTGGCAGAGGCGTATATAAGGGTGGTCGAGAGGGTCCACAGCCACCTCCGAAAGTGTAAGAGCAAGTATTAATAACAACTACTTTAAGACATTTATATTAACTCTAGTATAAAACTAAGGCTTAAAATACCTTAGTTTTACTTCTCCCCCGAAATGGAAAGTCATATACTCTTCTGGTTTCTGGTCCCGTGTATGTGTGCTTGTGACTGAACACGCTATAGCTCCCAAACGCTGCGTTACAAAAAGCTCAAATTTTATTCATAGACCACTGTCGCACGACCGGAATAGATTTTGGTGTGTATAGGACGTATATTTTTTTTTATAGGGATACAAAAAAGAATATACATTCTTATGCATTGAGGTCTATTGTCGCGAATTCTTGAAAGTGAACTTCTAAACTATGGATTGAGCACAAATTGAGTCTGTATATTATAAGCCACAGTTACGCGCTTTGCATGGGTTTTGGAGAATGTAGAACTGATAGTTTATTCACAGGGTTTCAAAAAAGATTTCTTATACATTACGGCCGCAAATCATTTAAAGCGCACTTCAATGGTGCATTCAATGGTGCATTCGAATAACTTCAAATAGGGCATGTATATTATAGATGATTTACTGATGAATCCGTATTTATTTTGGTGTCTTTAGGAATAAGTATTTTACAGGGCTACATGAAAGTGCCCCTATACATTGCGGCCTATACACTCAAATTATTTAAAGTGCACTAGAGTCTGAAGACTGCATTCGATTGAGTTGAATCAAAGCTATTCAAATGCTTAACAAAAACATGTATTCAGAAAGTCGAATGGAGTAACTCCAGATTTTATTTTATTTGTATTACTACGCATGGGGTCAGGTGTGAAGAGGTCATGTAAAAGTTGAAGATTATAAAATTCCCTTGTTCCGTAATATGGACAAAAGTCCTAAATTACTGAATTTTTTTTAATAATAACCCAAACAAATTGTATTAATCAACAGTCCTGGGCTGTCGGCCTTTAAGAGATTTTACTGCAATTATACAGGATGTGTTTGTCTTGTTTCTCATGGATTGTGGGAGCCACTTCTGCTTTCACAGTATTTTGCACCAACCCCAAATCCATATTACTTCGATAGCGGCAGTACCGCCAAAGAGTATTAATTTCTATCACAAACTCTAGAAAAGTTAATTTCTATCTCATTTGGGAACCGATAGATGGCAGCAGTACCGATACCCCCCCAACTATTTTTAATTTTTAAGCAATCCAGGACTTAACATGAATAAAAAAATGGACTCACTTCACAAACATGGAGACTCCAGTTTGTTCCATAGCTCTGGCGATAGCTTTCCAAGACTTGGATATCTGGAACTTCTGTCTCGCCGTCAGCGGTATCCTGGGATCCTGAGCCGGTGGGGCTCCAGGAGCTTCCACGGCATGGTTGAGGTCCGTTACACTACCCTTGCCATTCTTGGGCGTCTTGGCAAAGGTGCAGCCCATTTTAAGAAATCGAAGCCCTTATATTAGCAGAGAAGACTTTAATGGAGAGGTCTCATGCATCATGATTGGAGAGAGGTGGTCGTTACGCTGAAAAAGAAACAAACATATAAAATGAGAAGAATGAAAAGAAAGAAAATGTGAAACAGTTTCATATTTTAATTACACAGTTAATAATACACACTTAAATACAAATTTTAAATACAAACAAATATAATTCATGAGTGTATCGTATTTCTCTTGCTTTTATTCTAAACCTTTAGAATTAATCTTTATATTAAAGTCGCATATTAAAACTGTTTTACATATTTCGTCAGACATATTCTAACTATACTTCATTTTTATTTACACTTACACACTTATAGATACACGTGTTAATATTCCCACTAATTTAAAAATTTGGGTTTGGCAATTTCTCGCCAAATATAAAAAAGCATCAAGCTGGGTTCAGTTTTGGGGGATTTATTTTTTGGTGCGAAACGAGGGGATGAATTATTAAAAGGACAAACTTTTGGTATTTTACTACCCCTTTGCTATCTAGAAACTCTTGAAAACGTGATAAACTGTTTCTCCACGTGGACAAAAATCCTTGTATGAAATTAATACCACTAAAGTACTAACAAACATAAGATCAACAAGAATTACACTGGTTAAATAAGAACAAAATACACTGGATGAAAAGCATACTTTGAATATTACTGGGAGTAATTTTAGATCTGTTTTTTTTTTCTAACAACGCACCCCGTACTAGAGAATTTTTTCTCTACCGTAAATTGAATTACAGTGACCTCTCACTTATACGACTTTTAAGGGACCGTAGAAAAAAGTCATATAAGTGAGAGAGTTGTATAAGTGAAAGACCGTCTTATTATACAAGTTTAAAAATTTATATCTGTTCATTATTCTGCCTATACTAAAAAACTATAAAATAATTTTAAAATGTTCACAAAATACAAAATTGTAGTATGTTTGTTTTTAAAGACCTACAGATTAGATTTAAAAAAAATCTGGAGTGACTCCTCTCAACTTTCCGAGCACTTACGATTAAGATATTTACTAAGAACTTAAATAAATTTTAATCGATAAATAATTCAAACATATATACCAAACTGAAGCTCGATCGAATGCGCCGTTTAAACGCTAGCGCACTTTCCAGAATTTCCCCCCCATAGGCCATAATGTAAAAGAAATCTTAGTCGTAACCCTGAAGAAAAACTATCAGTCCTATACACATCAAAATCTATACCGGTCTTACGATGGTGGTTTATAACATATATACTCAATTTGAGTTCAATCGAATGTACCGTTGAAACGCTAGCACACTTTCAAGAATTTCCTCCATAGGCCATAATGTAAACGAAATCTTTGTCTTAGCCCTGTAGAAAAACTATAAGTCCTATACATGTCAAAATCAATACTGGTCTTACGACGGTGGTTTATAACATACATGCCCAACTGGAGCTCAATTGAATGCCCCGTTTAGGAGCTATTGTGTTCACTCACACATACACACACACACACACATACACACACACACACACACATATACACACACACACACACATACATGCATACATCTCGTAAAAATAGCATAAATGAAATCAGAAGACCTCAAAACATGTCAATACACCGAAATCTCGAAGTCGAATTTTTTCATGATTACAATACTTTCCTTACATGTGGTACAAGTTCGGAAAGTAAAAATGAAGTGATATTAGTTTCCTTCTGTAGTCGACGAAAAGTGAAAATATCTTTCTAAGTTTGATAAAGCTGTTAACTTATTTGGGGACTAATCGTTTTGATAGACAACCATCTTCCAGCTATAGATACCGCCATCGTTAATAACACAAGAATTTAAAGAAGTGTTTTTCCTTATCGATTATACACTTTAATACTATGTGAAAGGATAAAGGTAAGAAAATGTGCTTGATCAGTACTTTAAGGATTATAAAGGGAATTCGTGAATCAGAAATGTAAAATCGCCTGAACTTTTTATGTTGAGGTGATTGCTTATTTAAATATATACTATTTTCAGTTACTCTTTATCAATCAGTCCATGATTTGTCATTATTCATTTTGAATATTTTGTAAAATACAGCTGTTTATAGTGACTATCTACATTCTAATGATGGTTTTACTTTTATTTTTATACTGTTTGGCCCTCTGATTCTGCTAATATACTTTTTTTTTGCGGGGCATGTCATATTTGCAGTAATAATCTTTGTGTTTTACTTATTAATTATATATATAATTAAACAGTGTTAATTATATATATAATTAAGAAGTTTTATTCATAAATTTACTAGGATCTCTCAGTTAAATGATTTGTCGAGGAAAATAGTTTAACGAAATTTGACGCTCAGAGGAGCTCAAAACAACCACGAAAATTAAAAAAGTAGAAAAATAATGTGATTATCGACTTTTACGGTAGCCATTTTACTCTCAAAAACTCAGAATTAATCACCTTAATAGTGTAACTTTGGTAAAATAAAAAAGAAACGCACACACACAAAGAAAAAAAACAGATAGAAAAGAAAAGTACAGCCGATATTAGACGGCTGCATACTCTAAAAATATAAGAAAAATTTAAGGTAATAAATTTATTGAAAGCATACAGTAGTCGCAAGTTCTTCAGATCTCTGTGTATGATGTAATTCCCCTTTTTCAATTTTAAGTGAAATTTACGCGATTCTTTACTTTAAATTTTTATATCCTCATCAGATTAGAGCCATAACTATTGAATTGTGCAAATTACTTTCGATTCTTAAGAATCTGAATTGCTCTGAAATTAGTTTCTAAATTAGTTTCCAAGTGTTAAAAAAAAGTCATTTGCATTTATTTTAGTTGTGTAAGCAATCATCATTTCCTTACAAAGAAATGATACTTTGGCTAGTAATATATTAAATCAATATGTCACATTACTTAGAATATCTCGCTTTTTTTAAAGAAGCATTTCGAATCCTTTAAAGGATTACACAGTAATATAGAAAAGTACTTTCACTTTGCAAAATAATTAACTTATAACACTTTATTGTTTTATTGAAGATAAGATGTAAAAACATTTCTATATTTTGATTGAAAATGTAAGAACTTTATTTTTCATTCTCTTTGTTTTAAACTTTTATATTTTCTTATTTCATGAAAATTAAGCCTGCGTGATAATATCTTAAATAGAATAAATAATGCATTAAAAAGTACCTAGATAGCCCAAAAATAACTAATCTGAGATATATTAAATTTCATAGGTAGCCTATTCCAGGGTGTTTAACTATATAATTTTGTCCATATACCGGGTGTCCCAAAAATCACAGACAATTTGAAAATAGAATAAGAAAAACCAAAGGCAATAGAAATGTACAGTTTCTGCATTCTGCTTAAGATAGCCATACAGAATTTATTCTCACAAATTTTCAAAATTAACAAAGGTCGTCAATAGATGGCGCTGATATCCTGTAAGCATTCCCTCCTTTCAGATAGGTATTTATACATCCTCATCCGACCATTTGCTTCGAAAATGGTTTGTTCGCTGGAACAGCATATTTTTATTGTTTTGGAGTTTAACCACACAGTGGCCTAGACCACAGTGTTGTTGCAACGAGACGTAGTTTTCAAATTGAATTCAATGTCAGAAACGGTCCGGCAAACAGTACAATACAGGCACTGTACGAAAATTTTCAATGTACATGAAAGTCAATGAATACCGAGCTCGAAATGACGGCCGCTCGAACACATTTTCAGAGGCAAATGCTGCAGTCGTTCAGCAGATCATCCAACATTGACCCCAAGTTTCTGTTCGCTGAGTTGCTTGACAAACTGGACAACGATGAATGACTACACACCGTAGCATGCGTCACATCCTCCAGTTTCACTTGTCTCCTTACAAGGTCCAGACTTGACAATCTCTGAGTGCTGATGCCATTCATGCACTAGATACATTCGCAAATGCTATGCTGCTGAATTTGGATGCCTGCAAAATCGATTACGACGAAGGTTAGATTTTTTTTTCTCAAAGACATTGTTAATAAGCAGAACTGGCGCATTGGGGGAAAGAAAACACGCATGTAGCTGTACCTTCATCTCTGCACCTAGCAAAAGTCATGGTTTTGGCCGCTATTGTGTCCAGAGGACTTGTTGACCCTTTTTTTTAAGTAACACCCTAATGATTACTTCAGCAAAATATAGGGACATCTTCCATGGATTTATGGATATTCAACATGCTTTGGAGTATGATAGGAATGACTACACTGAACGGTTGCAGTTTTCGATTTTCTCAACGAACATTTCGGTGATCGTGTCATTGCCCTAGACGGGAGTAATTCAGTTACCGGGTGTCGCCTATTTTTGGCGACTTTTTTTTCTCGCCAACACCCGCTACTTGGCGCTTTTTTTTGTCGCCAAATTTTTCACGTGTGAAACACCATTTTAGAATACGATAAAATAATAAAACATGTTGAGCACCGTCAGGAAATACAAATTACTTTAACACATTAAAATTCCACAGATATTTTACTTAAAAAAAACAATAAAACAAAATACACCATCCATACTTAACACTAAAAATTGTAGCAAATTCAGTAACAGGCAATTCAAAATGAGAAAACAGTAAACCACTTTTAACTAAAAAAATTTCAGAATATTAAGCAATCTAGTTCTACAGCTATGTAAAGTATGCAACCAGTGGACCGTTTTTAACTAAAAAAACCTCAGTGGATTCAGCAACCTAGTTGTACAGCTATGTAAACTCGGCAACCAGTGGTCCGTTTTTAACTAAAAAAACCTCAGTGGATTCAGCAACCTAGTTGTACAGCTATGTAAACTCGGCAACTAGTGGTCCGTTATTAACTAAAAAAACCTCAGTGGATACACCAACCTAGTTGTACAGCTATGTAAACTAGGCAACCAGTAAACCGTTTTTAACTAAAAGAACAACAGTGAATTAAGCAACCTAGTCATACAGCTAATGTAAACTGGGCAAACACAGGCCCGTTTTCAACTCAAAACAACATCGGTGGATTAAATAACCTACTTATACACATTTACAATTCACATTGAAAACCTTAAGCAATTGCAAAAATTCTTTAAAAAAAACACTTACCTTTATCTAAAGAAACTCCTGAAAAATATCCAAAACGCACAACAGCTATTAACATAACACGAAAACGCTTTCTTTTACTAACTAACCACAAAACCAACATATACTAACCACACACCAATAACACAAAACAAGAACTGATTCACCGATTTCAAATTTCCTCGTTTTAAAACCTCGGTTTACCGATTACAGTTAAATTGCCTTAACCAATCACAAAATCCCTTTACCAAACATCCTGGTATCGTTTAAAGAACCCACCGAGCGTTTTTTCATCAAACTACAGCATCATCCAACACCTCAACTCAATCTACACAGGTTACAACAGACATCTGACTCTAAGGCTAAAGTAAACAAACTTTCGACCAAACTCCAAGCTTGGCGACACATCGGCGCTTGGCGAGGACACCCGGTAACTGAATCCCCCCCCCCCTAGACCATGAAAATCATACGCACAGTGTTTGAGATTGGCCTCCCTGTTCGCCAGATTTGGCGTAATGTGATCTTTTATTCTTTAAAGCTACTTGAAAGACCAGGTGCATTGTCATAGCCCGCAATCTGTAAATGAACTGGAAGAATATATTTCTGATGCTTGTCAGAACATTCCAACTGAATTGTTTGCATGGGAGTCTGCGAATTTTGTCCTTAGACTGCGCCATATTGTTGCAACAAGTGGTGGTTTATAGTTTTTCCTACTCGGCAGTGCCATCTGTTGGCAAACTTTGTCAATAACTTTCAAAATTGGTGTTAATTCCCTGAATAAAGAAGCAGAATGCAGCAAACGGTACATTTCTATCGCCTTCTGTTTTTCTTTAACTGATTTATTTCCTGGAAGAAATTATGAAATTTATACCTCATATATAATCAAAATGAATAATCAAAACAAAAATATTAATAACGATTGTGAATTTTTTCAATAAATAACTTCTTATTTATTTTTTTACTTGTTTGTATACAATGTTATGTAATTATTATGTATTCTGAGAAGAAATCAAAATTTGTTTTCCTTTGTTTTTAAAATAATTGCTCTTATAATTACAAAACAAGAGAATAACTTTCGAGATTAATTGTATTTTGTACTGATTTCAATCTGAATGTAAACGCTCAAAATTGTTATAAAGTTTTTATATTTTATCTTAAAAACATAACATTTACTTTATTGATTTTCTTCTATAGTACTGAAATTTACGTTTAACCAAGTTTTCAAAAAAATGAAGTTACACAGAAAAAATTTAAATTTAAAAGCCTCGCAGACAAATGATGAACATTTATCATGCATACTAAACGAAAAAATAATACTTGACATTCTCCTAACAACTCCTAAGTAATATTTTTCGTATGGATACTTTTACTTTATGTATGTTAATAATGCCTCAAAGTCAAATTTTATGCAGTCAAAAATATTTCAAATCATATGCAAGAAAAAATATATTTCCAACGTAAATTTCCTTTGTCGACACAAAAATCAATAATTTTCATAAAGAACCCTTCTAGAAAGTAAAATGTTAGAGAAAAGAGTGATTCTTTTTTTCTTTTACCAAAAAGCTCAAAGTAACGAAAAATATTTGAGCTATAAGAACTTTTTTTTTTTTTTTTCAGAAGGGAAAGTTTAAAAAAATATTTTGTTTTGCGGTTTGAAGTTAAGAAAAATTCGAAACGCAAACATAACGTTTATTTTTTTTTCGTTCATAGACCAATGAGTTTCATTCTTTTCTCCCGAATAGAAATTCAGTTTTTACCTTTTAAATGGTTTATGAAACTGCTAAATGATTCCACCTATTCTTCGTGCATATTTCAATTTACTACATTCATTGTGTAATAACATTTATTTTACTGCGAAACTTATGCCCGGCAGTAGATCGGCCGATTCAACTCTGCTCCTATTAGAACCTCGAAATTTCGCTGGAAATGGCTGCAGAAAGTAATGTTACATGGCTTTGCAAAACTTCAAATTTTTACTTTAAGTAGTTTAATTTATATTGAATAAAATGTGTTACTTTCTTGAGTTAAGTTATTATATATAAATTTATAAACTGACAATTTTTTTGAAAATTGCGTAAAATAAACGTAAAGTAGTTTTCTTTTGCATAAAATAGTAAAAGTTAGCGACTTTAAAAAATAGCAAATGTGGAAGCACATTAATTTGAGGTTTGCACTGTTTGATGGTGATTCTATAAAGCGTCTATTGTTGCGTTCGCCACTATTTCCCCATAAATAAAATATTTTCCATGTGTAGAATTAGATGTCGTAGATGTATGTTTTCCGGTACAACGTCCTATTTCTGAAAAGCGAATATCCTCAAAATTACGGGCATGATTTTGACCTTTTATAGTATGTGTAACACCAGATCTTCGAAATTCCCCATACTTTATCGAACATTCAACAAACAATGAAAATCACATTTTTGTGTCTAAATCTTCATGTGACTATAAATTAAAATACCAAAAGTCTTATACAAATATTGCACAACTGCAGACGATAATATTAAATGAAGAAAGTGAAATAACAAACGCAGTGATAATATTGGATCGGGAAAAAAGTTATTGCGTTTTTTACAAGAAATTCATAGAAATAAATTTTCAAATAAACTTTTAATCATAAAACCTTTCTTTCAGTTCGACCGTAGCTGAGTAATATTCATGACTGTAGTAAGAAGAGCAGATTCTCACTCCTGGAAACATTTCACCTGTCTAAGAGACCCTTCAAATACGCAATACAATTTCAAAATTAGAAAGATATTCAAAATCGTTATCAGTCGTTTTGCGTTTTTTCTTTAAATCGTGTATATCGGCCAAGGTAGTTTTGGAGTCAAGGTTCATTTGGACCACTGACTAAATATTCTAATTTCTATCCTCGGTATTCTCAGTACAGAAAACTTTAAGACTAAAAACATTATTTTCCCTGTAAATAATATTTAATTCTTTTAACTATCGCCAGTGAAATTAACGAATGGCGAAGAGTTCGGAACGTACAAATAGCGTTTATCGGTTTGCAGAAAGTCCCTTAAAATCGCGCCAAAATAATTGGTAATATCTCCGGAAATTATCGTATAAAATTTGGGAAAATTTGTATTTTCGGTAATTTGAATGTTTTCTTTTGTTTAATAAAGTCAAAATA
The DNA here is from genome assembly GCA_038373885.1 of Cheiracanthium punctorium. Taxonomy (NCBI): domain Eukaryota; kingdom Metazoa; phylum Arthropoda; class Arachnida; order Araneae; family Cheiracanthiidae; genus Cheiracanthium; species Cheiracanthium punctorium. Next base: position 430,196 of record JAWZYV010015148.1, on the reverse strand, counting down.
CAGTTTTGCCATTGAGAAAAACGATGTTTATACAGAATTAAATACTAAGACAGCTCCTTATACCAATTAAATTAATAAGAAATTAAAGTGTACGTTGTTTGCAAACGAATGGTATACATAACTTTGCTGCACGACGAACGAACGGCCAAATAAAGAGCAAGTGGGTGTTTTTCTCCCCCCCCGCAGTAGCTTACCATGTTAAAACGAATGTGTGAGTGTGGGAAGTATTTGACTTTTGACTTGATATCTGCCACATCACGAAACAAGGCCGGGTAATAGGGGGACGGAAGGGTCACCACCGTGTTGAGAAAAAAGAAATTAATATAAAAGATCCCATTTTGCTTCCATAAAATGTATGTATATGTCAAAACCGCCCCCGCCAAACTAACTGCACTCCCCACCCCCACCCCCAACAAAATTGCATTAATCCGTCGCTTTCACGAAAAGTTCACATATTGAACTTTTGTGAAATAAAACTTGTAACATTTCTTTCTCGAATAAAGTCAACTTTGTTGCTCTATTGGTAATATATGTATATATTTTATAAACCTTCCAAATCCTGGAGGAAATCGTAATAGACCCTGTATATCCCTGTATATCCTTGTATCCCCGGAAGTATTCACGGATGCAAATTTCAAATTGTAAGTTATTAACAGAAATTACAACTTTTAACTGAATAAACCAATATTTTTGCCACAGGGCAACTATGGCGTATAGGGCAGTGTTATGATTTAAACATGGTAAGAGACATACAGTTAGAATTCCTAATATTAAAATATAGCTTGCGGAAGCGAGAATTAATGCTTTGTGTTTTAACCTTCAACAAAGGTCAAAATAGCAACAATTTTTAAAATACTACAGTACGTAGTTTTAAAATGAAAATCATCTATCACATAAAAATTAGATTTGATACCGTGGTATTGTAATTCCAAGTAATCTTGGAAGAAACTACAATTCCTGTAAGTGTGCAGAAGCATCCTAAATTAAAGAATGCAACTTGTCATATTCGGGTATTTTAAACATATTATGAAGTTTCCGGTCAAATAAGCAGTTAGTTATAAGCATGTATTTCGCAGAAATTTTCCGTTCTGATAATTCCATACGCTCACTTTCAAAATTTAATAACATTTTCTTAATGCCTGAACAAGAAATTTATTGCTGAAAGCTAAATAATTCAAATGTGCTTTGAAATTGTGAATGTAAAATTTCGTCGAGGGAATATAGGTCGCTAATTTCCAATTCACACAAAATATTAAATGAATGCTTGCTTTTTCCCCCCAACAATAAGCTTATTTGAGAATGCATTGCAGATTGTAATTAGATTTGATCAACAAGTGTATTTACGAAATATTTACACGTTGCTTCAAATAAATTGTCTCTGACGGTGTTTTCCGAATAACGATGATTTGATTTTTTCTAAGCTTTTCAACAGTAAACACGCTAATTTGTTTTTCTGCGAAAGCTGGCTTATGAGAGTCATGTTACAACGCAAACATTACCAAGAAAAAGAAATGCATTGCAGAAATTCAAAATGATTTAAAAGGATGGAACAAATTCATGAACCATTTAACATGGTTGAATTTATTATAAAAGCTTAGATTTTTACTTTCACATGCATAGTAAATGCTGAAATACGTTGATCACGTGCTTTTAAACTTTATAAAGCGAAAATTTATCAAAATCTTAGTCTACAAATATATACGTACACAATTGTGTTAAAGCGGAAATTCTGCATGTTTCAGCTGCATTTTTGATCGCTATGGACCCCCTGTGCTGAAGTGTAATGCTGCAATGTAAATGCAAACTACATTTCAGTTATTTTCTAGGTTCACTTGTTACAAATAAAATTAAAATTAGTTAATTTATTTGATACATTCAAGGTTTTCTACCCCTGTACATATTTCTAAAAATTGTACTGTATTATTTAAATAAGACGTCGAGATTATAAAAGTCTTCGTGGTTAACTTACATCGTTGGAACTAAATTCAAAGTTCTTCTTTCAACTTATCTTTCTAAAGTTAAATGGTCTAATAAATCCAAATTCCTGGACTCGATAACAGTTTGACCGTCAAAGGGAAAACCTCTTCTAAAATGTGATTGATCACAGATTTATTTTACTCTCGAATTTATTTGATCGAAAAGAATACAGTTGCCTCTGAAGCTGAGTTCCACAGCTAATATTTATCTTAGCTCTTTTACTCTAAATATTCTGTCATTAGCAGGCGGAAGGTGTTCTCGAGTGCTCTAGTTTACTATTTGAATAAGATTCGCTGGGCAAATATTTTAGCATAAAGTTTGGAGAAATGCTGCCATAGAGAAAATTTTAAGGGTATTACAATCTTTATTTATAAAATTCAATGACGGATCGGAATTATGAACTTTGAAACGCCTTGTTCACGTACCATTTAATAATTAATTTAAAATGATGTTGACAGGTAATTCAAAACAGTACACTTTCGATAGATTAATTTACCATTTTAAAATGACGTTCCATCAAATCTGATATTTTAGCAATTTTTTCTTCTTACACGATGTAATTTACAGAGTTTTCCATTAACCGTTCGTTGCCTATTAAAAATAGTTCAGAAATTTAACGTAAACTGATATGATCTGAAGCATGAAAACTGCGTTTGCGGCCATACATGGCTGCGAAATTCGACTTTGAGTAACCTACTAGTCTTAGAGCACTAAACACTGTTCTTGTACTCTTCATTGAATGATCTTGTTCTATACATTTATTTTAAACCAAGAAAAAAATAGAATAAGCGAAGCTCTATTGTATTAAACGTATCGTATAATGGCATTGTTTTTAAAAAGTAAACACATTTCTGTTGACCGTTTCCCCTACTATTTTAAATCGATCTGAATCGCGATTCAGGAAAAAAAAATGTTTAAAATGCCACGTTTTAAAGTCCAAGTTTTAAAGACAATGTAAATTTTATCATTAATTCAAGCCTTGTAAGTTTCTCATTATAAAAATATACTTAACCCTTTGAGGCGCAACTCTTTCCCAATGCTGAAAAAAGGGCAGCCGTTGCCATCGCTCGACTTAACTACCAGCAAGATGGCGGACGATCGAAACGTTCATCGCCTGCCACAGATCTAGAGACCCTTTTGTGACGACAGCTGGCTGTGCCGGCACAACCAGCTGCGTCAAAAAAGCCGCCCTTTTTTTCAGCATTGGGCAATCTATCCAGCTGTTCTGGCTTTCTTCCATATTTAAGCAGATGTCAGTGCTGTTAAAAATAATCGTGACAATTTTTGACGGGAAATGACGAGCTAAAAGGTAAAGGATTCTCGTGGAGCTATGTCACCGCAACTATTTTTATAGAAATCAAATCTATTCTTCGTGACTGGCAACAGTCAAAAGTCAGAGTTTGGTGTTCCCAGAGCGAGGAACACTGCGCGTTAAAGGGTTAATTGTTTTCCATTCCACTGACAAGATTGTGACACTGCATAGGAACCAGCAATTTTCAGACAGTTTCCGTAATAATAATGTATTTAATGCTGTCCAAGTGTTACACAGTACTGCTACATTTAATACTTAGAAGATATTAAAAGTAGCAGTAGTTTTTACGTTAAATTAAAAATTTGTGAGTCATTAGCAGTGTGAAAATGTGCGAGAGATAAAGAAAAGGGACGTTGTTATAGTGAGGAGTTGCAATTTATTTCGTTTCCCTCAAGTGGATTTTTTAAGATATCATTAAGGACAGCAAGGATTTAAAAGGAGATAAAATGTGTTTAATGACGACAGGATAATATGTGCACTAGATCATACAAAGTGTAAACTCATTAAAATACATATTAATAATTTTATTGTAATTATACAAAAACAATAACAAACAAAGTAATTGAAAGACATGAAAATACTTAATTAGATTCACATAGTAAAATTAGTAACTTTTTGAATTATACACTTTTAAACGGAAATTATTTAGAAACAACCTAGCTTTTGAAAAATCATTTATTATTCATAATTTTGTGAAATAAATCGATTTTTTTTTTTACTTTTTATCACTTCGATTTTCTATTCTGTCTGTCTCTTATTTTTTGTGATCAAATGAATTTTTCTGATGTATATATTTTACCATATTTCCTATCATTAATTTTTAATTCTTAAATCTACACCAGCAGTATTCATTTAAAGTACATTTAAAAATCAGCATCTAATAGAGTGCAATTTTTTTTTTTTTTTAGGAAGACAAAACTTTCATTTATTGTGCGTAGTATATCAGCAAAAGTGAAGTATAATTAGAATATAATGGACTACGGTAAAGACGTGCTTCAACATGTTAATTCTCGTTGTTTTTAAAGAGATAGTCCCTCCTGCTCAAGCTCTCAGCACTTAAGAACTTGCTGTTGTGTTTTGAGAATTAATATAAGGTTAAGTGTAACTTCCAAGATTAATTAAACCACGAGTTGAAAGTTGAATACTCACTGTTGACTGTTATGATTAATAAGTTAAAAAAATCGTTAAGGAGATACAGAACCGAAAAGGTAAAGTATAAATTTGCTTTTGAATTCACAGTTCAAGGATATACATTTATGAGAAATTGAAGAATAAACTTTAATGTCAAATAACATTCCGAGATGACTCAGAACTTTAACCTTCATGAAATTCTGAAAGCTCACTTTATGAAGCAATCGTAATTGTAAAAAGTTTTGTTTCCTCTTTTGTGCCGTAGATAATTTTAGAGAGATTTATAAATGTGTTTCCAGGGTGTATACAATTTTTACTACTTGGAGAGTATGCTATAAAATAAATGGAACAAATTGTTTCCTAATCTTAAAGGAATAACATGCGAATTATTGAGAGCACTCTAAAAATTTTAAAAGGGCAGGAGGTATTTACTTTCAGATATCGAACTCATTTTTGAAGTGAAAACTTCTTTAGGCACATTGGGTACTTTTTGGGGTGGTGAAAAAGCACTGAATTTGCATGACTGTCACGCTCAGATGCATATGGGGGGAAAAAAAAAAGAATTGATAAAAAAGTGGATTGTGTCGTCATTGAATTTTAGTGCTCTGTTATCATACGTAAGTACTTCAAGTTACATCCTAAACTGTTTCCTTCTAGCTTCTGCGACTGGAATCGAACAGTGGACCCAAAGGTTGGTAGGCGAGCATTATAACCACCAGACGGGTTCGACTCGGGAAAAAATAACTAAAGTTTGGAGAGGTTGTTTCAATTTCGGAATGGAAACTTCTATGAATCTAAATAAATAAAAGACTTTATCTGTACACGTTTGCGATTTCTATCCGATTTACGCATTTGGGACCTTAGTACGACAAAAAAAAGTTTGTTTGTCTGTCGTTGGGTACTTCCCACAAGACAGCCGTCTGTGACGATTCCTGAAAGATGTCTGTGCACGTCACAGACAGACGTCTGTGACTGCCAAAGCGTGTGTGATGATTTTTCTATTTACATCACGTAAAAATGACTGAAGCGAATGAAATAAAATGTGTTGACATGATAGGTGGTCACTCAACTTAAACTATAGAAGTCGAATTTTTAAAAAAATTAGATTTTGAGATTACCCGCAAATTGTATCAAATCCAGACAGCACAGCAAACTTGCATCAAACTTGCAGTAAGCTTGATTTATCAAGTCAATAAACTTTAATTAAGCTAGAAAATTTCAAGCGTGTAAGCTTAATGCAATCTTGAATCAAGTGTTCAAGTTTACACTTGTCCAACGTGCATTAAGCTTGACATAGCAAGCTTAATTGACAGCTTAAAAATTTTTCCAAAAAAAAAAATCCTAAATACACGGGGCGCCCGTCGGCGAACTCGCTCCACATATTTTATTTTTCCACACATTTTCCTCTCTATGCTGAAATTTCACGTTATTTTAATCTGTTTCCATCAAGCGTCCGCGATCGAACTCGGGACCTAAGGTTTGGGAAGCCAACGTCCTAACCATTCAGCCACGCTGGCATGACTAAAGTTAGAAGTGACTGTTATGGTTGTCACGCCGTTTTCTGGCTAGATTGATCTGTGGCCGATGCCCTGTTTCTTTTATTTTTCCATGGGTTGAATCAAAATTAAAATAATGTTATGTGTGATTTATATACTCTACTAATAGGGAAATAAGCATAATATAAGCTTAAAAGCAGCACACGTTTAAAAACTTTCATTATCGAGACACTCATGTTGGGCAATATTGGCCAAAATCGAGACAAACGACTGATTTTGAAATCAATTTCGTAGTATAATTGTATTTCATTTTGAAGAATTTCCTTATTTGGAAATATAGAATCTTTTTTTTTTAATTCTATGGTCAAATACATTTATGACTGATGATAAATTATTTGTTATGTGGATGTGGCTTTCCCAATCAAGCAGTAATCAAGCTGTATTCAAGCTTGACGAGTTCAAATGACTTCTCCAAGCTTGTTGCAAGCTTAAAATGAATGGAACTGTCAAGCTTGTATTAATACGTCAAATTCAAAGAAATGTAGAGCTTGATTTAAGCTTATGTGCTGTCTGGGAACTGCGAAAATTTTGTTCTCACATCACGTAATAACGACTCAAGTTAAAGAAATGAAATTTGGTGGCATGACAGGTGATTACTCAACTTAAGCTATAGGCGTCGGATTAAAATAAACTATTAATTAGTCTGGATTTTTCCTGAAAACCGTTTCAAATTTCGTAAATTTTTGTTTAGTCTGCATAAAAACTGCATACAATTCGCACAAGTGTATACTTTCAAAACATTCAAAAATATCCACTTTGTATGTACACATTCTGTACAATCTATATGTTTTTAGAAAAAATGTGCAGACTTTTTTTACCTGGGTAGGGGCTATAATTTTCGATTATTTATTTAAAAAACAGTACTTAATTTGGATAGCTATATAGTTATTGTGCAATAAAGCTAACTTGATAATGTGGAGAGTGTTGATAATTACATACTGTACATTATTTGAATTATAAGTGTTATACTACGGTGCATTTGAATTTGAATTATAAATCCATCATTCATTACAAATAAATAGAATTACTGTCCATTACAACGTAAATACATAATTATTGAGAATTAATAAATTTACTTACATAATTATTAATTAAATTGAACAACATCCAACAAGTGGAGAAAAATTTGTATCTCTAATATTTACCGTACGCATACACCAGCTGTGTCACGTTGCGGACTCTGAGCGCGTTGCCTCTCTCTTTTTAAATTTTAAATGTGCATACAAATCAAGCGCGAAATTCGACATGTAATTAAATGAAAAAAATCGAAAATTTCCAATGCTAACTTAGTGAGAATTGCGTTAAAACATGTACAAACGTACAAAAATATGTGAAATTGTGAGAATATCATAAATTAATGTGCGATATCCACACAACCTTTAAAAAAATAATTATTTTTACAAAGAATTTCAAATGCATTAAAATGTGAATTAACTTTCATAAATGTTTATTTTTTGTTGATAAAAATGCAATATTGTGTGAAAACCTCTGTTTAACTTCATAAATAATATAAATTTCAGAAAACTTGACAAGAAGTTTTTCCTTCTGGCGCGCAGTCCTACGACTGACTGATTTCCTTTTTTTTTTTTTTTTAACACAGTATTTTTATAGAAATCTCACGAATCCATGATACCAAATTACAATAATATTTTTCGCTAGGGAAAATAAATTATTTATCATCACTCCGAAAGAGGCATAAATGGCACAAAATTAAAAAGACACAAATGAACATTGTGCGGATAAGTCCAACCATCGTAACATCAAATATACACTAGACAAAAACTATTTTAGTTTTCAAAAAATTAACCTTTAAACGAAATCATCGCATTAAATGTGTTTGTCTAATGAACCGCTTTCCCGAATATCTAAAGTTACATTATTTTTTTCATGGCAAGTCATTTCCTATTTAATCAATTTCTGTTCAAGCATTAAAATCCATTTGCGTATGAAAAATTAAATAACTAGGAATTGCAAACCTTTTATCTCTGATTTAAATAAGATCTGGAATAAAATTCAGTTTGCTTCTTCCTCTCTCTCCATTGTGATACAAATTATGTTCTCTTGCGTCTTGCAAATAATTGAAGCTTAACATGAGATAATCTTTCGTTATTATGCAAAGATTGAGCCGTAGAATGAAGTTACGAAAAAAACAAAGTGGGGGGGGATTATTTTTCTGTCTCTGAAAAAGGAATTGAAGCAGAACAGTTGGAATGCATAAAGCTCTAAAATACCATGCCTTTTGCATTAACTGACCGATTAGAGCTTGATTCTATTGCTGCTTGTTTTTTAATAACATAAACATGTATTAAACAAGACCATATCAGTTGATTCGAAAACCAATTTGCTTTTTGAAAACAATAATAAGTATCATTTCTTTGTAAAGATATTCAGTTCAATTGATTTTGATGTAAAACAAACATTTTGATGTAAAACTAACAACATGAAATTCATAATTAACTAAACTCCATTGCAAATATTCAACACTGTCCTTTAAAAATTTTTAAGTTCCTATAAATTTAAATTAAACATATAAATATGTCTTACCTGAAATACACAAGCCTTTCTACTTTGCTTTAGAAATTTATATCAAAAAATAGATTTTTACTTCTTTGTACTTTTAGGTTAGTTGTATTGTTATTTTTCTACTGCAGAACATTTTTCTCATCATTAATATCATTTAAGACGTTCAGCATTATGCTAAAAATAACCATGCGCAGTTTTACATGTATAGTAAATATAAAAATGTCAAGCTAAATTTTGATTTATGTGTTTTGTAACATGCATTCGCTACATATGACAAATGAAATTAATTTTCTTGGTTTAATCAATGAGTGGGATATCTTTCACTTGTGACTTCCTTTTACACACAAATTAATTGCTTCGCATTTCGACCTTGAAAATATTTTTTTCCTTTTTAAATAAAAGTGGGTTTTGACTGGTATTTGGACGTGGAAATACATCGGAAACCACCACGAGGTCGAAAATTATCAATTTCCGCATTCGTCAGGCTCCACTTCCGTCTCTAAAGAAACTTGACAGCTTCCGTATAAAAGGACGTTGTCTAGAGAGAAATAGCTTTCAGAATTTTTCTCAATTTAATTTAATTTTTAAGTCAACAACAAAATAATATATTGTATAATACTGACTGCAGTTTTTTTAAGTGTATTATATAAAAGACTATATATAAGGAGAAAAAACTTACCGTATTTTTTCTCAAATTAATTTAATATTTAACTAAATAATGGAATAATGCATTGTAAGACATTCACTGTCAAAACTGTTTCAGAAGTGTAATTTTTTTAAAAACGTTGTATCAAGTAGTAAAAAAATTTTTAAAGTTTAGATGAGATTTTATATTTTCGGTAATCAGTATGAAAAGCTAATAATAGTAATAAAAATTAACAGCTTAGAGAGACATTAGGGGCAAATATTTAGCTGCTGATAAAGAAAGGGTTTTTTTCTTGAAATATGTTTTATTACTCTCATTTGTGAGTTAAATAAAATTATTTCAAATTTATTTACTTTTATGATCAACATTTTTTTCAGATATCCGAAATTCTGGATATCTTTAATCCAGCGATTTAATTCATTTCACTATAACTATCGAAAAGTTACCGTGAAATACTTGGCTACCTAAGGTTATTGATTTTTTTTTCTGTAAAGGGACTGTTCCAAATTATACTATTATAGAATGCATTCACATTTTTTCCCTAAAAACTATCAGGCAACTCATATTATTGCATTAATATCAAACATTCATATTTTAAATAACCAAGTTCGTTTTATTAATGTAGATATTTGCGAGAGCTGAAGAGCTCTTTTGAATTTTTATCTAAAATATTATTAAAGAAATTAAAAAACTTTGTTAATTTCTAACAAGGATATTACATTTTGAATAGCTCACCTGTATTTACATACCATGAATGTGCAATCTTATCAACCTACTTCTTCAATTTTACCCTTCTCTAAACAACAGTATTATTTTTTTAAATTTGTAACATCTCAACTCTACCAGTTAGAGAGAAAATGGCAGTTTAATAGGTGATGTAAGTATAATCAATGCTATTATATTTCCATTAATTATCCTTATCTATCTATTAGCCATGAACTATCTTCCCCTAGGTGAATAATTTAATATCGGATGTTGATAGTTATGCTCATTATCTCATGTGTTTGGAACGGTTTGCGGATAATTGCTAGTTATCGTGTCTCATATTTTGTATTTTATCGGTTGTTAATATTTGCAAAATGCGAAAGAAAACCGTGAAGAAACAGAAATACAACAAAAATTTATATATACATTTAATGTTTGTGCAAAAGCGCATACACAAGTTTGTCATATTATATGGAAGTACATTTTATATTAAACTTTTTTAACGATTATAGAAACAAAAACAGACAAAATTAAGTTTATCCATTTTAATGGCGATTGTTTTTACTACTTATAATTATTTAAAATATTAAATACATATTTTATCAACTTGGTCAAGATTTAAAATACTCCTTTAGAAAAGATATAAATATTTTTTAAATCAAAGTATTTTTAGTGATGTGGAGTTTGTAGTTTGCGAAATAGCAGAAGTCTTTTAAAAAGTTTGGACTCCCGTGATCTACAAGATCAGAAAAGTGAGTTTTGTAAAATCTCTCTATTCTAAAAAAAAGTAAAGGCCGCTGGCGCTGTCAAAGCTTGTTGGCCGATCTCCTCCTAAACCGTGGGGATTTGGGTTTCGACTAAGGTGCCCACAGATTCTAAAAATTCCGAGGAACCTGATAAGCTGGCTTAAATTTCGAAAATCGAATTATTTTAGAAGATATTAATAAAAAACTGAAAAAATAAACATAATGGTTACCAGATTTGGCATAAAATCATCCATTCCTTTGCAACAAATTGTTTCCAAGTATCTAGAATCGCGTGAAATTTACAAACATGAGTTAGAATTACGCCCATTTTACGCCAAAATAAAAACTATATGAAATAAGTAACTCAAAATGTGTTACACAAAGTTGACAATTTTCAAATAGTAAGTTCGCTTAGACAACAGGAGTTTAGAATGAGCGATTATTCGTTTTTCCAAAACAGAATAACTAATATCTTGAAAATGAAAAATAATTAAAATGCAGATTATTTTAAAGCCGGTTCGGTCCAGCTGGATTATTTGCTACCAGTAGAAATATTTGGCGGCGTTAACTATGCCATTATAGCAGTTATAGTACGCTTTGGACATTTGCTAGCGCGACGAGATGGTATAATTCGCGTGGTGCTAAGTACGCCAATCTGCAAACGATTATGTAAATGAAAATATGGATAACGGTTTTCCGGTAACCTTAAACGAACAGTAATTATAGGTTGTGAGCATGTGTAAATCGCAAAATAATGAAAAGTCGCCATTGGTGGCAAGCTATCCTATCTGCTCCATAGCTTTTATTAACTTTACATGTACGCAAGTGGCCAAATAATGAAAAATCGCCATGGGTGGCAAATTCGCAAGGTGTTACATTATTAAAAATAGGTTTTACATTATTAAAAATACAGCTGAAACAGATGTTCTGATTTTATTACGCTTTAGCTCCTAATTAATATAACTTCTGAATGGCAACATTAAATATCATTGTGCTTCTGAGGAGTGCAAATAATTTTTCCAGCGATTATAAGCGGAGTCCGCACTCCAGGTGGAGTATAGCTCAGGACCCGTACAACACGGCTTCCCATAACAAAATATCTTTGTTATGAGGGGGAGGGGGTCAACTGTAGTGAAGTTTAAATTTTTATGTACCAACTAGGTTCTTACCCGTTCTCCGCACGGTAGGAGACGAATATTTTCCTTACACATATAATTCGAATTAAACCCAGTGATAGGAATCTCTAATAGTGAAAAATTGTTGGAATTCTGACGAAAAGCTGACTCCATGAGTGGAAATTTGAGAAGATTGCAACATGATGACACAAAAACTACGCCACTGTCACTGACGATCAGAAAAGTAAGAACTTTACGGTATGCAGACGAAACTTTTCTCTTTCGAAAAATGCCTTATTTCTACATATAATTCTCCTTTTTTAGATTTAATTTATAGCATTCATACATACCATATGAATAACATTACATGATGTTGAATACTATTTTATCTTATCTTGCATTTCGTAAAGCGTGGACAATGCATTAGCACCAGGGGCGTAGCCAGAAATTTTTCATGGGGGGGGGTTACGACTATTGCAACTCATATATTTGCATACATGTGTATGATAAAGGAGTGAAGAATATACATTTTGTATGGCAAAAAAATCCTCATGGGGGGGTTATGACCCCCCTAACCCCCCCCCGTGGCTACGCCCCTGATTAGCAAAGTTATGTTGCAGATGACTTTGAAGTTGAAAAATTAAATTTAAATCTTATTAAATTTTACCTAAATTAAAAAAACCTACTCGAAACAATCGATGCACATTGTACGTTCAGAAACCAAAATGCATCCTGTTTCCGTGAAGATCTTGTCGCTTTCGTAAATGAAAACATTTGTGACGTAACTTAAGTGGAAAAGCTTATTACCCTTACTGAACTCTTAATACAGTAGCACACTTGTTACATAAAACTAACGTTATCTCAAAGCCAATTCACACTAAATAAATAACTAATTTCATATTTTATTTTTAACATAGATTAATTGCATAGTGTCAAATTCAATATTAAACAAAATCTGAAGTCGTTTCTAGAGCTCTTGGTCTTGTAACTGGAGTAACTGAAATATATATGAAAAAATAAATAGAACTTTAACATATAAGTAATTTATATGAAATATTCTAAGCACATCGGATCCCGTTATTCGGAAAGATTCCACAAACGCCATGGCATGAAAGAGCAATTAATTTCATATTATATTTTGTATTCCTTGCAAGCGCCTTTGTTATGTACATGATTGCAGTATCATTCTCGTACACGATGCTTATCCTATAGTCTCTGGGGATTTATTTTGGATTTTCATTTCATATTCCTGACTTTTCATACTTTCGAAATTTTGGTGCTTTGCGCTTAATCAATGCGCATGTGAATAATCGATTATCATTTCGCATTACGGCTACCAATTAAATAGTTTTCCATATCGCTTCCTCCACGTTAACGACGTTAATCTGCCTTTTTCTAGTTAAAAAAAACGCCTACAAAGTTTCATTGCTTCAATTTATACACACAGAGGGGTTAGGCAAATACGCACCCGACAAAAGCGCTTCCTTATGTCCACCGAAGCAGCACATACGTTAGCGCAGGGGTTCCTAAACTTTTTTTACCGCGCGGCACCTTTGTCAGTCTAAAAACATTTCGCGGCACCCTTTTCAGGCTAAAAACTTCCGCGGAAGATTTCCTTTAAAGCAACATGAATATGAAGGTTAGAATAAAGCAGTTTGGATGCATTTTACGTTATTTCTTGTTTGTTTGTTTATAGGGATAATTATCAAGAAAGTACTCTCTTGGGAAAGGGATATAGAATTTTGACAATACCCCCATTTCAGGGAGTTCCTATAAAAGAGAGGCTACAGGACAGTCTTGAACTTGACTGAAATATTTTTGTTTGAGCCCACTTAGTGATCGGCTTGGCTCACTTTCTTGGGGATACCAGTTCAGAGGAAATTATTTGATTATATATACTCCACCAAAACACTTTTCTTTATTATCTCCACGGCACCCCTGACATACGCTCGTGGCACCCTTGGGTGCCGCGGCACCCAGTTTGGGAACCTCTGCGTTAGCGTGTAATGTGCTTCTCTGCATAATCTGAGAGCAAAACAGAAGACAATGACGTGAAAATGACGTCACACGCGAAGGAAATAAAATGAAAAATATGCAGAATTGCCTGAAAAAACTTCGGTTATTTTTAATGCGCAAATATGTTAAAATTCTATTTGTTTCATATTTAATGCGTTTTCACTTTTTTGGGTCTTAAGAGCTGTAGAAATGAGTGGTTTCACTTAATTATTAAATTGAACAACTTTAGTGGCAACAATGGATTCCGTTGCTACGGAAACTGTAGCAGTGTTAAAAATAGAATATGATATGATTTATTTATGTTTACTTTGCTAGAACTGCCATTTTGGCGTAATTAACGTCGGCAGTCGATGGCAAATAGCCAAAATGAATCACACATTAAAATTGATAATAAATGCAATAATTTAAAGGCATTATCAGCTAGTCATACTGGGTTTAAAAAATATTCTCATTCATCTCAAACAGCATTCGTATTTATAAAGACTTCCTAATTTATTACACCTTGTTTGGCGGGATTAAAAAATATTATCTATTCATCCGCTCGTAACATCAACTCATATCAATCGGGGCATAGAATTAGCAATACAAATGAAAAAGTTTAATTTTCTGAAATTTGGCGGGTTTTCCCTAACTTAAATCAGTTTATTTAACTTGATAAAAATCATTTAAAATCGCCTTAATAACTGCATTATTTCTGAACAGAAAATTAAAATTTCAGGCTAAATTCTAGTAAAACCTACAGTTGTTTTTAAAAATACTATTTCTTTACGCTCTCAGTAAATTGCGCCAGCCTAAAATTGTGCAAACCACTAGAATCCAATTTCTCAAAATCGCCATATAAGCCATTTTTTCTTCGTCAAATTATAAGGTTATACACTTTAGTCTCTGAAATTTACAAATCTTTTTTCTTTTGCTTATAAAAAATATTGAATTCCTGCTCTGATTTCCCACGCAGACGATATTTTAATTAAAAAATAACCTAGCAAATATTCGAATCAGAAAAAAAGTGTTATTCCTTTATTTTTAATGCAAGAGTGTAAATCATTTAATAAATTCGCCAAACATGGCAACCTCGATGCTTTTCTCTCACATTTACATTACAGGGGTTACAATCGCGGAGTTGCGGAGAGCAAAAATTAGTGTTTTTGACGGGGTTTTTATCAATTTCTCCTAAACTAATTCGAATTTCAAAATTTAAATTAGCGGAGGTTCTTTCTCGAAATTTTCCGAATAAGTGGATACCTCGTTCGAAACTCAACTCCCAGCCGTTTAGGAGGAGATGATGTTACACACACACACAGACAAACGCACACAGATTTTAACATTTTTGCACGATTTTTGCGACGACCGTCGTCAAACCGATAGCGAATACTATGAATTATGTTAATTAGTATTTGCATCTTGTGGTGACATTTGAATTTCCCACGATTTAAAAAAATGCAAGATTACTTTCGTTTTTATGGTTTCTGAAAAATCACAAAGCTCAAATTAAACACAGCGTTACACTATATTTCAATATTTATCGCCAGCTTTGCTAAGAAAGGTAAAGTAGGAATCAACATACATTTTAATTTGTAAAGCAAAAAATTTATTAGACAGTATTAGTTATATGCCATTCTAACAGTTACCAGAAAAAGAAATTTCCGTAGCACTGCTTTTACGAATAAGAATCAATGATTTTTTACACATTCGATCGCCAAAGTGCCAACATACACCATTTTGCGAGATTTTTTTCAAGGAATCATTCGAAGCATTGAAATAACTGCAACCAAAATGGGAAATAGTAATCTATCACTCATGTGGTTTGATCGCCAAAGTACAACAGGCATCTACTTGAAAAGGAGCAGTATTTTAAATTATTAACTATGTGTTAATGTATTTTATTCATCGTTAACAATGATGTACAAAATGCGAGAATTTCAATGACCTTAAATTTTACGGAATTTCCCCTCACTTAATAAATTTACTTAATTTGGTGAAAATTCTCAAGTTAGATCGTTTAAGTTCTTCTTAACAACTGCATTATTTCTGCACTAATAACTGCTAAATTAAAAAAAATTAAAGCTAAACTCTAATAAAACCTACACTTGTTTTTAAAAATACTATTTTGGTACGCTCTCAGAAAATTGCGCCAAGCTTAAAAGTGTGCAAATCGGTAGAACCTACTACTTTATCAAAATCGCGAAATTAGCCATTTTTTTCCTCCAAACTAAAAAAATATACATATTAGTCTCGGAAATCTCCCAATTCCTTATTCTTTTACACTCAAAAAACATTGAATTCCTGCTCTGATTTCACATGAACGCAATATTTTAATTAAAAAATAACTTTGTAAGTAATCTAAACAGAAAAAAAAATCATTATTCTTTTATTTTTACTGCAGGAGTCTAAATAATTTAATAAAATAGCCAAACATGGCAACCTCGATGCTTTTTTCTCACTTTTTTTACTGCAGGGGTTACAATTGCGGAATTACGGAGATCAAAAATTTGCGTTTTTGACGGGTTTTTTATCAGTATCTTCTAAAATAATTCGAATTTCGAAATTTAAATTAGCGGAAGACCTTCCTCGGAATTTTCCGAATTTGTGGACACCTCGATCGAAACTCAACTCCCAGCCGTTTCGGAGGAGATGATGTTACACACAGACAGACAGACGCGTACAGATTTTAATAGTATAGAAGATGAACATGCAAGAACCAAGCAATGTGTAGCTCAGTAACATTCTATCTGATCCAATCTTCGGGTTTTGTCTGTTGAAATTATGTCTTTTTTACGAATAAGCCTTATTAGGGGCTGAATGCCTCATACGAAAAGCGAGCGTAGCGAGTCTGGGGCCTTGGCCCCTAGTTTAATTTAAAAAATACTAAGTTAGAAAATGCTTTCATAATACCAGTACCTATTTCCTAATTTCATCATTTAACAGATAACCACTGTGGGGATTAATTGATGCTTTGCAGTCAGATTAGTACTAATAAAGCAGTATATAATTCAAAACAAACAAAATCATTAATATTAAAATCTTCCAAAAAAAAAACCATAGGCTTGATAATAAAAATATTGTGATAAAAAGTATAATTAAACGAAAACAAAATATCTAATTAATAAAACAAATGCATAATAATTAGCAAAATGATAAATAATGCATGGAAATTGTGTGGGTTTATGAGTTAATTTGTTAATTTCAAATTAAGCTTGCTATGTCAAGCTTGATTCAAGCTTGAAATGTCAAGCTTAATTCAATCTGGGCAAGTGTAAACTAGAATACTTGATTCAAGCTTGCATTAAGCTTACACGCTTGAAATTTTCAAGCTTAATTCAAGCTTATTGACTTGATAAATCCAGCTTGCTGCAAGTTTGATGTGCTGTCTGGGGTGGAACATAATGTTAAAAGGTTGGGAGCCCGAGCAGCTGATCTAGAGTATTTAAAAGTTATGCATTATCCTGTAACTTAATAAAATAGCACTTAAGAGCTACCATTTATATCATTATTATCATTAAAATAACAGATATTATAATTATTATTATTGATACTGTTTCAAAATACTGACAAATGCAAAATTAAAGAATTTTTTTTTTATTCCAATTGCAAATTTTAAGTATTTCTAATTATATTTTAGACTGTCGACTTTTAAAGAAAAAAATATGTTTTAATAATAAATGATTTTTTTTTACTCTGCTTATCTAAATCTTTGCCAAGCTGATGGGTTAAAAATAATTTTTGTAAATCTGTTTATCATCTTGTTTAGCAGTAAAAATAAAATTCCATTCTCACCTTTTCATGAATATCTCGCTGACGTCAGAAGGCGAGGACGTCATTTACTTAGGTATAGATATTGTATGAAATTTACTCAGCCAGTAGTGGTACCACTGTAAAGAATGACGTCAAAATTGACGTCACTACGTCAGCTTATAAATGCAGTATTTTCATATCTTCAGGAGTATATTTTTGGAAAGGATTTATTCCTTTCTCCTTAAATCCATTCATAAATAGTCAACTATATCAAATGAAAGCAAATATTTTGCGACGATAAAAAAAAAAAAAAAAAAATTCTGGCAATTTTTCTTTTAAATGATTTTGCTTATGAGATTTGTTGTGAATGCTTGAGAAATGATTTTTATAGTTATTTTTTGTTTCAGTTGTTTTTAGTTTTCATTGTGAGTTGGATGTAAGATTGCGCTGATACATTTACATTTGAAGAAACGAATGTGAATCGCTGTGTCATTAATAATGCCTGACATATGTTATGCGAATGTATTGTTCTCAGTTCTATATTGTCTAAAGTTCTTGCAGTCGCTTCTCTTACAATTATTTTTTTGTGTTCAGAAAATTATTGGATACACCACATCATTCAATTAAAATTTTATATAACTAAGCGATCGATTAATTATTGGTTATTCTATTTTACTTTGTGTGTGTTTGTATATGTTACAGTGAAAACCCGAAATCAGTCAAAACCCGAATTAACTAGGGAAAACGCGTTCTAACTGAGAGCGTTAGGCAAAACCCGAATTAACTAGAGAAAACCCGTTTTATTCGAGTAGCGGTAGCACGTTTTCGAGGGGCCCCTACAGCAGAGGCATATTTTCCAGGGGCCCCGAAAGCAGGATGGCCGACCACTGATTTTTTCGGGTCTGCAAAGAGCAGCGTTAGCATATTTTCGAGGGGGCCCCTTGAAGCGATGGCCGGACACACTGATGTTTTTTGGGTCTCGCAAAGGGCCAGCGTTAGCATATTTTCCAGGGGGCCCCTACAGCGGTGGCCGGACCCACTGATGTTTTTTTGGGTCTCGCAAGGGACAGCGTTAGCATATTTTCGAGGGGCCCCCTAAAGCGATGGCCGGACCCACTGATGTTTTTTTGGGTCTCGCAAAGGGCCAGCGTTAGCATATTTTCGAGGGGACCCCTGACAGTGATGGCCGGACCCACTGATGTTTTTTTGGGTCTCGCAGAGGGCCAGCGTTAGCATATTTTTGAGAGGGGGCCCCTACAGCGGTGGCCGGACACAGTGATGTTTTTTGGGGTCTCGCAAAGGGCCAGCAATAGCATATTTTCGAAGGGGGAGCAAGATCCAATTTTTAGTGGATAAAGCATTAACATTCCGGAATTCACATGGGAAAACATGGGGTCCGGCCACCACTGTAGGGGGCCCCCCTCGAAAATATGCTAACGCTGGCTCTTTGCGAGACCCGAAAAAAATCAGTGGGTCTGGCCATCGCTTTAGGGGCCCCCTGGAAAATATGCCTCCGCTGTAGGGGCCCCTCGAAAACGTGCTACCGCTACTCGGATAAAACGGGTTTTCCCTAGTTAATTCGGGTTTTGCCTAGCGCTGTCAGTCAGAACGCGTTTTGCCTAGTTAATTCGGGTTTTCCCTAACGCACTCAGTTAGAACGCGTTTTCCCTAGTTAATTCGGGTTTTGACTGATTTCGGGTTTTAACTGTAACATATATATATATATATACATATATAACTATAGGTTGTAACGAAAGTTTTCCGCCACTGGAAGTATTGTCTGCACAAACAGTTCACGGTGGTGTCTTTCCAATATTTTGTCAAATGATTTTTGTTATTTGAAAGAAAAAGACTTGTTTTAGAGCACTGTGTTGTGAAATCTGTAAAACAATATCTTTATGATTAAGTATAAGGTGTCTGAAATGGAACTATCACGCTACCAGATTGAACCATCATTTACTCTCAGTTCTGTTGCAAAAAGTCATCTACAGAATGACACCGAATCATGTGCACAGCTTAAGGTACTACTGTTGTATCATATGACATTGTAAAGATTTGGTACCGAAAGTTCAAAAACGAGGACTAGGACATTTAAGAAGCAGAGCGCTCTGGCCGGCCTACTGATGCTGATGAGGCCCCCTACGAGAATTTGTGGAAGAAGATAAAATATTCATCCACTCGAGAGCTAGCTAAAAGAGTTAGACTTTAGTACCATGTCCATTAGTCGCGCAAGGCATCGTATAAACTTGACATATAAGATCAATCGCTCGGTACCGCATGAGCTGACTCAAGCAAATCTGGCGGAAAACTTTCGTTACAACCTGATAATAAGTAAAACACACACACACACAAAGTATATACTGCAAATATGATATACCCCACATGAAAAAATATATAACAGCAAGTGAAGAATTACAAACCTCGAGTGAGAAAAAAGAAAAGAAAAGAAAAATAAAAAGATGCTGAGCCAAAGTACAATTAAACAATGTGTGAAGAGAATTTTACGGACATTATAACCACTGCCACCATCGTCAGGAGCCATAACCAGGAGATTATAATTAAAAACAATCAAAATAGTAGGATTTCGGTTGTGTGGCATATCAAAAGATATACAGTGGACTCTCTCTATCTGAACACTCTCTAATGTGAACACCCCGGTAATATGAACACATTACGACAGTCCCGGCGAAGCTCCATAGACTTAACATTAGATTAACTCTCTGTATTCTGAACACCCTCTAATCTGAACACCCCGCTATTATGAACGCTACTTTTGATCCTCATTCAACCTTTACCCAGTGGCGGCTTTTCAGGTGAAGTAGGTGAAGTGCCTCTTCACCAAGTATTGTAAGTAACAAAAAATTGTGTAACGTAAGCAAGCCATAATCCTTTTTCAAATTTTGTCTGTAAGAATACACTGTGCTAAATCATGCTCTTACTATCAGTGAAGCCAAACTCTCTTCCCTCCCCTCCCCTTGCAGCGCGACCAAAGAAAGTTTCAAAGACTTGTGTCAGGATTGGTCCATTGTTAGAGTCACGGGGTACGCGGGTTCTGACGGGGTGAGTTGTGAAGTGCTAATGAAAAATCATCTCTTCTACTGCACTTATTGGTGGGGTTGCCATGGTAACCTCAGACGCTCCATTCAGTTTTACAGCTTTACTTTCTATCAGGTGAAGAGATCCCTCAGAAAACGGTCTGTCTGTTCAAGTGAGAGAAAACCCAGCGTAGTGCGTCTCCAAGAACAAATCGGTCTAGGAAAATGAAACCACGTGATTTGTTTGAGATTTTTGACACATGAGATTTTTACTGCTGTCTTTTGAAAATTTTAGAATTTTTTCTTGTGTTAATTTTAATGATAATAATAGTTAGTTTCTTTTCTGTTTATTCACCTTCCTTATGTTTCCTGTAAATGATATAGTCTGTAATGTATTACAAACACCGTTTAATCGGTGGAATGATGACGATAAAAGAGATAGTCTTTCTCGTGGTCGACCCAGAGCCTGATTAGCGAAAAGGCTCGAGAAGCTTCCCGTCATAATTTGAAGGGGGCCCAAAAATGACTGTAAAACGGATAAAAATTCAAAATTTTGTTTTTAAATTATCTTCTAAGTTATTGTAAAGATTTTTAATGAAGAGAAGTGGAAAGCTATTTTTAAGGTATTTTAGAAGTCTTGATACTCCATGTAGCAACATTTCTAAATTAGTTCAGTTTGCGATGTCTATACTTAGGACATTTGTTCCAGTTGAGACAAAATTTTCTATTATCAGGAACATTTGGTCGGTAGAAAGGGGTAAACTTTCAATATGTAATGTTAAAAATCGTCTAAAGGTCAAAATTAATTCTGAACTTCCATGTTGTGATTTTTATGATGTCATCAGAACGAACAAAGAATTCCCGAAAAAAGCCCCATGACTCATGAAAATAAATGACTAAATAAATAAAGTTTAATGTTTCAGTAGTAAGGAAATGTTTTTATTTTACTTTTTACAGTAATTTTAAAAATACTGTAAAATCTTATTACAATTAAGTAAACTATTGCGAAGATAATGAATAACATATTTTTATCTAAGGTAAATTTCAAATTAATGAAAAAAATATTTTTTTCAAATCAAATCATTAGAACTAATTAAATCAATTAAATATCCTTTTAACAAAGAAAATCATAAAAACTTTACTTAAACCAAACAAAAAGGGGAAGGGGGGCCCGAAATGAGACTGAGCTTCCCCTCACTTCAAAGGTTAATCGGGCCCTGGGTCGACCAATGGAGGCATTAGGAATTAATGCATCGCTGAAAGATTAAAAATTTCTTTCCGCAGAAAGGCCTATGCCACCGCCTAATTACCATGCTTAATGGCCATGGGCGCCGGCAGCATAGGGCAAGGGGGCCGATGCCCCTCCTGGATTTTTGAATGCAGTGTTTTCCCTTGCTTTTTTGCTCTTTTCAACATGGTAACTATACGTCAAAGTAGTCTTTGCCCCCCTTGATTAGTCTTTGCCCCCCCTGGAGTAGCCTTTGCCTCCCCCCTGGGAAATATTCTGCCGGCGCCCATGTTAATGGCTGCATCAGGTGTTTTTCATAATGTTTTGGTATAAGCTCTTCACCTATTTTTTTGATCACGAGCCGCCACTGCCTTTACCTCTCCGTAAACTGAACATGTGTTGGCAACTGGAATTCGAGGAATTCCCCTGGCATGGAAATACAGAGAAAACTCATCCCCTCAACACTGGAGGGTACAGCGTTTCAAGTTTTGAGTCAAGTTCTTTTGTATTCCCTCATTCACAGAGCTCGCACCCCCCTCCCTCCCCCTTCGGCCTTTTTCATATGATACAGTCTAGAAACCAGCCGATGAATCTGAAATTGCCAGCCTTTGATGCAACTGCAATCTTGACCAATGAAATGGATGTGTTTAGGCAGGTGTTTATTTAGGCGTGTATTTGAAGTCATGTATCGTATGGCTTGTAGAGAGGTGAGGTAGCATAATCTATTTGGTTTTGTTCCTTTTGCTCAGAAAAGAATAAAGTTTTCATCATTTCACTGTCCTTGCAGGATAAGAATCACTGTAGTTACTCAGATATGTCGGAAATAAGTGCTAAAACGAAAAAAAGGAAAGAACTGAAACTTCGGGAAAAATACGAAGTTGTTAAAAAATTAAAGTTGAAAGTTAGTCAAAGAAAAATTGCATCAGAGTTTGGAATTTCTGTAGGCCAAGTCAACGGAATCAGCAAGAAAGAGAAAGAAATTATAGCTGCTTTTGAAGCAAATGAACCGTCTTCAAAGTGTAGAATTTTTGAAAAGAAAACGGGAAACGAGAGCATAAACAATCACGTCTGGAAGTTTTTTACACAAATGAGAACAAAGAATCTTCCTGTCACTGGACCTTTGCTAAAACAGATTGCTTTGGATTTTGCAGAAAAGGAAAATATCAAAGAATTCAAAGCATCGGAAGGATGGTTGACTCGCTTCAAAAGTCGGCATAATATTGAATTTAAAATTATGAATGGTGAAGCTGCAGACGTAAATATGGACACTGCAGAAGAGTGGAAAACTAAACTTCCGGACTTAACAAAGGATTTCAACACAGCTGATATTTTTAATGCCGACGAAACCGGCCTGTTTTTCAGAGCTCTTCCAAATAAAACTTTAGCAGAAAGAAGTGAGAAATGTGTGGGCGGGAAAATGTCGAAAGAAAGACTTACCGTCATGCTCTGTGCCAGTTCCACAGGAGAGAAGCTCAAACCACTGGTAATCGGAAAAAGTGAAAAACCAAGATGCTTCAAAAATGTGAATATCGCATCATTGCCTGTTCACTATAAATCAAATCGAAAAGCCTGGATGTCATTCTCAATTTTCTCGCAGTGGTTGGAGGACGTCAACGAGATGATGAGGAGCGAAAGAAGAAAAATTCTTCTTCTTGTGGATAATGCAGCATCACACAAAAACATGCAACTCAGCAATGTGAGCCTGAAGTTTCTACCACCGAACTGTACTCCTATTATCCAACCATTGGATCAAGGAGTAATCAAGACCTTTAAAGCTCACTACCGAATCCATTTTCTGAGGAAAATGTCCCTGGTGATGGAGGAGGAAAATTCTGCAGCTGAACTAACAAAGAAAGTCACTGTTATGGATGCTGTCCACTGGATATCAATGGCTTGGAATGAAGTAACCCCTCACACTATCAAGAGATGCTTTTATAAAGCAGGATTCCCGTGTGATGATGACCATTTAGGAATAGAGGACCAAGTATCAAAAGCTGTGAATGACTTGGGGTCAATTCTTCAGGAGCTTCATACTGAAACTGAACCTGACTCTTATCTCGAAGTCGATGGAAGCCTTCCGATTTGCGACAACAACATCGTTGAAGAGGAAGAGGATAGTGGAGATGAAGAAGCAGAACCTCAAGACACTAATGAAACAAAAAGAACACTTACATTCAAGCAATATGGCCAAGGGATTCAAGACCTGATGGACTATGCGGGTGAGCATCATCCGGAAGCCTTTCCACTACTTAAACAATTAGACAATATGTATGCTGCACGAGCATATACATTGCAAAAGCAGACTAAAATTACCAACTTTTTCAAGTAATTAACCATTTATGTATTATATATAATTATGTATTATTATATATTTTGTAAAACTTTTTTAATAATATTAAATTTAAAAAAATGAGATGGTAGGATACAGGTCCGACTGAATTTTATTTGACATTGCACTAGCTGCCAAATCTAAACTAAGCACCTAGATCTCGGTAACTAGCGTGGCTAACTAGGCTTAGCATTCTATAAAATTTCATTGCGTACTCACATTTCTCAATCTCCCTCTATACTGAACACCCCCGTAATCTGAACACTTTTCCCTGGTCCCTTTAGTGTTCAGAATAGAGAGAGTCCACTGTATTGACTCCACACGTTTTAGGCTCTATCCTACTATAACAGTAAAAAAAGGAATACAATAAGAAATCAAAATAATAGAAAAAAAGACTGAAAAATCGGCATACCAATCTGAAGTGGTAACAATGGAAGGCGAGCATAAAGTGTTGCCAAAATTAAAAATTTAATAAAAAAAGAAAAATGTTTATCTAAAGGGTGTCCAGTGCTAACGGTGCCGAATGGCTATTTCCTAAACCGTTTGTCAGAGATATATAGTTCCAATTGCTTTAAATTGTATAATCTATTATATCAGAAACACACACAAACGAAGTCAATAAATCAACTCCTTTAAAAATTACGGAATTTAAATTTTTATATGGTCCCCAGGTCCTATCAGTTATATTTAGAAAATTTTTCTTTGTACAGTTTCATGCCCAATAAGAAAATTCATCCTTATACGACCAAAATTTACTCAGTTATAAAGCAGCAAATATTTTGACTTAAGTGACTTTTCCACGTTTAAATATATACCATTACGGTAAACCGTTAAGGGACCATATAAATATTGAAAATTTAAATTATAGGTTTTGATTTCATTTTCCAGCATAATGCGGTGAAAGAAGCAAAACTAATTTTAGAATACAAATATTTAAGCAGAAGGTTATAGTCAGGCTTTATAAAAATCTATCCAGGGTCAGACTTACTAATAGCACCGAGTATGCTTCGCAAAGTACAGGAAGAGTTTTCTACGCGGGTGCATACTTGTATTGCTGCCGAAGGAAACTAATTTTGAGCATATGTTACGATTACAGAATTTGTAATATTATTTTAAGTTTCTAAAATGCATATATTTGTATTTCAAAATGTTTCATTTTCTAACTGAATGTTTAGTGAAATGTTTCATTCCCTTGTTTTTTTAAAGTTGTTTAACACCAGGTCATTTAAAAAACTCTATTTTCAGTATAAGCCATATTTTTAAGTTAATTTATTAGATACACATAGTTAAACGCTAATCTTCATTATTGCAATCTACATTCATAAAACAGTTAATGAAATTGCCAATAAATATTGCAAGGCTCAAAACCATATACATTAATTTTTCTCAAATTCATTTTGTATATAAACCCTAATCGTTGCTCTAAATTTATGTAGCTGTAACTCGGTGAATTTTGGTCGTAGAGGGACAATTTTTTTCATTGTGCATGAAATTCTAATAAGAATTTTTTTTTTCTAAATATAAATGGCAGGACCGAGGACAGTATAAAAGTTTTAATTTCGTAATTTACATAGGTATTGATTTATTGACTTTGATTGCTTCTGGTACAGTAGATTACATAATTTAAAGCATTATTGCAATTGGAACTATGTATCTCTGACTAACGGTTTAGGAAATAGCCATTGGGCACCGTTAGCACTGGACATCCTGTATATATATACTGGAAGTAGGAGGGTTTCCTGATATTTCCTTGCAATTGCAAACGTGGGTCGATGATAAATGAAGTAACTTATATAACTTTTAGTATCTGTCTTAACACACCAAAAATTTTGCTTTTCATGATTTCATATTGTTGTGAGAGCTTTAGGCGAGTGAGGTTGCTGTATTTCGTCTGGTATCGATAAGCTTTTAAATGGGGCACCGGATTTTGAAATCGCAAATGAGGTCTACTCGGATCTACTTCTGTGACGACAAGTGCTTTAAGATACGTAAAAATTACGCCACGATCTTACGAATTTATTCCCACTCTTTCTTTAACACAAGGAGGCGATATTTTGATTAAAACTTACGATAAACTAAGAAATTTACGATTGTTATTGTAAGTGGCATTCTAATCCGTTGCTTATTTAAAAATTGAAATGTTTTAATGGAGCTGAAAATGTTCTTTATTTTATAGCTACAAATTTCGTTTTAAAGCGCGATATATTAAAATTTTCCTATTTACTTTGTTTGGCAATTAATTATGCTGCAGCCATATTTGTTTCCTAACACATGCATGTTGCGGGTATAGTTTTATTTTAACGTTGGATTACGTTCCTCCATAGCGGTCCTATGTAAAGCAAAAAAAAAATTATTCTACGTCGTTATAAGTTTCAATATTATACCGTTTGAAAACTACTGTGAAAATTAACCAGATTAACTCCCTCAACTACCCGGGTTTCTTTTACGGCAGTTAAACAGTGTCGTCATAAATTAAAAAGGGCGTGAAATTTGTAAACTCTGCAACACTAACATCCTGTCGCAATTAAAGCTATCCTGAATAGCTCCTCGAGATTACACTATGTTTATCACGAGACAGAACGATGATTCGCTATATCGGATATTTAAATTGGTACCGCTTGGATATTTTCCACCACGGCGAGATGAAATGTTTTGCGGTGCTAATTACGCCAATCTGACAAGAATTATGCATAAATTAAATATATATGGAGAGCTTCCTTAATGGCAACTCTATAATGTGAAATGATTATTGTTTATGCTAATGCGTAAATTACAAAGAATCATCATGGAATAAAAAGGTCCTATTTCAGCCAAGTAATCTAAGCTGTTTCTTTAAATTGAGCATTAAAGAGTGAGAAGCGAAGATAGATAGTATTAATATACGTATTAGGTAGTATTAGTAGATTTGTAAGGATTACTATGAATAAATCACAATATACCACGTTGATCAATATTTCATGAAATTAAAAGGTGTTCTGCTCATCCTTTTCCGACCGTTCTTTTAGTAAGTAACTAAACGAAAAGTATTCTAATTTGCGTTAATATATCCCGCAGTAACTTCAATCGAGGAGATTACTCGAACTTTAAAAAAAAATTGATATTCTGTTTTATCATATTTAGTTATGAGCATATTTAGGTAAAATATTCGCTTCTTCACGTAAGAAGAGCATGTGCGCAGTTACTTTAAAATAAAAAAATGTCCATTTCATGTAGTGTTTGAGGTATTTAAAGCTAAAACATCAACCTAAAAAACATCATGATGTGGTAATAAGACATTTTGCAAAAGAGGAGTTCACTGCAAATGGTCAAACTTTTCACTTTTTTCATTGCGAATGACACTGACATAGTTTTACTTATTTATTTATTTTGTTTCATTATATTGAAATAATTTCAGGTTAGTACACATGGACGCAAACTTTAAGTCAAGAGTCAAATAATTTTGCTTTTTCTAGATTCCACATCACTGGAATTAATTTGAATTACACGTGTGAGGAGAATTTTCGTTTCCCACCGTGCGAAGAATGGGCACGCAGCTAGTTAAGAATAAAATATAATATCGATAAAAAAATTTAGCAGAACCGCTATTTTACTTCATCTCTTTTCATTCGCAATTCTGGTTCATTTAAGAAAAATTATTCATCATGCATTCTACATTAAAAATAAGTATTTAAAACCAAGAAAGACAAAAAATGAAAATAAATAAATAAATAAATAAATGGAACGTTTTAGAAAAGTTTTTCGCATTCACAAAATCTTGCCTGCAGCAGATGTTCATATATCACTCTATTATCTAATTAATGGTCATAAAAAATATACATACTTGAAAGCTTGTTTCAAATTATAACAAAAATTAAATTACAAAATACTTTCAGAAAAGAATTTTGAACAAGTTCTATTGCTAGCTGTAGGAAATATTTTTATAGATCTGACATTTATGGGAAGAAACAGACAAAATATAATTATGATGTAAGTGTTGAATTAAGTTAAATAATTCTTTTTTTAGATGTTAAATAATTCTTTTTTTAGAAATGCGACTTAATTGCAAGACTCGAATAATTCATTTTTAAATGGCTATTATAAGCAAAATAAAAGGAATTAAAGTATTCAAAATAAAAGAAGAAATTATTATTCATTAAATTTTCTATCTCACGTAATTTAGTTTCGCTTTTGCTTGGTATGAATTAAACTGTTCATTTAATAAGTCAATTTTCATAATTGAAGTGTTTTATTTAATTTTAAACTTATTTAAACTTTTATTTTTGACTTAAGAAATAAAAAAAAACTCGCTATGTGAAATGATGATCGATTTGCACCAGCTGGTAAATGTTGACTTTCTTATTGTATGCTTTAAAAAAAACAGTAAGAAAATCTGAAACAGTTTCAGATTTTAAATATGCACAAAAGTGATATATTATATTAAAATCTTATAATAATTTATGCGTCGTTCCTATTTTTCTTCCTTACTCTATTAAGTTGGAATATTTTTCTTCGTTGTTCCATAAAACCCATCTTTGGAATCGAAATCTATCTTAAAATCGCCTACCAAAACTATTTTAAAATCGTCGCCAAGTATAGTCCAACCATACTTCACCGTTTTAAATATTGTTTCGAATGTTCATCATAATACATGAGTGTGCCGTGTTTAACTTCCTTGGGTTTATTCCTACCTTAACGCACCGACTCTCGCCAAGGTGGCGATAATTAAATATATGCAGGCACAATGACGATTTTTTGTATTTATGTGGCAACCGTAATTTAGAATTAAAATGGTGATTTGGAACAACATGTAAGTACCGCATTCCATTACTTATTTATTTATTTTGGGTTGCCAATTAATGTAGTTTTAATAATTAAGTGTCTTCAAACTCCTTAACTGGTGCGTTTATCGCTAATTTGTTTACTTTATTTTTAATCTAGTTCTTTTGGGATCTTTGAAACTTGTGCGTAACTCACAGAGACACAAAGCTGTAAAGCTCGACAAAGTACAGCGACTTTTTATGTTGGCTGGAGTAGGGGCGTTAAAATAGGAATCAACTCTTTCTTGTACTATAAAACACAACTTTGCAATCGAAATCTGCACTAAGCCCACCTACCAAAACTGTTTTAGAATCTTCGCGAAGCATATTTCAACTACTCTTCACCATATTAAATACTGTGTGGATTAGGCATCATAATCCATGAACGCCTTGTTCGGCGTAATAACCGCAGTGTTAATTCGCCGTGTAATGCCGTGTTCTCCTTTCTTGTTAAATAAAAAGCATCTTTGGAACCGGAATCTATCTTAAGAGCACCTACTAAAACTGCTTTACAACCTTCGCCAAGCATACTCCAACTATTCTCTACAATTTTAAATACTGTTTGGAATGGGCATCATAATCCAAGAGTATACCGTATTTTCCTTCCTTGTTCCATAAAACACTTCTTCGGAATATAAATCTATGAATAATCGCGTACCAAAACTGTTTAACAATTTTCGCCAGACATAGTCAAACTATAGTTCACCTTTATAAATATCATTTGGAAACTGTATCATAATCTATGAGTGTACCGTATTTGCCTTGTCTGTTCCATAAAACACTTATTCGGAATTAAAATGTCTGTCGCAGCTGGCTGTGCGCACAGCCAGCTGCGTCAAAAAAGGGTCTCGAGATCTGTGGCGCGCGATGAACGTTTCGATCGTCCACCATCTTGCTGGTAGTTAGGTCGAGCGATGGCAACGGCTGCCCTTTTTTCAGCATCGAGAAAGGGTTGCGCCTCAAAGGGTTAAGAGTTTGCTACTATATTTGTCTTTAATTTGCGCAGAGAGCAAAATTAAAGATATTCTATCAATGAAATATTTGAGTTTTATTTATTTACTAGCTGAAGTACCCGTCCTCGACGGGTTAGTGAATGCAAATTTCCAAAAAAGCAAGATCTTTCGTCAGCATTGTATGAGTACACAGAATGGATGTAGTATGTTGCCAAAGTAAAGAAAGCGAAGTTATAATTTTTATGTATTGTTAAAATATTACAGGTTAGAGAGTAACTAAGTAATATCATTTCATTCGCATTAGTCGTAATTATGTGATGCGCGAACGAATATTTACGCATATTGAAATAATTTTCGCAAAATCTAAAAATTCAATCAACATTTTTGAAAAAATGGAAGCCTAGAATTTAAGATGAGTGACAACCTATCCTGTCAACCAAATTCGTTTCATTCCCTGCAATCTTTATTTCGTGATGCTGGAACAAATTTTCAGCATTTTAAAACGATTTTCGCAAAATCTCAAAATGTAATCAAAATATTTTAAAAATTCAACGCCTATAAATTAAGATTAGCAACTACCTATCATATCACTCGATTTCGTATCATTCGTATTAGTCGTTATTACGTGATGTTTGAAGAAATATAAACGCATTTTGAGAGAATTTTCACAAAATCTCAAAATCTAATAAACATGTTTAAAAAATTGGACTCCTATAGTTTATGTTGAGCAACCATCTATTGTGTGACCAAATTTCATATCATTCGCTTTAGTCGTTATTACGTAATGCGGGAACAAAGATTCACTCAGTTTTAAACGATTTTCACAAAATCTCGAAATCTGATCGATTTTTTTTTAATTAGATGCTTATAGTTGAGTGACCACCTATCATGACACCCAATTTCATATCATTCGCTTCAGTCGTTTTTGCGTGATGCTTGAGCACAAATTTACACAGTTTGAAACGATTTTCGCAAAATCGGAAAATCCAATCAAGATTTTTTTAAAATTCGACGCCTATGTTTTAAGTTGAGTGACCACCTATCATGACACCCAATTTCATATCATTCGCTACAGTCGTTTTTACGTGATGCTTGAACACAAATTTACGCAGTTTGAAACGATTTTCTCAAAATCTCAAAATCCAATGAGGATTTTTTAAAAATTGGACGCCTATGTTTTAAGTTGAGCGACCACCTATCATGACACAAAATTTCATATCATTCGCTTCAGTCGTTTTTACGTGATGCTTAAACAAAAAAAAAAAAGCGTCACGGACAGAATGACAGAATGACAGAAGGACAGAATGACAGAATGACAGAAGGACAGAATGACAGAATGACAAAATGACAGACAGACAAACTTTTTTTTGAGGGTCGCATCTGAATCCCGGGTGCTTGAAACGGATAGAAATTGTAAAATTTTTGATTTCCAAGAAATGTACAGACAAAAGTCTAATTTTATTTATATAGATAAGCTGAAATTTCAGGTGTATGCGGGTACGAATTAAAAGTTCTTGGGATCGGGCTTTAGAAAATTAGCCTGAACTCATCTATAATTGCTATCATTGTAATATAAAGGTAATTACATGGTTAGAGTTTCTTTATTTCTGACGTTTTACTTTTTCCTTTTCCTTTTCTTTTTTTTAATTGAACGAAATTTAAAATATTTGTCCTACCTACCCAAAAAGTTTCATCTCCTATTAAAACAAAATCGTAAACAAAAGAGTTGGCCGCATGTCCTTTTACAGCTTTTGATACCCCGTACTTCCATATTCCGTATCTTTCGTCACGATAATGTAATAATGCAATAATTATAAAATTGCAAAAATTTTTAACTATTATTTTTTAACTTAGTATTAGCTTTAGAGGTTTGATATTTCACATATCATAAGTTTTGCGACCAACATGTTAAAACTTTAATGGCAGCTGATACCTGACTAACCTCTAATACGTCGTAGTTTGGCATCATATTGGGTTGCTGTAAAAAAATGCTGAGGATCAGAACTCGACGTAAACAAACAGAGCCACCACCGGGTGCAACGTATCGACAAAATTTGCATGGGGCTCTATACTGTATCCTTAATATAATTTTTAAAATGACAATAAGTAATCATGTATAGTATAAAATTTTCAATTAAAAAGAAAACATAATGCTTTGTTCTATACACATCAAAATTAATTACGTTATTCGTTATTACTTTCCTTGCTACAGCCTCACATAAAGTACCCGAGTAAAAACTATATTTCTATTTTAATTTTGTTATTAAGTGAAATAATTTTTCGATAACCACACAACTTGAAGGACATACGAGAAGCTGTTATTATAAACTACACGATTAACTTTTTATAAAGACCCGTATTTTACTTCTGAAACCGATATAGGTTATTTGAGTTATGCTGGAATACTTTTTTGAAGTGCATGTAAAAGGAACAAAATTGGCAATAAGAAAAAAGCTTTCAATCATAACAGAAATTCTGTGATGGATCCAAGTTGAAATAATTCATTTCTCGCGTTCATTAAACAGAATCTGGTTAAGTCTTCTTTTCAGCAAAGTAAAGTTTTTTTGCTTTAAAGCTTTTCATTAATTCTGAGAATTATATATAGAGGGTGATTTGCTACCAGACGGACAAACTTGCAGGGATTGTAGGGGGGGGGCGTACAGAGACGGTTCAGAATCACATATCAATGCGGTGTCCGAAACGTCGTCTTCATGTACCTGGTAATAGACCGTAGGTGGTCAGTATTCTTACCACGGCCTTATAAAGGGTTAACCCATTTGTGCCTGGATATTTTGCGACTTTCTTAGATTTTTACTGATTACAGAAATAATAGATAAATTTCTGATGTCAACTTCTTGAACAAGGGATGCTTTCTTTTAAAATCATTATATATAAAAATTCAAATATCAACGTCTTACTTGTTCATGTTAAAATATTTTGTAGAGTTGAGGCTCAATACTCATGAATAAAGGCTAGGAAAAATGAATAATGTTTTCGACTAATAGCGAAAATGCCGTCCCAAAAAAAGGACACTAAGCATAAATGGGTTAATAATCACTTTGGAAGAAGTGTTGAAGCGTGCGTCTAATTTCTCAACCAAGTTTCATAAACAATGGGCTTTCCTTCGATAATTCCATCAATGTAATGAAAGAAACTATTCTGAAATAACACTTTTTATCAAGTGCAATCGGTGACAGAGGGGTTAGTTTTTGAAAAACCACTGTAGGAAAGTTTACTATCACTTGAACACTTCTTCCAAACTGATTATTAACAGATCCATGAAGACGAGGTTTCCGACCCCGCATGGCTATGTGATTCTGAACCGTCTCTGTACCCCCTACACCCTGTACAAGTCTGTCAGTCTCGTAGTGAATCACCCTGTATATATAATATATAGGTGGCGTGGGCAGAAATTTTTCATGATGGGGATTACGACTATTGCAACGTGTATGTATACGTGTATGTGATAAACGAAGTTAAGAATATACATTTTGTGTGACAAAAAATTTCTCATGGGACGGGTGTGACCCCCCTATCCCCCCATGGGGGGATAGGGGGAAGAGAAGAAAGCGAATTTCATGAAATTCGCTTTCTTTGTCAAATTTGAAGCTTTAGCCTTTTTTCTCGTTGTCAGACTGAAAATTGTTTTACCTCTTACAAATTTTGATTATCTCTTTAATTATCTCTTTTGATTATCTCTTATCTATTGGAAAAGTATTGTATACTAGGTGATTCGAAATTATATTTACAGGTATTTGGGAGGGGTAGGATACACCAAGACAGTTCACAATCACAAAGCAATGCGGAGTCGGAGATGTCGTCTCCATGTACCTGTTAAAAATCGCTTTGGAAGAAATGTTGAAGTGTGCGTCTAATTTCTTAACCAAGTTTCATAAACGATGGGCTTTCCTCCGACAAATTCATCAATGTAATGAAAAAAAAAATAAAAATTCTGAATCAACAATTTTTATCAAGTGCAATCGGTGAAAGACGGATTGGTTTTTGAAAACCCATGGTCGGAAAGTTTACTATTACTTGAACATTTCTTCCAAAGTGATTATTAATAAGTACATGAAGACAACGTTTCCGGCCCCGCATTGCTGTGTGATTTTGGGGATTTTTCAAAAAAATTTATTCGCTTTAGAAATAACGGAAAATTTTGCCAGATTTTAAATAAAAATATGTTTTTCTTAAAAAAAATTGTGTGAAAAATTAGATAAGCAATATGTATATATATACATATAATTGTTTAATCAAAACTAAAATTTCCATACTTTTCTTTTAAAATAAAAACGTTTTAAGTAAATTTTTAAGTACGTTTTAAGTAAACCCTTCAAATCATCTAATTAAAATGAAAAGTTTAACGGGAGATTACGATTTTCTATATCTATATATATATATATATATATATCTATATATATATATATATCTATCTATCTATCTATATATATATATATATATATATATATATATATATATATATATATATATATATATACATATATATATATATATATATATATATATACATATATATATATATATATATATACATATATATATATATATATATATATATATATATACATATATATATATATATATATATATTATATATATATATATATATATATATATATATATTATATATATATATGGTAGTATCAAAATTACTAAATATTTGCAGAAAGTTTATTTTTTAGTTAAATATATAGTAATAATGATTACACAGCATTGTTCGATAATTTATTGAAGCATTTCAGTTTTTAATGACATGTAGATAAGAAAATAAAAACAAAAAAATTTACTATGTGCAAAAATACGCCTAATAATGAATATCCTTATACATTTTCCTTAAACATCTATAAAAACAAAGAAGAAAGAATAAAAGATACAAATGCGGGTATTCCGCTGTTTTAAAAAGTAAGAAGAACGTTAATGTTTGCAATTTTATTGCACAAACATTCACTTGAATCATTCAACATTTACTTGTTCAATGGATATTCACTTTTAGCCTTCGACTTCACATGGTGCATATAATTACGTTAGAAGCACCAAAAATATTTTGAATAATAAAAAAAGCATTTAAAATCAAACATAAGTAAGTGTTAAAACTTTACTCCAAAACAGCGATTTTAAGTTAGGTTATATTTTTCTTACATCATCATTAATTTGTTCAGAGTGATGCTCATAACAAAAAAGTACTGCAGCGAATAACTTATTTCCAAACTTTTAAACAAAGCTTTCAAACTTCTCATCGATATAATCAATAAAAAAAAATGACAACAGTAACAGTTCCTGCTTTTTAATTACATGAAAATATGCACATCATTATAAACACATGAAGCAACTAACTTCAGATGTTTATTATTCAGCTTCAATAAAGGAAAGAAAAAGCATTGTCAAAAACAAGTTGAAACGAAAAATAGCAGCAATTTATTTTCTCTAACGAATCAGTCCTTGATGTTCCCTAATGATGTTCGGACAAAGTTCTGCGTGAGAGGAAAATACTCGCTTCCTGGTCAATCAATACGAAAGGTAATTTCGACATCTTTACCAATGAATGTGCACATTGCATACTTGCTGATGTGTTTTATTCCATAGCTATTAATAATTCTGGAATAATTTATTAGTTTCTCTGGTAATTAACCCTTTAACGTACGGTGGTTGTGTCCTGACACCACCAACTTATTTCGGAGCTTTCCCTGCTAGTCATAAATTAAATGGTTCCAACGATGAAAAAGTATATCCGTTGCCATCGATCCATTTAACCCTTTGAGGAGCAACCCTTTCCCGATGCTGAAAAAGGGCAGCCGTTGCCATCGCTCGACTTAACTACCAGCAAGATGGCGGATGAACGTTTCAATCGTCCGCCATCTTGTTGGTAGTTACGCCGAGCGATGGCAACGGCTGCCCTTTTTTCATCATTGGGCAATCTATCCGGCTGTTCTCGCATTCTTCCATCTTTCGTCAGATGTCAGTGCTGTTAAAAATATTAGTGACCATTTTTTTACGGGAAATGGCGTGCTAAAAAGTAAAGAATTCACGTGGAGTTATGTCTCCCGCAACTATTTTTATAGAAATCAAATCTATTCTTCGTGACTGGCAACAGTCAAAACGTCAGTGTTGGGTATTTCCAGAGCGGGAACACTGCGCGTTAAAGCGTTAACAATCTCAATTTGGAAGCAATCAATATTTGCATAATCAGGGCCCTTGCTGAAGGGGGGGGCACTCGCAAAGTTCTATTATACTTGGCGAAATTAGATACCTTGTAGGCAAACTTGGCAAAAGAAAAAAAAAATCGAAAATTATAATTTGCTTTCTATTCCTGGTACACTTGGCAAAATTACGCAAACTCAGTTGGCAAACGCGAAAAGTTACTAATA
The DNA here is from genome assembly GCA_038373885.1 of Cheiracanthium punctorium. Classification (NCBI taxonomy): domain Eukaryota; kingdom Metazoa; phylum Arthropoda; class Arachnida; order Araneae; family Cheiracanthiidae; genus Cheiracanthium; species Cheiracanthium punctorium. The sequence continues at coordinate 394,010 of JAWZYV010015148.1, read as the reverse complement.
TAGTTGATAAAAAATATAAATCAGTTGGTAAAAACCGATACAGAAGAATCTCGATTCATCGTTTTTTATGGGGTGTGATGGAAAAAACTATGAGTGCGGGAAAACGACATGTGCGGGTTCAATACGAAGAATGCATTCTTTATGCATACACGCAATGGCTGTACAGCAACAAATTATACCAACATACTCATTCGTTACAAAATCATAAAGCGAATAAATCGCAGAAAATTAAGTGATACTTATTTTTAAAAAATCAGTCATTTTATGTGGGGGTTTTCATCACTGAAACAGTAAATTTTCAAGATTTACGCTATATTTCTGGACCTTTCATGTGATTTTATGTTTGTATAAAAAATTGGATGCACTTTCAAATACCGTTATTGCTTCAGACAAACTTCGTACTAGGCTCATCGCATCGGCATGAACATTATCCTCTGCTTCGCCATTATTTCCATTTTTTGCATCATCACTCGTTCCTTTCATGCTTAGGATACGGCATGCATCGCCGCCTTGATTAATGCAAATAAAATCATTAATTTTCACTGTAAACACATCCAATTTGGCCGGGCAATCAGAAAACTCGCCTCCAGAAAACCTCGTAGTTTTTGTGAATAAGCGTTTGCATGCCGTATGGATCCACTTAACCCTTCAATGCGCAGTTTTCCCGCTCTGGGAACACCAAACTCTGACGTCTTGACTGTTGCCAGTCACGAAGAATAGATTTGATTTCTATAAAAATAGTTGCGGGTGACATAGCTCCACGAGAATCCTTTACCTTTTTAGCACGTCATTCCCCGTAAAAAAAAATTGTCACGATTATTTTTAACAGCACTGACATCTGATGAAAAATGGAAGAATGCGAGGAACAGCTGGATACATTGCCCAATGCTGAAAAAAGGGCAGCCGTTGCCATCGCTCGACATAACTACCAGCAAGATGGCGGACGATCGAAACGTTCATCGCGTGCCACAGATCTAGAGACCCTTCCCCCCCCTCTGATATATATTTGCAGTACAGCCAGCTGCGTCGAAAAAGGGTCTCTAGATCTGTGGCACGCGATGAACGTTTCGATCGTCCGCCATCTTGCTGGTAGTTAACTCGAGCGATGGCAACGGCTGCCCTTTTTTCAGCATTGGTAAAGGTTTGCGCCTCTAAGGGTTAATGTTCAATTTCATTTTGATCAGGAGAAAAATTTTACAACGATGAACGCGGGAAAGTTACTTTTTGGCGACGATAGATGCGGGTTTCTTTAACGTTAATCGAATACAATTAGTGCAGGGACCATAGAATTAAAGCGATCAATACGGGAAAACGATAAATGCGGAAACGATAGATCGGTGTTCCACTGTATTTGACTTGGCAGTTTATCGAAATCTCCCTCCCCCCTCCTCCCTAAAGAAAAGTCTTAGCAATCGCTCTGTTCATGATTTGATCACTTTTTTGAAAATGTATACCCAATTCAGTTTAAGTTTTGAAGACGGGTTGTTGATTTCTTAAACGAGGTAAGAAACTTTTAAAATGACGGCTTGCTTTATGTGTCTACCAAGTGCCTTCCCCCTCTGTTATTGTTCGTACGTACGGGAGAAACAGGCTACACACGTCAACATCAATAAACCCTGTCGTTATGACTAGGAAAGAGACACTCATTAGCTGTTTTATTTAAAGGACATTTTCAGCACAGGAGGAGTGCAATGGGGAAGTTACATGCTGAATTTTTCTGGTGAAAAATTCCCTCATCGTGAAAAGGTTAAAAATCCCCTAAAATGTTTTATTTTTGTTTGCAAGGTAGTTAGAATCAGTCATAACCATAAAAATAAACAATTTTTTGATTTTCGGGAGTCCCAAGAAAAGGTTTTTTTCTTTAAATAAAGGAAAATAATGATATTTCAGCAATTTTAAGACAAACATAGTAAAATTTGTTTTTATTTCTTATAGACATTGCATTGATCTGGAGGTTATGTAATCCTTAATGACATCATAGGTTATGCAATCTTTAAAGATTCTGATTTTCGAAAAACCTATTTATCATGTTTTAATGATGTTTACTAGGTAAATTCATGAGGTTATGTAATCTTTTAAGGTTCTGATTTTCAAAAAGCTTATTCATTATGTTTTAATGATGCTGAGGTAAATTTTAAACTTCTTTCTGGCCACAAAAAAGTCTTAATATAAATATTCGTTTACTTCACATATACATATTTTGAAGTATTATGCAAATTTTAAAATATTTCAGAAAATTTGTGGAAACCGCCAGTCATTTATTTAATATCTATTCAGTAAGTGTTACTATCTTTTTAATAAAAACGCTAGATTTATTCGTTGTAAGTTGCAGTAAAAATTCCTGTAAAACATAAAATTCACTGGAACTGAATAAAATTTGTCAATTTCAATAGGAAATATTTTTCTTTCAATAAAACTTTATATGATCTACTATGTCATATGAACGCCCAATAAAAGTTCTATTTCTTTAAAATACAAAATTTTTTAGTGTCGAAAAAGAAAGGGTAGAACTTAAGGGATTGAAGGATTATGAACTAAAAGATCATACAGATTAAATAAACCTTGTAATTTTTTTAGAAGTATAACTTTAACTAACTTAAAATTATGCTCTTAAATTTCTATAATCTATTTTTTTCTTTGCACTTTCTCTAACAAGAAAACGCATATTCATTTTCGTCAGAGGATTTAAACGTTAATATTTAAAGCTGTATTTCTGACCGTTAATTTAAGTCTTTCTACGATGCACTATTAATATTCAACTACAAGTAAAATAAGCAAAACATTTTTTTCGAATTTCAGGTATTAAAACAGGAACAAATTAACAGGAGTTGCAAAATGCACGAGCAGTGTTCAAATTTCTTTAATTCTGTATCCATAATTACAAAATGAATAAGTGTTGTAATCAGCGAATAAATTTTCATTTATATTTTGAAGGAAATAATTGCAGTTTTAGATTCGATTTGGGATACTGCAAACATACGGTTTACGATTTAAATAATAATTTTCATACAGTTTTAAATAATTCTACCATAATGCTTTATTTATTATTATACATTCTACGAAAGCAAACTGTACAGAATACTTACCGAAATACTGCTATGATCGCTATTTCAAATTGAAGCCAATTTGTTGCAACAGACCATAAATAAAAACTACTAAATGTATATATATATATATATATATATATTTCACTTTATCATTGGATTATCTTGGGATTTCACTTTACGTAAGTAAGCTATTATATATTATATATATATATATATATGTGTGTGTATCTCCGGTCGTGGAGCCTCGTCAGGGGGAGACCCCCCTGAACCCCCCTAACTTTTTAGTTTCATTATTGCCACATTAAAACGATATTAATTGCCTATCTTATTTTATCCCTCACCCCTTTTTCTTTGTCTTTTATTCTTCCTTTGCATTTACTTCATCGACTGGAAGTAGGAGGTTTTCCTGATCTTTCCTTGCCATTGCAAACGTGGGTCGATGATAACTGCTGTAAATTATATAATTTTTAGTATGTATCTTAACACACCAAAAATTTTACCTTGCGTTATTTGATATTGTTGAGAGAGCTTTAGGCGAGTACGGTTCCTATTTCGCCTGGTAACCCTATTGGCGAGTCATCCAGAGTGTATAAGAATCCCAGGCTGTTAGGCTTATGTTTAAAATTATTCCTTTTTCCACTTTCACATTTGCTAGCTCAGTGCCCGATGCGTTAACACCTTTTGCAAGTTATTCTTAATGCATCCTTAATTTTATGATTTTCAGCGTTTCAGTTCGCCAAGTTCCAGTCGCCGTGCTGAGAGTGAATGATGCAGCCTTGGAACAAACGTTAAAAAATCAGTAAATAAATAAATTAATCCATCTGGTGCCTACAACCTTTTAGAAATGTTAGCAGAGTTATAGCACAAACATAGTAAGCGTGGGATTTTAACATAGCATTTACTTTATCAAATTAGAACGGAAGAAACAGGCAGATCACATAACAAGGTAACATCAAGAAGGGAAAAAGTATAGAAGAAGTAAAAAGAATGCGTGCTCGCGCACAGTTACAGTTAACCCATTTATGCCTAGCGTCCCTTTTTTGGGACGGCATTTTCGCTATTAGTCGAAAACGTTATTTATTTTTCCTAGCCTTTATTCATGAGTATTGAGCCTCAACTCCGCACAATATTTTAACATGACCCAGTAGGATGTTGATATTTCGATTTTTATGCAAAATGATTTTAAAATAAATCATTCCTTGTTCAAGAAGTTGACATCAGAAATGTATCTATTATTTCTGTTATCAGTAAAAATCGAAGAAAGTCGCAAAAATATCCAGGCACAAATGGGTTAAGTAGATAAATGTCTATTGAGGGATACAGAATTCAGAAGGATTAGACATTGTACAGTAAAAAAATAAACAATTCAATACTCACCAATTTATTTTGATTTTTATGTCGCATTTTCGGGACACTTTTTTCGGACAATTTTCAATAAAGGGGGTGAGAGATAAAATAACATAGTCTTTAATATATATATATATATATATAATCAAATCCCATGTATAAGCAAATAAAAATACAGTGGTTACACACGCTACATAGCGCTTATGGAAGCTGCTTAAAGAAAAACATGTGTATAATATTTTAGCAAATACTAGATAAATGCCCCCCAGGCCAGCCTATGTTATTTTAAAATAAATGCATAAAATGCATTCTCTCGTCAGAGGGAGAAATGCACAACACTGAAACCATAGGTTTCTGACTCACAGTCTGAGGTTTGCCAAGGAAATGTGTTATAAGTAAAAACCGTATTCAGTAGAGATTACTATAAATGTATTTGAACTGTTTTAAAAGTATTTAAATTTGTTACGAGGCAAACCGCATGCAGTGTATGCTGGTATGCTACAAACCGTATGCAGTGTATGCTACAAACCGTATGCTTTTATATATATATATATAAAAGAAATAGGATATAACGTGTCAGAAAAAAAAACTCTGCTTCTGTAGCCTTAGTCATTAGTCATTGTTAGCTAATTACAATTTTCTTTAAAACATGTAACTTGTCTAACTTTGCATCGTGTCATTGAATTCGAATGAGTTCCTGACTACTTACTGCGCAAAAAAAAATTTTCACAATCTCTGCTATCCGTGTTCTAAGCAAATTCTTCGTCTGGTACTTTGATGCCGAGATTCAAATTCACCAATCAGAAAAGTATGCACTTATTACTATATGCATCCCACGGAAGACGAAATGATAAAAGTAATATGAATGACTACATATAAATTATAAACAGCTTTACTATTCAAATGGTTTCAAATAGTATCTACAGTATTGAAGGAACTTGGGGTATTAGGAGGGGGGGGGATGTTTATAACGATGTTTGCATTCATGGGCTGTTTTCTGTTACTTATGATATTAATAATACCGAGCAAACAATTTTTTGTACTACTTTATGCAATGCATTAATTCCCTTTATGCTTAAAAAGAATTTGAAAAAAAAGTTAAACCTTATTAAGAGCTGTTTTTTTTTCTTTTCTTTCCGAAAGATGGGATTAAATGGGTAATAGATTTAAAAAGGGAAAAACGTTAATGCACTTTGTGAGATTTATATTATTTCCTTTCATGACTTATACATTATTCAAATTTAAAAGCATCATGGCTAGGGTTTTTAGGTTGTTCTAGATAAATATTGTATTCTACTTTATGCTGCAGGGTAAAGAGGAGTAAAATGAATAGTACGCATTTTTTGGATCAAAAATATAAATAATTTTCTTTAAAGTGATTTTTTACGCTGTATTTTTAGACATTAGTACGCAATATTTACACTCATTATAAAGTTTATTAGGAGCAATTAAAAACACAGTGTTATCTAAGCTCAACTGTATAACTCTTTACCACACTAATATATAAATTTGAAGAAAAGTATTTTTGAGAATTCTTAGTTTGAATCTGATAACTAAGATGCTTTGACCTTTTCTAAAGTGAAAGTAATAACTCTTCGAAAATTTTTAGCATTATATTTTGAAACCTTTTTTTGGAAATAAGTGGGAATTTTTTGGAAATAATGGAACGATAACTGTGACATAACATTCCGATTAAAATTAGAAGTATAACATTTATTCAATAACTTACAGAAACGGCAACGGAATTATATGGCATCGATTAAAATTTTCAGGAAATTATATCTAAGTAAATACAAAATTTAAAATTTTACACTACCAAGCACGAAAAATTCCCACTTAGTAAAATGAGCCCCATAGATTAATTAAGTGATGCGCAAAATTTGAGAATTTTATCCTAATAAAATGGCGAAAATATGAAATTAAATATGTGTTGACTTAAACCCTTTTCCAATGTCTCAGGAAGGGAAAAAATTACATCACGTGATGGTGTTTCAAGAATCATACACAAATTACGAAGGAAATCAAAGAAAGCATAAGTATATAATATTTTTGCTATTGTTATTGCATAGCCACTCACCCATTTTGTATAAACATACCTGTGTTCCTTTTTATGGTGAAAGGCTAAAACTTTACATTTACCTCATTAATGTATATGGCACATTTCACTAATAGGGAATTTTTTGCACGTGGGCGACAAAAAAATTAAATTTTGTATATTTTTAACATTTAATTTCCTGGAAATGTTAATGTATACCATATAATGCTGCACCTTTCTAACGTAACTTTGTAATTTATTGTGCATGCCTATGATCAATGTTCAAAGAATAAAAGCCTTCGTCGGTGTTTCTGTGACATCCTGTATACTCTACATTACATAACAGCGTAGAGTTTTTTTAAGTATAAATTCTTGAATAAAGAAGGCTTATGTCATAATTTTTAATCTTAATAAAATACCATCTGTAATATATTCATTCCATTAAAAGTAGAACTATAAGTATTTTCACAAAAAACGTGTAAGTCATCTTAAAAATGGCTTCACTGAGATAAAAAGAAAACTTATCACTGCATTAAAATACAGTATGATTGGATCGAAAGTGACGACAAAGAAAGAAAGAAAGGAAAATAAAGAAGAATGTTTGAAGTGATTTATTTTTCTTTGCGGGAGAGAACTTCATATTTATATAATTTCTGAGCTCTGTAAAAATATATTTGCATAGCAATTCTACAAGTCTTAATATAATTAAAAATCTGATAAATTCATCCTTCATTATAAGCAGAAAAAATCGAGGAGGTTAAAAAGAATGACGAAAATGTAGATTTTTTTTAGAAGTATTTTATTTTAAGCTAAATTCATATTTAAAAAAATATTTCGTTTTACTTTTAAAAGAAATTTTTATTCTGAGAATATTGCATAGCAAAACGATACTTATAAGCTTTAATACCTTTATTTCTTTATTCTTGTGTGCATGATATATTTTTATATACTTTCTGAAATGTTGTTTTTTGTACATATATTTAATCTAAATTCGTAATCATTTTGCATTTTTAGAAATGTGTAAATGATTGAGGCAAAATTATTCTTTCTAATATACGCAATTTTTACCAGCCACTAATACCCGTTAGCGTTTGTGTAATTTGTTAAATACAGTAGAAGCTGCTAAAGTGACCACTTTATTAAAGAGATTAAATGTCTAAAGTGATTACTTTTGTACATTTTCACTTTACAACCACCACGCTTTACCACCTTCGTAAGGTGACCTGTTTTTATTCTTCCAGAAATTATTCACATTAACAGATTCCACTGTACATGTTATCTGTACGCGGAATATACCGCTTATTCTATCAAAATAGTGAAGAAACTAAATAAAAATTACTTAGTTAAGAAAAAAATATCAATAAAATTTTACATAAACTTCAGTGGGTTTTTTTTTCCCTTCTCTTATCTTTTTATATACGTACATATATATATATAGAAAAATAGGGTAGACACACTATAGCAGTGATCCGCAACCTATTTTTCGCCGCTGACCGGTGAGCGTTTGAAAATTTTAAATCGGCCCACTGGGGAGGGGAGGGGGCTCATTGATTGCTTCTATTGTAAATTGTTTTGCTTTAATAATTTCAATTTAATTGTATTTAAACATGATTTCAAAATAACATACAGTAGCACAAGAAATGAATATAAAGTGATTTAACATTTTAACACACTAAAACGCTATGCTCAATGAAAACCTGCAGCTTGTAGAATAATATAAGACAATGACACCCATTCCATTGTTTTATTTTGGTTGCTGTGACTGAAAAAAAAACCCGCTTCAAACAAATCGGTTGTCGGCAATGTCAATAGGAATTTAAACGACTGCAATTTTAATTATTCATACTCTTGAAATGTTTAATAAACAATAACCTAATTTAAAATAGTTGCAAGATTTCTTCTATTACAAAGGTTCCCGACATAACTCATAACTCATAGACGAAAACTCATAGAAGAAAAATGACGCCCCGATTTGCTTCCGGCAATTTGCCCTTGAAATTATAAATAACATCCCAGACGGTACTACGCTGATGTATACTGATGGAAGCAAAGATCAGTAATCCCATGCTGGTAGTGGGGTACTTATCCAAGATTCCGATGGAATTGTTAAATTAAAGAAAAGAAATCCTGATTTCACCTCAGTTTTTAAAAGTGGACTCATTGCTATCGATGAGGGGCTGACTATATTATGTCTTATTTAGGACCCAAAAGCCATCTGGATTCTGTCTGATAGTCGCAGTGCCATCCAACATCTGTCTAACTGGCATAACGTTGGTGACAACACTGGTATTTCAATTCTTACTAAATTAAAACAAGTCTCGTCTTCTTGTGATGTGCACATTCAGTGGATCCCCTCTCATGTGGACATTTGGGGTAACGAGGAGGCGGATGTCTTGGTAATGGAGGGTGCCGGGGTGACCCTAGCTACATCCAACTGCCTGGCATACCTTGAGCTGTATTCTGCCAGAAAACATACAGATGAAATGATCTGGCTTGTCCCTCCTGCACATTCTTGGTAGCGGGCTGATTCCGCTGGTAGATCCCTCGCTGTGAATTGCGACAGAAGTACCCAGACAGCTCTCTCTCTCGCTTTCGTAGTGGCCATCTAAGAGGCCTTGCCTTCCAAGGGGGTCAAAAAGTCCACCCGATTTGTCCGAGGTGTAACAATGAACAGGCATCTCCAGCTCATATTCTTAAGTGTCTGTATTTGTCCTACGACGATCTATTGGACCTTAATATTCTGGTCTATGATTTTTTAAGAGTGAATAAACTCGTAGATCTCGTCTAGCATTAGCTGGAACACGGAGATAAGCAACAACACAACAACAAATGTTCCCGGTTCGCACCCATCGGTGTCGATTTAACTGTCGGGAATTTGAGTCAAATTCAACGATCGGGATTCTCAAAACTTAACGTTTGGGTTCCCCAAATTCAGCGGTCAGGAATTTGGGTTTTTCTCTGGATGTAACGTGAATTCGCACTAGAACCCTTTAGAAAGTTCTCCGCCCAAGGCATTGTCGATAGCTCAAGTGTAGCTCAGATAGCTCTTGCGTAACTTTGCCATAACAACACAAACAAACAAGCATTGATAATTTCTGATGGTAGTCAATATTTCTGAGCTCCTATGTATTCCGAAGAAGGATAATTAAGTGCACCTAGTGACTGAACTCCTATGCATGTTGTATCTATTAAACAACTTCGATGAATGAAATCATGAAAACAAATTTGTTGTTCACAAAAATGGCACTCAGTTCATATTACCCGATGCCTATTTTAAAGATGCTAAATAATAAAATTATATAATAAGTATTAAATAAGGTTTGTACTATAGAATATTTCCAAACCTAAAGCAATGATTAAAATCGTGCAGCGAAAAATGTATGCATTATGCTGTCACTGATTTCAACTAAACAAATAATAAGTCTTATAACCACTTGATATAACCACTTGATCTTTGAATAGTTTAAACTTGATTGCTCCGCTTTCATTAAAAAATTAATTTAAAATATCCGTTTAGCTTGCACGCACTTCATCAACGTTTTCACGTGTCATGCGAAATTAACCCTGCACACATATCTGAACTCAATTCGGAAATCGATTGCTTCCTTTGTTTTCATACTTCACTTCTTCACGTAGAGCCTTTGAGTGCCTTCGCACCACCTGAGATCAAAAAGCCAGGTTCATTGTATAGAAAAGGGTAGTAAGTAAGCTCTGTTTAAGAAAGCTGAGTGAGAAAGGAAAAAAAAAAGGAATTCAACTAAATAGATTGAAGAAAATCTTATGTTGATTAAATGTTAGATAATATTGAAGAGACTATTTTTTACAGGGTGGGCGCAACAGGGCTCGATTTACCTCTGAAGCGAGGGGAAACTCAGTCTCAATTCGTCCCCCCTCCCCCCCCAATCCCCTTTTTGTTTGGTAAAAGTAAAGTTTTAATGATTTTCTTTAATAAAAATATTTTATCCGTAAAAAAGAAATTTCATTGATTTAATTAATTCTAATGATTTCCTTTGATAAAGGCATTTTATTCATTCATTTGAAATTTTCCTTTGATAAAAATATTTTATTCATTAATCTTCATAATAGTTTAGTTCACTGTAACGAGATTTTACAGTATTTTCGAAATTGCTTTAAACATTAACAAATAACTAAAAACATCACCTTACTTGAACATTAAACTTTATTAATTTAGTCCTATTTTTCATTAGACATGCTTTTTTTAGGAATTCTTTGTTTGTTTTGATGCCATCATAAAAATCACAACATAGAAGTTGAGAATTAACTTTGACATTTAGAAGATGTTTATCATTACATATTAAAAGTCTACCCTTTCTGCCAGCCAAATATTCCCCCAACATAGAAAAAAACTCTCTCAACTGCCACAGATATCCCAGGGAAAGACATCACAAATAACCAATTTAAAAATGTTGCGACATGAAGTATCAAGACTTCTGAAAAGCACCACTTCTCTTCATTAAAAATGTTTACAATAACTTAAAAGATCATTTAAAAACAAAATTTTGAATTTTTATTGCAGTTTTTCAGTCATTTTCGGGCCCCCCTTCAAATTCTGAGGGGAAGCTCAAGCTTCCCGAGCCTTTTCAGTAATCAGGCCCTGGGGCGAAAAGCCCTTGACACATTTCAGAAAATAATATATAAAATAGAAATTGCCATAAAAGAGTTCAGTTTGCGGTCACTTCTTAAGTAGAATGTTAAGTTTCTTTATCAACAGAAAATTTCGAACTGCTGCCGAAAGAGGGCGCTACAGGACCAAAAATCCATAGAATGACATTATATATGAAAAACTTTTAATAAACTTTTTAATTTCAGAACGAATTTCTTGTTACCAAATTTCGATGTGGGCATTTTCGTAGTCGTGTCACATCTAGGCGATACTCGATCTCATACTACGAACTTGTCAATGGACTGTGGAATATTCTCAGTGACTTCGATGTTCCGTGTCTTCAGCTGTGTAATGGTGCTCATTTTCGAAGCGAAGGTTTTGTCCTTGACATATCCCCATTAGAAAAAATCAGGCGGAGTTAAATCTGGAGACCTAGGTGGCCATACTGCTAATGCGTGTAGGACTTTTCGCCCACCCAATATATTAGAACTGTGATGCAGTTCGTCACATGTTTTTAATAGTGTGTACTCCACTTTCCTATTCTAAATTTAATATCGTTTACCATTTCTAATTTCCTTTTTCCCTTCCTTTACTTTTGATTTCCAATGTTGGTACAATAATTTGCGCTCCTCTATCAACCTTCTTCCCTTCCTGCAGTGGCTCAGTCGATGAAAGCTCAGTTACCAGTTCTTTTTAGAACACTGAAAGTGAAGTAGCATTCACTACGATAAGATCTGAGGAGGTAGTCTCTCTCGATTGGATTGCTGTGGGACCATTAAAGTGAACTGGCGCATGTAAAATCTGTTTATACCTCCAGCTCTTCTATGTAGAAATGATACCTTTGGTAGTTCCAATCCAGGTGCAGCTCTCTCACATGCAACTAGTTTCACATTAGGAGACCCCGCCGCCCAGGAAGGTATGTTGCCATAAACCCTAACGGTTGGTCCTCTCCTTTGTGTAAAAACAACAGCACGTTTCCCCCCCCCCGATTTGCTCAACATTAATCTTTTGGCCCTAAATATCTATTTTCCTATCTTTTATCATATAGGGTTTTACAAACTGTTTTATTCTTTTGTTCTTAAAAATGTTAGTTCCATACGAAATTCGAAATGATTTTGGCTTTTCATTTGGCGACCGTTGAGAACTATTCTTGTGTTCTCGGAAACTTAGCTTTGGAAATTCCATATTTTTTTAATGTATACTGCTAGTTGAGACAAATTTGAAATAGATGCATGAACATTTTTCTCTCCTCGCGACCATTTAATGGTTAAAAAACATTTGTCTTGTGTATATGCAAGTCTTTAAAGTTGCCTCATCAATGTTCTGGACTCGGACTCTGGCACATTACTGAATATTTTGTATTTCATTGCATGTTACGATCACGATCACCAAGATTAAAAGTCCTACTCGAATTTAATTATTATTCTATCTCGATTTCTTCGATAAGTACTATAGGGTACTAGTAATTTCAATCTTCTAAAAATTTTTGCTGTACATTTCTCTGTGCTAACCTTTTAACAAACACACTTTGCTATCACTTTCTTATTCATAAATAGCGTTCCTAATTTTTCACAGATCGCTTTATAGGGTCTTAGCCCTAAAACTCCAGCAGGGGGTTGCGGGTAGGCATTTGGCCTCTCTCTGTATATGAGGAGAGGGCGCGAATTATGTAATTCGCCCCCTCTCTATTCTGATGTTAAACATTAGTATAGTTTCAAATTTAGCACAAAAAATATTGAAAATTGTGACGATAAAATAATTTTTGATTCAGTGGCAAAACTAAGGTGCATATTCAGAGCTTTATTTTCTAATACACACCTAAATGTTGGCCCTATCATTTGATATTAGCCAGAACTTGGCAGCAGACTGAAGTACTGTTCCTAATTTTCATGACTCGCACACTGCAAAATTCAATCTGGACTCAATTATAAAAGAAGTTAGATATTTTTATTTGTTTACGTATTTAACTACATATTTTTCTTAAATAATCTCGCGTTCTCCCACTTTCCAAACCGTGTTTTCACGCCCCTGCTACAAAATGCGATGCAAGGGGTCCACTAACTTTATGTTCCTGCTAACTTTACAAGATCAATTAGCCTGGCCTGACTATGCAAGCTGCAACGGATCAATAATGAACTCCTATATTGATAAACAATCTGAGACAGTAAATCAACAAAAGGGGCAGAATAGCCTGCGCAAAATTGCTCTGGGAATGTAGGGTTCTTAAAAACCTTCGTAACATCTTTAATACACGTGCAATCTTTTCTTTTCCATCATCGAAAAACGGAGCATTTAATATTACCCTTCTAATTTCAAAACCTCTTCTTGCATCTGACGATGCACCTGCCTTTAGAGTTTTCTTCTTATAAACTGAAAATAAAGCGTTTTAGAATTTCTGCGTTTTCCTTCTTTTGTCTACTGCTGGAAATTATTTATAATCTATTTATTTTATTTTATTTATTAACTTTTGACGTTTTAATATTCAAAATATACACGAAACTGAAAAAAAAACATTTGATACTACCGTTGATATTACAAAAAAAGAAAAAGAAGAAAAATTTTATATAATAACATTGTTGGATATTATAAAAATCGATTTTAATACTATATTACGTATAATCTTTCTTCTGGGAACATTTGTATAATTTCATAAAAATAACTACATAATAACACTACACGGTTTGTTTCAATAACTGAAGTTACTAAATCAAATGTTAAAGTTTGATTTGAAACAAGTTTTACGATACAACGCATTTATTTATTTATTAAACTTTTTTGCCGTCATAAATCAAAATGTGAAGCTGACATTTATGGGAAATCGTCAGTGAGATATTTTGTCAAAGAAATGCGCGCCTAACTTTACTGCATCTTAATGAAAGTCCATATTTTAACTGTTAGGTTTCCATCTTAACAATGTATAGTTTTATACTGGATTTAAATTATTATGGAAAGGGAAACAAAGCCAATGTTTAAATTATATTTCTTACACACAGAAATGGGAAACTTGAAGCATGTACAGATGTAAATAAGTTTTATATTTTACAATTATAATTCAAAATAAATTCCCAGTGCATTTAATCTGTCACTGACTTGTACTTCGTAGCTGTAGAGAAAAAATTTTAATAGCAAAATTCAATTTCTCAATCACAAGTATTTTTAAACATATGAAACGAAAACAAAAGTTACCTTGTATCACATCTTCGTATTTAATTCTTTATCCTTGAAATACGCTAAATGTTACTCCACAAATTGCTTACAAACTGATTACAATTTTCAGCAGCGTCGTTCCTAGAAACATGCAAACGAAAACCCATTAAAAAGGCGTTAACTAATAAGTAAACATTTTGTCATGGATAAACATCTTAAAAGATTTATGTTACATTTAATTAAAAATATATATCTTTTCCACAAAAAGGTGTATTTATATGTTACATAAAATTTTGATTTAAACGGAATTACCTTTCATAGTGCTGAACTTTCTTCGGCAATTTCATATTAAAACTACCTGTGTGTATTAAACTATGATCACTAAAGTGCGTACATAAATATTTGTTTTATGAAGCATTATTCAATTAAGAAACAAACAGCTAGTAATTATAATTAAAACAGAAAATCATGTGTAATTCAGTCTAAATAAACGCACAAATGGAAATGAATTTATGTGCTCTTAAATGGTTAATCCATTGATTTTAACTTTTCGGTTTGTTCACTCACTAAGCTCACTAAGTAGACAGGGTTTATATTTAATTTCAGGAGCGGCGCAACATCCCATAAAAGCTGGTCTTTGAAAATCGTAACAGCAGAATGATATTCGAAATTGCACAAGTGCATTCCTCATGTAGTTATCTGTGACTTCAACTAGTGCATTTCGAATAAAGAAATGAGTTTACTATAGTATACCATTCTGCATTCTAAAATATTCAAAATCATCTGATTTAAAAATCTTTTTTTGCTGTTATATTTTATTAAAATGCCTTGTTTGCAAAACTAATTCGAGGCTTACACCAATAAACTCCAAGTGAAAAAAAAATTTAAACGAACACGCGTTTACATTGAATTTTCCTGCTGGTGTATACACAATCTTTTCTTCGGAAAAGTTAAAATTAAAGCTATTTGAACGCGCTGTTTACTTTCGTTTGTTATTCTCGATTCTCTATAGGAAAGGATATAACGTGTTCGGAATGTCTTGGCATTTCCAAGAGGAAATCATCTGTAAGCGCATTTCATTCCAAGAAGAAACCATCGGTAATTGGAATCAAGAACTCAATTTAAGGCGAATCACAATTATGTCATCACAGCTTCTGAAGTTTTTTCATTACTTGCAATTTGTAAAGGGCTCCTTAACTACTGCTTTAACACACTCTGTACCTAATTTTGAAACAATTATGATCGAGTGCAATTGCTTACTATGGGCTTAAAAAATGTTACAGAAATACTTTAGTAAATGGCATGCTTGAATTCCAAGAACGTTAAGATCAATTTTACCGTTTTTGTTTTATTTAAACGAACTTTACTTAGCTAATAATACTAGTTTTTAGAAGTTGAAAACCTTAATCTAAATCCATGTCCACTCTTTTAGTCGGTAACAGCTTTCTGCGTAACAGACAAATGTGCCTTCTGTTTATGTACTGATCAGGGATTGCAATTTAAACGGAATAAAACATTCGGCGTGATTGTGTTGTAAGTGAACTATTTTGTTTGTCAGCAACTCATGTAGTTTTGCTACAACTGTCCATGCATTAATTTTTTTGAGTTGCACATATGATGTTCCTATTACTTTGTCAAGATCTAGTACATATACATGATGGCCGTAAGCCTGAGAGCAGGCTACCTTAAACTAGATTTTAAGAACATAGGTGTAGCGTCTGAAGGGATACAAGTGTCCCTTCTCCCAACTTTGTTTGAAAGAACTTTTTGATTTAAAACATTAGTTCCCAGATAAACTTATCTTTTATACTCTTGAACTCGATAAGCGCCCCTCCCCTAAAACTCTCAGGTACGCTACGCTATATTTTAGAGCAGTCAGATCGTAAACAAAATAGATTTTTTTAAAAATCTAAATTCCTCAAAACCCGTCCTATGCAGTACAAATTTGTAAACTTATGTCCTTATCACAGAAATAGTAGAGATAGTAGATTGTCAGTGATGGATGAAATCCACACACTATTGAAATTAACAAAAAATATAGACATACCCTAAAATCTTGCATTTCTGCTTAAGCGTTTCACAGTGAAAGAATCTTCCAGTAGATTAACTTAAACATATTGCTTATGAATCTTTCTAAAAAGATACTACTAATAATAAAAATTCGTGATACTTTCAATTTTGCTGAAAGCATATTCATCTCTGATACTATTTAATTGACAAAGGTAAAATTAATGTAGTTTTTGTATAGACTTTTTTTAATGTTTTGCTTTGATAACCACTTAGTGTGAAACAAAATCCCCAAAACACAGTATTTTGTAGGATTCTCAAAACCTGAACAATTAATTACGGCGTAAAGTAAGAAATAATCTATAAATATGTAATTTTAATTTAGATGTATTCGTATATTTGAGCACTGGTAAGTCTTGTTTATAAAAAAAAAAATTCACGAAATGCGATCAGTTACTGAAATATGTTTATTGATTATTCTTTCAGAGATTCTTCTACAATGGGGGTATTTTCCTAATGTGTTATAACTGTACAATAAATAATCGGTTTATAACTATTTATTGCAAAGAATAAACATGTTCCGCCTTCCGAAGAATCTAAATTAGTTTATTCCGTTCTTCCGGCCAAGGTCTGTTCCTCTTCCAGACCTCCATCGATCATCAATTTTTCAATATCATCCATCCATTCATTCAGTGGTCTTCCACGCTTCCTTATTTGATTTTGTTTATAATTAAATGCAATTTTGAGTAGTCTTTCATTATTCCTTCTTTTATTATGACCATACCAGATTAATGGCTTCTTTTGAAGACCCTCTCAAATGATTCCCTTCATTTTCATCATTTCTTTTATTTATCTCTGTCACTATTTTTGATACGCTTGCATTATCTCTTCTTAGGACATCCATTTTCACTACCGCTAATTACTTTCTCTTCATTATCTCCCTGTTCAGTATCGCGATAAGTTTTTTTACAATATAACTGTACACTTTACATTCGATTGGCAACTATGGTCCCGCCGTATTAAATTTTTTGGCGTAATGCTTTAAATCAATCAAAAGAGGATGTTTTGTTCGACCGGAATCTTATGTTGTAGTTGTTGTTTTTACCCGAGTTAATTTATGTGAATTTTCTGATAGTATTATAATGGGATGTCAAGTTCAGAAAAATGAGCGTTTTTGACACCTCCTTCCGTTTGCTCGTAATCAAATTTCTAAGCTGCTTGTGACATTTCCTGTGTCATGAACCGAGCTGAATGAACCGCTCGTGATTAGTATGTCAACATGGGCACCCCTACCTATGGGCAGGGAGCAGGCATATCCCTCTATCTGTTGTTATATTACCGTTATAATTTACGTACTGGTATGACGTAGATGTGATTCAACACTAAAATATAGTATATTTTTCTGGGGCAGGAATCTTTGACCCCCTCACCCCTCTGCAAACAGTCATAGGCGCCCATGAATGGAATGTTCGTACGGATTCTGGTTTTGCTGAAATTCAGAACTTTTGAAGTATTGTCGTATAATGGTCTGATATTTTTAAAATGGTCCTGTTTTTTTTTTATAAAGTTTTTTAAGAAGTTCTCTCGAGTATCTCAAATAGTAGGACATTTTAAGCCAATTTTTCAAAAGTTCGGAATTTCAGCAAATTAAGGACTCGTTCGAATTCTGTATGTGTCAAGTTCAACAAAGGATACTTTTGACCACAAATAAGCACCTCGTTTTGGCCGTCCAGTTGAGTTAGCAAATGATAAGAAAATTGGCAGTGAAAATGGAATGATGATCCCACACTGCTAAAGAGAAGTAAATAAAAAAAAACAGTAAGAACGGCAACCCAATACTTTCTTTTCTTAATCTCCTATCTCCACCAAACAGAATTTATAAGTTTACAGCCATTTTTATGGCATGAAACTTACGACCCAGTATGAATAGTGTATGATGCACAGGAAACGAAGTTTCTGTACTGTTATGGAGGACGTATGTAGAAATGTTATGTTTCGTTTTTATAATCCCTCCCAATTTTAACAGCTTTTGTGCAAATTAAAATTAATTAAATGACAGAACGCTTTTCTATGATCTGGAAAACCCTTTTGCAGATTAATTTAATATTATGCATTTGATAACGGGGACTAGATCATAAATATAATGGAGTAAGTCTTGTCGTGCAAATCAACAGTTCTTTTAAAACGAAATATTGAGCAACTTTTATTTCTTGTCTAATGTTATAGAAATCATATGAAAAAAGTATTTTTCAAAAGGCATGAGTGTACGGATGTTGCTGAAAAACATTCAGTATGGATACAGTTTAATTGCACATTTTTGATTCTATGAAGTTTATGGGGAAAAAATCGGTTCCTCATTTTATGAATTGTAAAACAAGAACGCAATTACTAAAGAGACTTATAATAAAATGATTTTCCTATTTTTAAATCAACCCTTTCGATACTACTGCTCATTGGCGGCATCCACAAAATGTTTTCTAGGCATTACCGCCGCCCATTGGTGGCATGTAATTAACCAATTCCAGAATGCAATTAAAAGCTTTTTTTACAGTATAATTACCGTTCACAAAAAAAAATAGTTATTTGCATTCCGGAATTATTGTGAACTATGATTATGCTGCACTTTTAGTTATGTATTTGGTTTAATTTTGGTGGTATTAATATACAATATTTTAGATTTTTTTAACACGTTAAATGCCGCGTAACTAACCAATGACTGTCGCGGCTCGAATGAAAAATTTAGTGTCAATCACGCTCGAGATTTCTATGAATGCCGCAAAAGAATTTATTCCGGCTTACGCTGCTGTACGGAGAGTCCAAACACTCAATTGGAAAACTTCCTCGTACCACGAATGTTCAATAGAGGCAGTTATTCAGTACCGAAAGGTGTAAGAGATCTTGTACCTTTAAAAATGATGAAAATCAGAAAAGCGATTTCATGTATACAATCCCATATTTACATAAATAATTTATTTATAAGTAAGAAATTTTGTATATAAATACAATTGCCTTTTCTTTTTACATTAATGTCTTCAAAGGTTTTTTAAGTAAATTTAAAAAAAATAATTAATTAACAGATTAAAAGCAACTATTTTCATACTGCGCATAGCCTAACACGCATAAAAATACCTTTACTAATTGAATCATTTTTCGACTTGCACATTAATACTACATAGTAATAAAAATGAATTATTTTTATGCATGTCATTGTATGCATTTTTATTCATAATTTTTTATAATGCTAACTCAAGAAAAAAAATATGTAGATAGATGTGCAGCTTCTACATAAAAGTATGTCATTTTACGTGTAATTTTGTATAATTCGAGAGTGTATGTAGAAAGGTATTGAGTCTGTAAGATGATTTTTATGTGTCAAAGTCTTTCACAGTCGACCAGAGCTTTTCTTCTGTTAAGTAAAATTTTCTAATTAAAATGCAAAACTTTTGAAGACATTAACGTAAACAGAAAATTCCATTCTATTGACATACCTACGACATTTATTTACAAATAAAAAAAATATATAAATTTGGGATCATATACATGAAAGCACGTTTTTTCGATTTTCATCAATTTGAAAGGGTACAAGACCCCTTAAAAAGTAGACACTATAGACGTACCCAAAAATGTTTTCGAGGGGGGGGGGCGTAAACAGTCGTACATCTAAACGAAATTTACGCATTTGAAAGCCCATGATTTGCTCACTAATGCGAAAATTTCGGGTGGAGAAAGGTGAGAGATATATTCCGACGACCCGGCTCTCTCTTGGCTACGCCCGATTAAAATGAAAGCTTGCACTAGTTAAAATGAAGAAAATTTGCACAGAACTTTTCATAAATGTGAAGGACAAATTCGTAATATTATCTAAGGCTATGCACTGCATCACTTACATGTACGCCAAGAAATTAAATAAACAGTTTAATTCCATTGATAATACAAAGAATTTTAAGCGCTATCGCCATTTGCGCTAGGCCACAGTACGATAAGTTTAGTTTTCAAGTCGCTACTAGCTTAAATTAATCATCAAGAGCTTATTGAAATGTAGTTAGTGAGTCCACAATAGATGAAGCTTGAAATGCATTTGATAGAGTATAATTTATTAGCTGAGCTACGCAGGCATTTAGCTAATAACATGTGCCTTAATAATACATTTTCCGACGCAGTCAGTTTGTCAAGAAACATTGTCTATGTATTAAGTCATATTAGAATGAAATGTAGTAATTATAACCAAAGCAATCGACATGACGTGCATTTACAAGGCAGTGTAGAGGTCAAAATATTTATTTAAGTTCCAACAATCAGAGGCCACTATTTGAATTAGATATTTTTCAGATAAAAAATTAACAGATAATTTTACTAAGAATATTACGATCTACATTTTGGCATAGCAATCTTTGCCTCTTTAATAAGTTTTACGGCAATGAAAAAAAAATTGGAATTTCGTATTAAAAGGTAATGAATTAAAAACAAACAAACAAAAAAGATATTTCAGCTCATATACATTATATTTTGGCAGTTGATATTTTATAAACTGGTCACTATCTCGAAAAATAAGAAATAATTGAATATAATAATAATATCATTAACATTAAATTGACTCTCAAACAACATGCTTTGATTAAGAGAATTAATCTATTTTTTTTGTGACTGAGAGAAAAGACAAAGAAGAGAAAAGCCAGGGAAAGCGTTGCTTTGAATAACTATGATTTTCACTAAATCTTCATCGAAATAACCTGAAAATTGAATTATCTGTCAAGCACTCTCCGTACCATATTTACTAAAGGCCTCCAATTTGATTAAAATGAGATTCTTTCGTAAACCTTTAATATAAAGGTGCCAAATGCCTTTAGTTCAGTAGTCAGTTTTATCAGTACAGACTGCAGTGGTGCTGATACATACGTAGAGAAAACGATTTGCCGTTGTAAGCCATCTAGAATGTGAAATTTTTGCTGCATCTCTTTCTAACATATTATTTGAGCTGTGACAGCAGCTAATAATATTCAGGTACCATTAGAAATCAGTTGCGCGAAAGTGCAAAATACTTTCTATGATTAGATTTAACAATGTCAACAGCGACACATTATTTTGGTTTCAAATAGCATCTTTGGTTCCAGATTTAAAAAAACTGTTCCACTGGGCGTTTTGTGGTGTTTTTAATATATACTCTAACTATGCCTGATGTATTTTATTGAAGTATATATATATATATTCTGAATACAGAATAATCGTACTGGAATACAGATAAAAGTAATTCATTCATGCTTTTAAATAATGATTTTATTTTATAAAACAGTTTTCTTTATAAAATATTACATAATTTACCATTTGAATTACATAACATGAAAAATATTCATAGCATCATTTTTACCAGCAAGGTGTTGTTACTTCTAAGAAAAAACAGTATTTTTCTGTTATTTTTTAATATGTCATTTTTAACGTGTCATAATCTTACTAAAAACGTGTTTTTTATACAAGATACCATAATCAAATTTCCAGTCCTATTAAAATAATGTTAGCAACGTTCCTGCAACTTCGAATAAACCTCACCTCACGTATTCAGAATAACAAGACAAGGCAGGATCGATCTCTAACATTACCCCTTTCCTCCTTGAATTGGCTATGGAAGGAGTAAAATCTCAGATATCGATTTTCACCTTGGCAGCAGAGATTTCAAACCGTCTGACGTTGGTCGGTCAGAGATGAGACAATGGCTGTATATTGTAATATCGTTATATAAACATCCGTATAAATGTGCTTGGCAAAGAGCTTTAAGTTTCTTTTAACTAAAAATTGGATAATATTACAAGAAAGAACAATCTTGTGGAACGAATAGATTATAAGAATATTTTCTAACTCAAAGTCTTATTCTAACATACATCCCGACTAAAAAAATTCAAAGTCATTGGATATTATTGATTAACAATGCTATTTATGAAGCCTGTAATTAAAATATTAGTTGGCATTCATTATTACTTTTCAATATTAGTAAAAATGCAGAGAAATCTTCTAGATACGCCATTGAGACGCTAGGGAGACATAATTATTTCGAATATTCTTGTGTACATCACAAAATAGCATTTTGTCCGAATTCATGATAATTGTATTCCATTTAACATCCTCTATACAGCTTTCAAAACTTCAGTTAAGGTAAAATATCGTCTGCGTTGATAAACTTTTGTTGCTAGATTACTTCACAAGAATGGATGGACATCAACAGATCTGAAGGAGCATTACTGTGGACTAAATCCAATATTTCATACCACGATTTGAATAAATGGTCATGTTTCCCTTTTTGTATATCTTTCTTTTGACATACATGTTGCATTTAGCAAAATATAGTCTCTTAAGGTGTGTTCAAGCAGTGAGATTTTCAGGCAATCCGAACTTTAATGATCTTGACCGATAATTATAAAAGCCTAGGTTTTAAACCTTTAAAGCCTCGATTGTCTGTGAAATGTTCTTTCAAAAACTTTCTTCAGAATGTATAAGTTATCGTCTGAGTTAATTTTCATGAAATAATGCAATAAAACTCTGCTGATAAAGAAAAACATGTCCATGTTATTATGAAGATAGCACTAAACTGCTGCGTTGAAAATCGGACATTTTATCTTCTCAGAACTTTACGATGGATCTTCCATCGAATTGGAAAATCTCAGTTCAATTATTCTCAATAAATATTACCTGTATCCATAATTCCTCCAAAGTCATTTTTTAATCGGATGTGCTCTAAACACTGCATTTCTCAAAAAAAGAAAAACCTCAAGATGCAATCATGAAGATATTCGCTCGTGATTTTACTGAGAATTAAACATTAGAGTTCGCTAACTTACAGCTACAAGGGAGAGAACATTGAAATTTTTTAATGATAACTCATAGATGATTTTCAATGAAGAATGATCAGCGCATTCCTTAACCAAAAACGGCGTCGGTAAGTGTAACAAGATGAATGACTGCGAAAGACATACAGTGGAAAACAGCGATTCTCGAGAGCCAACATACGAAAGACAGTGGAAATTACCAATTGTTCATTGCTATTGTCTCTCTCCACACATTTTTAAATTAAATTTATTTATAAATCTGCTTAATCCGATTAATTCTACTGCTGTGGCCTTATTCTCCAGAATCGCTATTTTTCAATGAAGAAAAGCGGGTGTTGTCTTTGAAAAATATATTTTTTTAACTATAACCGTAACTGAGCTCTGTTGCAGCTATTTACCAAAGTCAGAGAGCCTGTTTTCAAAGAATTGTATCTAATATGTTCTTTCAATTATTTGAACGGGATGGTCTCTAGAAACTCAAATATCCGCAAAGAATTTTTTTATTACCAAGCAATAACGACTTAGACTAGTTGAATAAAATGAAAATAATGGCCATTTTCATTTATATATTTCAATTTCGTCAAACACATTTTAGTTATATGTTTTTTCAGGCATTATGTCGAAAACAAGGAAATGAAAAGTCATCATGAAATATCATGAAACGTTCAAAACTTGGACTAACACTGTTCCAGTTTTTCTTTTTTTCTATTTTTTTTTTTTTTTAACACAAAGGATAAGACCTCTGCTACATCAGCTGGACAACAGAAGGCAGATTCTTCGTGAGAAAGTTTGCTTTAAGTCTCTTTTTCTATTCAGATATCTGTGCGACTTACGGAGAGGTTTGTGTTGTTATCTGAAGTAGGAATAGGCACGAGACAGAAAACTTATATCCTGCATTATTTTACAATATGATTTTCTTTCAGAATAGCAGTGATATAGTTGAGAAAGTATGATGTTCGCCTACTTTTCCGTTTGAGTTTATGCACCCTTAACGTCTGGTTTTCAACGAAGAGTCTTATTTTGTACGTTCTTGGTAAACCATTTTTAACATGTTAAAATTTTTATCGTGAGATTTTGTATAAGAATGGAAATCAGAACAGGCCTTTAGACCACCTAATAACAGATCACAGGAGCAAAAATAAATGTATTTGCTGATTTATATTTCTAATAATATGATAAAACACAACGCATCATAATATAGAGTGCGTGCGACGTAAAAATATAAACATCAGCAACAAAATGGCAACCCATAATTTTGAGATACAACGTGACAAGCGAGACGAGATGGATAATTATCCTCAAATCCATCTATACTCTGGAGCCTTCAGTTCAGTTCCCAGTCAAGATTTTGAGGTACAGTAGTTATCCGATATTCCGAGATGCTAAACTCAACCGAGCTGCCCGTTTGAATCGAGGTGCTACCTGGATTAACGCGTGTTGGAACTTACAAACTCTAATCATTTCGAATCAGTCAAAGCACGTCAAATTATAAAAAAGGCATTAGTTTTATGTTCTTAGTTCTACTTATAAAAACTACATTAATGTCGCATAAAAGAAAAAGAGTCGTGAGCCCGAAACAAAGTTTAGAATTTCTGAGTAGATTAGACAAAGGAGAGTTTATTCGGACATTATCTGCTGATTATGGAATTGGAGAAATGAGTACCTGTCAATATGTCAAGATATACATAATACAGTATGATAAAATGCTGTCATTAATGATTGTCGTGTTATGCGAGATTTCATATATCCGAGGTTGTCCACTTAGACTGCATTCTCAAAGTAATGCCGCAAACATTAAATGTTGGCTTTCAGTGTAGCAAATGCTTCAGGAGCAAAGAGCCATTTGAAAAAAAAATGGTTATATAACCATTATTATATTTATTTGCATATTGAAGTAATAACCAATATCTCCATCATAGTTAACTTTTCTCTTATCGAATGTTTTGTGATAGCTTACATTTCTAATGTTACATAGTTCATATGAGAGTTATAAACCATGATGCTCATTTTTAACGTCTTGAGCCCTTTTGAGTAAACTACACACGCTTGGTTTCAGTTAAATATAATTAACTCAGTTATATAAATCACTTCCTTAAAATACTACATTACCCCTTCAGCCTTGTGGTCCCCATATGTGCACCTTTCTTACTTGCCTCTGTTAAAGCTAAATCCGCTAATTTTAAGAGATTTTGGTATTTACCTTTAGAAAGATGGATAATTTTACTTTAAAGTAAAACCAAAACCCTACAACATTGAGCTGGTTTTATTTATAAAATCACTTGTTGTTTTGTGTTAACTATTAAATTACACAAAATTAATAAGGGGCACTAGTGAGCAATGCGTATGTCACTTTTTTCCAGCCAAAACTGCTGAAGCTAATAATACGAGGTTTAGCATGTATGTGCGTCTTTTAACGTGAGTGCTGGGTTAGACATCATTTTTCAAAATTCGTAACCTCTTGTGAGTAGGGGACCAAACTGTTCTTCTTGAATATCTCCCTCTATCTGAAAGAAAAAGAGATTTTCAAAAAATTCTTGCTGTAAAATGGGTAAATACCTAAAAGTGTGTTTCAGGACATTCTTAAATTCGTCTTCTAAGGAGGCAAAAAAAAAAAAAAAAAAAAAAAATTCTTTTTGTAAAATTTTTCGTTTAAAATGTAACAAATATGAATTCTATGTTCCAACACAGATAGCTTGTAAAATAAAATTAAAAAAAATGTTAATTTTTTTTTTCTTTGATTTTAATGAAAGAAAAAATCCGTTACCCCTAATGTATTTAATTTCAAGAAAATGCTTTTTTCTGTTATCTGTGACGTCACTGTAAATAAACACAGGAGAGTGCGTTTAAGTTGTTATTATAAATTAAGGTCTGGAAAATGTAGGAGAAAATTAGAAGCGGTAGAAAATAACTTTAAGGCGCTTAGGCTGTTACCTAATAAAATCGTATCTTGAACGTGTGATGGAAAAATTTGTCTCACTTCTTTACCTTAAATATTTAAGGTAATTTTAAGGTAACCTTAAGGTATTTTAAGGTAACTTTAAATATTTAAGGTAATATTAATTACTGTGAAGAAAATTAGTTCATATTCAGAAGAAAACCAGTTTAAGGAACTTATGTTGTTACCTAATGAAATCGTATCTTCAACGTCTTACAAAATATAGAAAAGTTTGACTAACTGCGGTACTTTAAACATTTAAGCTAATTTTAAGTAGTATTCATTAATTACTTTGAAGAAAACTAGTTCATATTCAAAGATTTCTAAATTTAGTTTATTCTTGAAAACTCAATAAATCATTTTCAAAGTTTTCACGCTCTTACGGAACTAAGTAAGACATTTATGTCTAATGAAGGCGGGAAAATTGCTAGCTTTCAGCGTTTTCCAAATGAGCTATCTATTCTTACAGCTGTTTCGTGATGTGAATGATGAAAGCCTTGTCTAAACATCGATTTATCTCCCAATTCTTTTCGTATTCTGAAAATAAACGAACAGAATTCAAATTTATCGATTTTCGCGTTCAATGAAAGTGCTTTTTTAACAACAGGGTATAATTTTGCCGTTCAAGAGAGATGTTGGGACAAGGAAATTCAATATGGTGCAAAATGCAGGAGCACAGATTATGAAATAGGAATTTTCGTACTCTAAATCATCTTATTTAATGGTACCCTGTGAAATGTGAATTTAGAAAAATTCTTTTAATAACCTCCTGTACGAGACTTACAGTATTAAATCGACTGTAGTAATTAACAATAATATACGGAAAAAAATTCAGAAATGTTTTACTTTTATTCTATCAAAACGTTTCCGAAAGTAAAGTGTAAACTACCGATGCTCGATTCGGTCTCTCGAAACCTAACCAGCATTTCGAAATACATAAATTAATTACTGCTGGGAGAAAATCTCTATTTCGGATGTTCTGCACATGAGCTTCTAATCTTCTTACATGTGGAAAGCGATGTTTGTTTGTTTTTCCATTCATAGAGGGCGCCATTAAAACTTAAATTAGGAGAAGAGAAAAGAAGTTGATTATTTTATTAATTAATCGTTACATTATTCCATCAATGGTGCCTCCCAGACAGCACAGCAAACTTGCAGCAAGCTTGATTTATCAAGTCAATAAGCTTGAATTAAGCTTGAAAATTTCAAGCTTGTAAGCTTAATGCAAGCTTGAATCAAGTGTTCTAGTTTACACTTGCCCAGCTTGCATTAAGCTTGACATTTCAAGCTTAAAAAATTTTCCTAAAAAAAAAAATTCCTAAATACACATGGCGCCGGTCGGCGAACTCGCCCTACATATTTTACTTTGCCACGAATTTTCGCCCTGTAAGCTGAAATTTCAATTTAATTTAATCTGTTTCCATCGAGTGTTCGTGGCTGGAATAGAACCCGGGACCTCTGGGTTAGCAGTCGGGCACGCTATCCATTCAGCCACTAAGCCTTGTGCAGCTGTGACTAAAGTTTGAAGTGACTTATCACGATGTTTTCTCGCCAGATTGATAAGTGGACAATATGTTATTTGTTTTGTTTTTTTTCCGTGGGATGTATCAAAATTAAAATAATGTTATGTGTGATTTAGAGACTCTACTAATAGGGAAATAAACATAATATAAACTTAAGAGCAGCACACGTTTAAAACTTTCAGTACCGCAACACTCATGAGCAATACTGCTGGCCAAAATCGAGACAAACGACTGATTTTGAAATCAATTTCGTAGTATAATTGTATTTTATTTTGAAGAATTTCCATATTTGGAAAATATAGAATGGGTTTACTTACTTAACACAAATTTTGTGTTAAGTAATCTGAAATCAAAGAAATGGATAGTTAAATGTTACTTCAAAATGCTATATCACAGTTGCTAACATGTATGGAGTACAAACACTTTAGTCATTTTTGTAAATATTTCTTAAAATAACAAATAATTGAAAAATTTTGCTACTTTTTAACGCTAAAAATTCTCTTTACAAATGTGGTTAGTTATTTTCCTACATATTGGTATGCTATATCGATATAGAGCATTTCGAAGAATTAAAAATAAGTTTAAATTAATTTATACAAATGTAAATTTGAATTATTTTCATTGTTCATACTTTATAATTAAAAAAATATTTAACTTCTGAATTTTTTTTATCCTTTGTAATTTTATTTTAAAACTGCAAAAGTGTAAGATGTAAGATTTTTGGGCCCTAAAATCTGTAAGCCCTGGGCAGTTGCCCCGTTTCCCTTGCGGTAATATGGCACAGGTAATAAAATAAAACACATCTTTTACGAGCTTTCAGCAAATTTGAGGACGGTAGACAATTAATGTCCATTCTCTTTCACAGATGGCGCCATCACTGCGCACTTTGAAAGCTAAAATGAGCTAGTATCACTTGTCAAGCTTAAATCAAGCTGTATTTAAGCTTGACAATTCAACTTGACTCCTGCAAGCTTGCTGCCAGCTCAAAATGAGTTGAACTGTCAAGCTTGATTTAAGCTTATGTGCTGTCTGGGCTTACAGGTGGTGGATTGAATTAAAAAACACATTCTATCACGCCTTGGGTCCAGATTCGATTACCGGCTTGGGGTTCACTTGTCTGTCTCTTCATGAGGTGTAATGTGGGCCGCTGTTTGCCTCCATAACGGAATGGCCAATACTTCGGGCCGTTTCAGTGGCGAATGCCTAATCGGCAAGTGCCTGCCTGCTATTAAAAATTATTTATTTCATCCATAGAGGGAAACCACTAAAATTTAATTGAGTCATTTTAGCGATATCATCAACATTCAGCGCACTGTAAGTAACTTTCTGTGTAGTGGTTTAAGCATTCATCTTGCGTCCAAGAGTTTTCAGTTCGAAACCAACAGAGTAAGTGAAATATAAATCGTGTGAATTAAACCGTATAATGGAAACCGTATGCAATCCATAATGATTGATAAAGACTTTAAGGGGAGGTTGAGTCAAAATAATACAGAATCTCAGTCCTAGAGCAATGTGGGGTCGAAAACGTCGTTCCCGCTGGGAAAAGTGTTGAAGTGTTCGTCTGGCAGAGTGGATTAGTCTCCAAAATTTCATCAATGAAATGAAGTATAATTTTTAAACTATTAATTTTACGCATTTGTTTTTGTGAACGGTATATTAGTTTCATGAAAACAACGGTCGGAAATTTCACTATTATTTCAGTCTCTTCCTGGAGTTATCATTAATGACTACATGAAGATTGAATTGACGTTGAACATCGTAAACACTCTCAAAAAATGATCGATTAAAAGTCATTCTTACTACATTTGTTTCGTATATTAAAAATTATTTATCATAAAATATGAATCAGGATGTGCCTAATTATGATATTTCATATTTCTGTCGAGTTGTGCTTTTTTCAAAAGCTAATTAATTATTCTCAAATCTAAAATAGGAAAAATCGCTTTTACTTTTTTGGGAGGATGTACCTTCTCCTTTCAGTCAGTAAAAAATAATAATTAATCACAGTAATC
The DNA here is from genome assembly GCA_038373885.1 of Cheiracanthium punctorium. Lineage (NCBI taxonomy): Eukaryota > Metazoa > Arthropoda > Arachnida > Araneae > Cheiracanthiidae > Cheiracanthium > Cheiracanthium punctorium. The sequence goes on along the minus strand of JAWZYV010015148.1, from coordinate 364,518 downwards.
AGTAAGCAAGTTCACATTCAAAGTGCTTTAAAATGCTTTTATTTTTGATAATTCGTTAAGTCGTCTTAAAATTTTATGTTCACTTCCGGAACTGAAGTAAGATCTTGAGCGTCAAAATGAAGGCGATAAAATTGCAGGCTCCCAGCGTTTTTCAACCAGCTTTCTATTTTTGCACCTGTTCTGTGAGATGAATAATGAAAAGCATTGTTCAAGTATCGATTCACTCCACATGCCCCCGCAGTCCAAAAATAAAGGGGGCGAAATCCAAGATATCGATTACCTCTTTCGATATTCAGAAGCTCTTTCCTAGTGTACTACTGTTACCTTCTGTTTATGATATATACATAAAATAACGGAAAAAAAGCATGCTGAATACATGTGAAATAAAATATTTTCCAACAAGCTATTACACTGCTTCAAGCGACAACAGACCGTAAAATATTTTATTTTATTTTTTTTTTTTTTAAGAAATCAATATAAAATTTTGTATATTACTATAGTGTTATTAATATAGTGTATATTAATATAGTGTTAATTAGTTTTAAAAATATTTTTAATCATATTATCCAAAGTTCCATACAGTTTTTAAATTAATTAAATTTTATTTAATCTTACTGAAAATTGGTAATAGACCCTTTATAAATGTTTTTTTTTATAAAATAAGTATTAGTTTTATTTGATTTAGTTTTATTTCATCTTCATAATTCTCTGATGTTTTGTTTGTAATTTTATTAAAAAGCTCATGTTTATTAAGTTATATTTTTCTTTACTAAAGTTTTAACTACAAATAAAAATTAACATTAAATTTTGTTGTAGCTACATGAAACTGCCTTAAGAAAAAAAAAATCTGATGTCAGATCCAGAACTTAAGGCGCATGGAGCATTTTTAGCCAATATTATTAATTTGGATATTTTAATCATCTTCTTAATTAGTCAAGCCCTGAGATTCACTTTAATATAGTATTTTTTTACAGTTCAGCAACATATCAATATTCAAAAAATTATGTTGATTAAGTAAAAAAGTTTTTTATGGTCCATTGTTTCGGACTCAACTAGTTAACGTCATTTTCTACGGGGTATTAGGGATAGCAAAGGCATACATACATTACCTATCAGTCGATTTATATTTGCGGCAGTTAAAGTACAGTCGGTGAGTAGTGCAAGAAAGATAGACAGACTTCGCTTTGGTTCGATATGATGCAGTTTATTACTGTAATACTTCAACCTCTCGAAACACTATCACATTTTCCATTTGCGAAATACATAAATTAAATATGCATGTAAGGAATAATAGGGTAAGATGACGAACACAGTATTTCTTCAACGTATCTATAAACAGCAGCAACTGTCAAGACAATTTGTAAGACTCTAGTATTGGGTTATGAAACCCACCACAAGTAATGAAAGTTGAGATTATTTTCTGAGTTTTTCTTCAATCTATGTTTATAAGTTTCGGATTTCATAGCAGAATGAATTACACGATTAGGGTCAGTATTTTTCACTATCATAAAATGCTTTCAAAATAAAAGTGACTTTGATTCGAGAGATTGGTTGGCTGATTCAGGAGGTTGTCGTCTCGATTGTTCCGAAGGACAAATGACTTTAAATACCACGAGTCTCAGTTTATTTACGATAAATTTAGATACAATTAAACATCTTTAAATCGAAAGTGGCTATAGAGTAAGATGACCGGATGATCTCTTCTTAATGGTTGAATCAAGTACAAATCACAGGCAAATTGTCAATGGGATCATTATCAAGCGAAAGGCAGCTCCTAAAAATGCGATTTTTGTTAATGAACTCTATTATTACCTTCGGTTTATCCTAGTTTGTGAGTCAGAATAAGATTTTGTTTCAATAAGGGTAATTTGTCCTTATATTTTTATGTTGTCTGTGTGCCATTTTCATTAAATACCTAGGTAACATTATTTCTATGATTTTTTTTTAAATAAGCTTTTAAATTGTTATCTATTCATTATCTTACCCACTTAATAAGTAAGATGACAGAAAAGAAATTTCAGGCAAATTATATTTGCCATCTTTTAAAAGAGAAAAAGATTTTTTTAAATGTTTATTTATTTATTTATTTATTTATTTATTTATTTTTGTTCCACGAAAAAATAAATAAAGATTTGGAGGAGTCTTATAAATTTAAGGTTTTCAAACCAATCTGATTTCAGTTAGGGGTAACTGAATTCAAGAAATGTTTTTGAAACCAAAATTCATTATCTTACCCAACTTTCCTACCAAAACTTAAAAAAAAAATCTATATTCACCTAACGCTTTCTTTAGCACAAGTTGTTTTTCTTGGAAATGTGTGACTTTTTTCAATTTCACTTTTCAAATTCGAGATTACATTTTTGTAAATGTTTCTTTTTTTAATTCTATAATTTTATTTCTTGAATTATGTAGAACACGTTCTTAAATTTCATGTTTTTATGTTGATATCTTCTTTTCATTTTAAACTTTAAAAAAATGTTTCAACAATGTCAATTTATTTCAATTTTTCAAAATAAAGGCGTACGTCTTTCCGAGACGGAACCTAACTGAAGATGAGAAATCAATGTTCGGGAAAGACGCTTTTAAAAAAGATCGTGGACGCACAAAACATTATCGTGAAAATACTAGATATCGAAGTGCGTCCATAAAGGATCATAAGCACCTGCTTTTTAAGTTTCTTCTTTTTAATATGCATATAGCTCATATATACTGTTCTATGCATAAATTCTAAAAATATCGCCAATATTTGGTAATATATTTTCATACTAATATAACATATATATAATATATATATATATATATACGAAACATATACATAATAAATATATATATATATATCTTATAAATAAAAATGAAATTCTGTTTGTTTGTTTGTTCGTTTGTTTGTTTGTTTGTTTGTTTGTTTGTTTGTGGATTTGAGTTGTATACAAATCCACAAAAATGGACATATCAGCCTGAAATTTTGCACAGATATGTAAAATAATATAGAATAAATCATAGTCCACTTTAAAACTTTGAAAGTCCACCCGTTCCCGGAATTCAAGAGATATTTTATGCTCTCCACGCAAAAAGCTTTCCGTAATTGTAACCCCTGTAGTGAAAAAAGTGTGAAATAAGGATCGTGGTTGCCATGTCTGGCGATTTTGCCGAATAAGATGTTTTAAATTCTCAAAGTAAAAATAAAAGAATAATAATGATTTTTTTTTTTTTTTGTTAGTTTATATTCGTAAGGCTATTTTTTTTTTTAAATTATAATGTCGTGTGCATGGGAAATCGGAGCAGGAATGAAATGTTTTATACGCAAAACAATAAAAATTGAAGATTTCCGAGGCTAATAGGTAATTTTTTTTAGTTTGGCGAAAAAATAAAATGGCTCAAATGCCGATTTTGAGAAAGTGAGTTCTAGCGGTTTGCACAGATTTCGGCTTGGCGCAATTTATTGAGAGCTTAAGGAAATAGATTTTTGAAAACAAGTGTAAAGGTTTTATTAGAATACAGCGTTAAATTTTAATGATCCGTGAAGAAATAATGCAGTTGTTAAGGGATTTCAAGCGATCTATCTCCAGAATTCTCGCCAAATGAGTACATTGATTTAAGTTGGGGGAATTCCGCCAAATTTCAGAAAATTGAAATCTTCTCATTTACTACACCGGAGTAACGATGAATAAAACACGTTATAGTTGATAATTTTAAAAATTTCGGCTGTATTAAGGGATTCCACTTTTGAAATAAAGGCTTGCTTTACTTTTTCGCGGTCGAGCCATTTCCCATATTGATTGCTGCTAAGTCAATGCTTCGAATGATTTCCTGAACAAACGCTTGCACAATGGCGTATGTTGGCACTTTGGCGAGGCTTAGATTTGAAACTGGATTTTATTTGAGACTGAGATATATAATGACACTGGTTATAGATAAAAATGAATGTTGGTATGTGGTATGAGGTTGAAAAACTCTAGCACCGTTGCACCATGAAATTTGGTTCACCTAAGTCTTTTATCATTGAGAAGCTTTTTATGCTATCCGTTTTCCTCTAACTTGCCATAGGTGGCGCAGCAGAACGTCGAATTCTATTCCGTTTAGCCGTTTACTATGCGAATATCGTCCAACCGATTTCGATGAAATTTGGTACACGCGGATATTAGAACACGGAGAATATTTTTCACTATCCATTTTGCTGTAACTTGCCGCTAAATGGCGCTGCAACGCATCAACTTCTATACCGTTCGACCGACCAGCATAAAATTTCTTATACATCTCACATTTCAAAACGAAGAATATATTCTAACTGTGTTCCTTTTGATGTTACTCACCACTAGATGGCACTGCAATGCACTATTATTTTAACTCGCCACTAGATGACGCTGCAGCAGGCCAAATTCTTGACCATTCAAACGGTCGCTATGAAAATCAGTATACATAGCTATTTGAACAATGAGAATATTTTGGCGTTATCCATTTTGCTATAACTCGCCACTTGACGGCACTGTAGCAAATCATTACTTTAATTAACCACTAGATCGCACTGCAGTGCATCACTTCTTGACTGTGCAACTAATCGCTATGAAAATAGGTATACATAGATATTTGAACACGGGGAAGAGTTTGGCGCTATCCATTTTCCTATATAATTTGCCACTAGATGTCGCGTCAACACATGAACTTCACAGGGCTGTCCAGCCGATCGTCCTGAAATTTCGTATTCATCGATATCTGAATGCGAAGAATATTTCAGCCGTATCCGTTTTGCTAAAACTCGCCACTAGATTGCGCTACGCCGCATGACCTTCTGCACCGTACAAACGATTGCCTTGAAATTCGGTATGCATGGTTATTGAACACAATATAAAGCGATATCCATTTTGCTATATCTCTTTATTACAATAAATAGTAATCACCACAAATCGTAATATCAAAAAGTCCATTCATTCCCGTGCGAAGAACGGGTACTTCAGCTAGTATATATATATATATATATATATATATATATATATACGTAACATATATATAATATATATAACTAAACGTAATATATATCTATATATATATTTATAGCTATATATATATATGTGTGTGTGTGTAACACTTATTTGTTGCACACACACACACGCGTATATATAGTTAAGTTATGCTTTAAAATCTGGAATGATTTTCTTTTCTTTTTTTTCTGTACGCATATACGCATACACTTGCCTGCCCAATATATTTATAAAAGGAAAATCTTCGAACATGCGAAGAAAACTGTTGGCATCAATTTTGCAACCCAATAGACCATAAGACTCTCATATATATTATTATAAAACTCAGTAACATTAAAAAATATTTCCCCTTAATCATAATTAATTTTACTATAGTGTTTGTGACACAATAACGCAATTCATCGGATTAAAGCTTTACGAAAAATGACTATTTACTTCTCATACCTCAAGAGAATAAAATTCCTAAATTTACTCTCAAACATCGTTTTCAAAAGCCACATTTTAAAAACATGTTTTAGCTGGGATTCTTCATGTTATGTATGTTTAGCAGTTAATAAATAGAAAGTTAACCAATGCCGTTTTCTCTGTCATTCTCAATTACAATCTGGAACCCTGCTATGGAAGTATGACGTAATTACTGAATGACTCCAAAAAGACTATATTTTCCATAGTTCTATGATGGTGTTCTATAATTCAGTAACAAACAGTTCAGGTAAAAATTAAATCTGTTAATTTCACGAGTTTAAATGTCTTATTCGCAGCCCGAACAAAGGTATCACTGATTTAATCATAATTCACAGTTTGTCCTCTCATTTAAAATACAATTTAAAAATTCGCCACAAAACGAACACTAACATAGCAGGTAAAGTGTTCTAAGTCCTCATGTTTAACTTTATAAATCTCGGATACTGTTTCATTCGGACACGTGAGAATTTTATTTTATTTGCCTTCTTAGACACAGAGCAATATTTTTCAAACTATTACTGAAAGGATGAAAGTAACTGTGTAAAAATTAAACTTTGTATTATGCTTGCAGCCCCTTGTAAAATACTGCGTGCATTCTCATATGTACTCTTAACTAACGTCTCCAAAACAATAGGAAATGTTCGAAGTAAATAAATTTTCAGATCAAGACATTCATACAAGACGAAGCTAATTTTGGGACAACTGCCAAAGACAGCATGCCTTTTTCAAACATGTACAATTCACATTATTGAGCTCATTTCTGTTTTTCCTGATAACCCTACAAAGAACTAAAATTTCTACGCACAAGAATTTTAATTTTATATGCATATTTCAGTCTCTGCATGCCGCTCGAGATAAAAATAAGGCAATAGAAGTTTCCAACGAACCTTGCAAACAGTGGACCAACGATACTTTACTGGCACAAACAATCGTGTCGCAATATACTTCACAGAAAGACCCTATTTTATACAGCAGCATGAAAGTTAAATCAAATCAAACGGATCGATTAAAAGCCAATTTCAAACACAACTGCGCCACATTAGGCAGTGCACTGTCGTCAAACTTGAGATTGTGTACATATCAACAAAGACGCTGTATCACTATTAGGGTTACCTTGCGAGACAATGTAAATGAACTCTTTATGCAATTTACATCTTTAAATAAAGAGTAAGGTGTTATGAACGGCTATATACTTACTCTACTGTGATTGAAAATACTGAATATATCTAAACTGACATAAACCATAATGTTCTAAAATTCTTTTGAGAGTTCTCTAAACAAACTATGAATGATGCTACACTATATATAATGGAGAGCCTTATTTTATAATCCTCAACAGCATATATTAATCTCTGAAATAAGCTTTAAAAATACCTTGGTAGTTTTTTGCATGATCCTGTACACCCCCCGAAAAGTAAGAGTAAAAGTCAAATTCTCTACACTGGTTTCGTATATTAAAAATTATTTATCATAAAATATGAATTTGGATTATGTCTAATTATAATGTTTTATATTTCTGTCGAGTTGTGCATTTTCAAAAACTAGTTAATTATTCTCAAAGTTAAAATAGGCAATTTCAATTTTACTCGAATACTTTTTTGAAACGGTGTACTGGAACTATAAACGTTACACCGATTTCAATAAGGTCCGTGGTGCTGTACATGTACATTGCGATATCATACTACATAAATTTCAAAGCACTCTACAGGTATTTATGGCAATTAGAGCACGGGCGGACAGACAGACCGATAAAATGAAATCATTCAGACTTTGGCACTTTAATGGAAAGTGTTAAAGGTATTATTTCCAATGTTTAATTAATTTTAATATATTAATTTTCTAAGCATACCTAACCGGAATAGTACGTCTTTCAGTTTCTAAAAGTAGTTTAACTTCCAGTTTCTAAAAGTAGTTCAAGTTGATACTTTAAGCACAGTTTTTCTAGGTTTAATGCAATAAAAGCACAATGGCACATTCTGCACAAAAGGTTGCCACTCATCATTAGTGCAACATCGTGACAAAATGTCCTATTATATCTCCAGCTTTTGACTTCAGAAGTCTTTATTAGTATGAATAAATCTAAATAAAATATTAAGAGTTTAAATGTAATCTGCCATAAGAAGTAATAAATACTTTTTTTAACCCACCATAATTTTATAATATCTCACATGTATTTTAAATAGAATGATAAATGTGAATCAAAATAGATTTTCCAACAGGTACTTCTTTGTAAAATATAACTGAATTAAATTTTTATCGCCAAATTTAAATATTTTTAAAGCAAGAACAGAACATGTGAGCGTGATATCGCAATCTCTGGCCTTATCACTAAGTATTAGTTACAATTGTCTTATTTCCCGTGACATTTAACAGGAGTTAACGTTTGCGTGTTATCAGAAGAAACGTGCAAAATGCTCATTACCACCTGTTTCTTCAATTATAAATAATGTACCCATGCGGTCTATCGATCTCTTGTTTTTTTTCCTCCTACTCTCAAACTACACGAGAGCGGCTAAGTGAAATGAAAAACAATAAGTCACGTCTCTCATTCTTTTTCTTTTGGTGGAAGAAAAAAACCTCTTTTGTAGAAAAATGGTAAAGTTATCTCAGAAGTGATCAAAATTGTAGAACTACTTGTTTAACTTTTTAAGGACATCATTTTCTTTTTAGGAAAGTCATGAAAGTCATTTTCTAATTGAAAAAATACCGAGCTTTGTGTTTTCAGGTATGATATTTGGTTCTTTTTCAACATTTCGCACAAAATTACGATTTTTCTTCCTTTTTTTTAAAAAAAGTTTTTAAGTGTGTGTCTGTGTGTGTGTGGGGGGGGGGGCAATATTCAGATATTACACATTTAAATATATTAGTTTTCGAGTGAATAAATATAAAATATTACAATCTATACTATATATATTCACGGACAATTTGTATAGAAATATCTTTTTTTCGATTATATGTGTTTGATTGTGGTAGACTTTGAAACACGGAATGCAGCGTTTTTCAAATTAAAAATAGTTTTCATTAATGCTTTCAAGGAGCATTTTGTCAAAACAAGGTTATTTTGTAATCATTTTTCGGAAACAAAATAGGCACATTTAGAGATGATATAATAGTTTTAATGGCGTAGTTTTCAAACTATACCGAAAAAATTGATCATGGACATATACGATAAATTATAAGATTAAATAAAAGCAGGCACAGAATTTTATTTTTACCAATTAAAATTCTTCCGGAGATTAAATCTAAAGAAACACAAATTTTAAGGTTTTTATACGACACTCATAAAAAAAAAATTTTGTGATATCCATTTAGGAAAATGAGCTCCATACATTTATTAGACACTGTAAAAAAATCAGCCTTTCATCAGAATAAAACTCAAAGCTATGTATGTAGATATATATGCATACATAGCTTATATATATATATATATATATATATATATATATATATATGCATATACATATATCGATTTGAAGCGCTTTTCGATAGCTCTCGAAGAGGAGTTTTGTACAAATTACGAAAGAAAATAATGAATGCATAAATACATAATATTTTCGCTTTTTTATAGTGCACATTTTACAAACAGGATTTTTTATTTTTATTTTTTTTTATTTTTATTTTATTTTTTTTGAATGGGAGTCGTATAAAAATTAAAATTTTGTATTCGTTTAGATTTAATCTCCTGAAAATTTTAATAGGTACCATAAAATTCTTGTACCTTTTTTGCGGAACTTTGTAATTTATTGCTTACGTCTATTATCAATATTTAATCAATAAAAGGCTAGTCATTGTTTTGAGACTACCCTGTATATATAATACTATATAAATATGTATATATATATATGTGAGTGTTACCGTGAAAATGTGAAATCTGGAGAATGTTGGCTTTCATCGGTGAAAGTCAACAGTTACGTCGTCGATTGGCGTATGTCCAAAATATTTCCTAAATATCCCAATTTCTCACTTGCACCGGAACATTTCGATATTCACTATGCACGAATAGTGAATGTAGAATATGAGGGCCATTTCCATTTTCTTCTCCGTAATTCTTGCGCGGAAAAACGCCATAAAGGCGGCGTAACGTTTTTGCCACTCTTACCAAGAGGAGTGACCAATCCCGGTGAGGAAGGGCTTGTCAGTCTTTAGAGAACGTTTCACTGAAAAGACTCAAATTTACAGAAAAAAACTGTCAGCCAGGATGCCAGTTTATTTCCGATTTCTTTTTTACAGAAATCTTCCGTAAAATTTACAGATTCTCCGTTTATTTTGCAGAAATCTTCCGTATACGGAAAAAAATACGGAAGACTTCTGTAAAATATACGGAAATAAGCTGGCGTCCTGGCTGACAGGTTTTTTTTTTTCTGTCAGTTTAACAGACTTTTTTCGCAGTGTAGCTCCGGAGAATTTAAATTCCCTGGTAAATTTAAATGGAAGCCCGGAAATGTAATTCTTCTTGTTATTATTATTATTTATTCTTTTCTTTTTTTTTCTTTATGGGCATGTAAATTTAGATTCTAGCGTGCGAGGAAGAAAAGATGTTCGATATTACTCGCCTTCATAATAATGACTTGGATAAATGATAAGCATTAGAATATACGTTTATCCAATAAAGAACTTGGAAAAATTTTGCGTGGTGAATTTTTATTCTATAACTATAGGGAGTCATGGTTTCATGGGGAAATAACCTCCTCTAACAGTATAAAAATATTTTTGCTACATTTTTGTCTATCTAACGACATCGGCTTCTATTTTCGACATATCTGCGACTGCCGACATTAACCGATGGTAGCCCGATTGTGCTAGAATCTAAGCAAGCATTTAATCGTTCACCGACGTATTTAGTATGCGTTGGCATTCACCGTAGAAGGTCGACATTCTCCAATTTCGTCCATCACAGTAGCATATACATATGGATAAATCTATCGATACAGATATATTTAATGCACCAATGCTAATAGAACAAAAATATTATTGATACTTTGAAGACCATGGTCACAATAATAAACCAAAACAAGTTCTTGATGACCAAAACAAGTTCACATATGTTTTTATTGTACAGTTTTTATTCCTGATTAGTTTTTACTTAAAGGGTTTTGGAATGGATGAATTTCATTACATTTTTTGTGTAGCAACGAGGTGAAATTTATTTTTCTAAATACTACATTAAAAAACAAATCATTATCCTCACTGTGTCAATCTACTGCTTTCTGTTAATTTAGAATATCAAAGAAGGTTCGAAATCGGTTTACACTTGTGTTTTTAATGACAGTCGGAACTAGATTGTCCGGGCTTCGCTTATCCGAATTAACATAAGTTTTAAAATAAACCGAGCTGTCCGCTTTAACCTACACACAAATTAATTCGATGAACTCGGATAAAAACTCGAACCAATCAAATCATGTTGGATTACGAAAAATAATAAAACTGATTTGATAAAATAAATAAAAACTTCGTGAAAAAAGCACACATAAAATATTACTTATATCGCTTTATAAGTAACATTTTATGTGTGTTTTTTCACAAAGTTTTTATTTATTTTATCGTTTAACACCAGCATTTTGAGTGTTTTTTCCGTAAAACTGATTTGATATTCAATTACAATTGTTTAAAAATACATAATTACAAATGAAATACAATTACATATGTATTAAACATATATTATATGTTAATTTGCTTTAAAAGTATATAATTATAATAAAACAAAATATAGCGATAAATGATTTTCCATTTTATTCAGTATTTCAGTTAGCCGATGTATGTTCGGTCTTGACTACCTTGCGAGATTATACTGTACGCGAATATCGCCCATTCATCCAGAAAACGCGAATTTTATTTTCCATGAACTTCACACTTTGAATAGTTATTTCCTTGTACTCTTTCATGCCCACTTGATTATTTTCACAGGAACAAACAAAACTCTTAAAGTTTTGTAACAAGTCTTTTTTCCTTCTCGTGCAATTCAGCACTTGTTCTCGGGATTACCCGGAGGCACACAGAACTTTTGAAACAAACATTTTCGTAACATTCTTTTCAATCCCCCCCCCCCAGTCCCTTCTTTTGTGTGTGTTCATAATTTCTTTCAGGAAGAAACAGTTATGCCTTTCACCCCAGTTGCCTCTCTCTCTGAAAGGAATCGATATCCCAGGGCTGCCCTATCCCGGATGAAGAACTGGCGATTCTCGTACCAGGTAAGGAGTTTTCAGCCGTTCAGGACAGTCCAGTACTTGCGGAAGGGATTCTATCCCAAATCTGTCTAAACAGACCTTGATCCCCCCTTTTCTTAAATAAGGCAGGGGGCTTACGTAAAATTAAAATCGGAACAGTGACATTAAAATTAAAATGGTTATATTTCTAAATGTTAATAATAATGGGAAAACGCTACAAAATCTATTTTATTTTTTCTTTATTCCGGTTCTACAGTATAGAACCCGAGAATTCTTGGGCACATCATAAAATTAAATAAAAAAACCTTCTAAACAAAGTAGCGTTGAAATGACTAATTGTATACATAGCAAGATTTATAGATGTCAGTATGAGATACTTTAAACGTACTATGTACAAGATGTAAACGATATTTGATTTCCTTCGAAGTATTTGAAAATATCTGTGGATTTATGGAATGACTAGGGACCGTGATTCGCTACTTCAGTTCCCCTACACTAGTATACGTATTACTGTAAACAGTATCTTTGAAGTAACCCCGAAAAAAAAATCAAGTAAATCTGGCGATCGAGCAGGCCAATGAATTGTACATCTACCACCCATCCATCTGTTTGCGAAATGCTGACTAGGAGAAATCATGCGCTCACGTCGACCTATGTGGAAGCACGCCGTCCTGCTGAAAAATCGCATTCCGAAATCTTTGCCACGGTCACCATGTCTGCTGCTCTCTTCTTAATGTCTTGACTAAGTCCTTTATACCTAGCGCCATCTATAAGATTTTTTGGTACAGAATTATAAGAAGCAAAATCTAGCACTTTTGTATATAAAGCATCATTCAGATGCCCGGCTCGTCCTTATAGTTTTCTTTATTATTATTTAATTTTGTAAAGAGTCCAACAATTCTCGAGCACCCTATACAATACAGGTATCGTTCTCAGCGGAGTATCTTTTAAACCCGTGCGTACCAGGTTAACTTACCGTTAAGTATTGAAAATTCAATAACTTTTATTAAATTGTCTTTAATAGTGTAGTAATAAACATACTGTAGTAAAGAAACAACGCAATTATAGTAAAATTACTGAAAAAAAAATTGACATTTGCATGTACGTCATAGCCTTGAGTCACGAGAATTTCACGCCGTACGCTAGTATGTCGTGAAATGCAATGGGTTAACAGGAATAGTGAATATTATGTTTATTAAATCCTAAGTAAAAGATGTTTTAAAGCAATTTTAGATATACAGGGTGTAAAAAAATACCTGACACATTTCAAAATTAAATATAAATCAACTGATTGGGTTACGAGATTGCGGTTTGTGCCAAAATGCTTCTTGTGATGAAAAGTTTTGTTTTAAGCAAATAAAAAATAGTTCCAAAATTCACCCATAGATGGCGCTGCTTGACCTTGCATTAAGTTTAAATGCGTATTTCATTTGAGACATAACCCCTCTTGATTTCTTCTTGTGTGTGTGTGTGAAGGATAAAGTTTACTCCTCTCCTGTGGCTGATATTGAAGAAACGAAGAGGCGAATCACACAGTTAATTCAATCAAAACCACAAGCTACCAAATGCGTGGAGTGAAATTGAGTACCGTTTGGATGTAGTTAGAGCTACATCAGGTGCACATATTGAAGTATGCTAGCTGGTTATGTTTATATCTGTTCACAAAATAAAAATGCTGAATATTTTTTTGAGTTTTGTTTTTACTGTTTCTACAGCACCATCTATGGGGGGTGAAATTTGGAACTATTTTTTTATTTGCATAAACAAAACTTTTCATCAGAGGAAGCATTTTGGTACAAACCGCAATCTCGTAACCCAATTAATTGATTTTATATTTAATTTTGAAATGTGTCAGGGACTTTTTTTACACCCTGTATATTTATAAACTTGCAAATGATTTTGACTGATGCTACCTACTTGCAACATAAAAATAAAACACTTTTAAGAATTCTACAATCAATTTTAAAAATTATGTCTACATTTATGCTCATTTTAAACAAAAGCACATACCTAATAAATTTACCTTGATTTTTATTTTTAATTGGTTTGTTATTATTAGCGCTTTTTACACAGAATTTTTGTAATTTTACAGTGTATAGTTTGTAGGAATTTAAAACATTATTAAATATTCCGATTTTAACTTTGCAAACAATTGAGTATTTTCCCGCAAAGCACTGTAGAAAATTTAAAATGTTAGATATCAATTTCAATTATGTCTTTTATAGAATAAAAAATATCCTTTGAGAAAAGCATTGATCATTTTTTCATGTTTTTAATTATACTTAAAATTCGAAATTTTTAGTCCAAGACTAAGCTGTATTCGAAATTTTAAAAAGGCAGGTACTACACATCTAAACTTATGAGTTTTATGAGAAATTACTCAAATATTTTTGAAAAATGTTATTTTCATGAATGTTAATAAATATTATTATTTTGCCAGGTATCCCCTGTCGGGTACGTCTTATTAAAAATACTGAAAATGATTTTTTAATAAGACGGACATTTTTTCCTAAAGGTAAATTGTATGGCTATCTATATTTTCCTTTGAGATATGAAGAAAAACGTTAAAAGAACGTTTGGTTTGCCAACCCGTAAGAAGTTTTAAACATTGCTCATTTAATGACAACTTGGGCACACAAGAAGTACGTTTCTAAAATGTCATGTCTGTACCTCGAATATTTTTGGATGGGCATTGATGAGTCAGTCAGCCAGAATACTTTATATAAGGATGATTTCTAGCTTAGGCTTAATTTCTAACAGAAAAAAAAAAAAAAAAAAAAAAAAAAAAAAAAAAAGTGATGTAGCCATAATAATTCGTTACAGCTCATGTTCGTAGTGGCGTATTGCAACCCCCCCCCTTGCGATCCCTGCAAAGCTCGAGTCAATTGTGCATTCTATTAAAATTATGATAATTCAAGGAGTTCCCTGTGTAATAGCATTGGACATATTTTCATTATTTCATTAGAACAGTGAAATGAAAAGAAATAGTCTAGATTAACACGAAGAAATCTAAACAATACACAGCAGAAAACCCCAAATCTGTTGGTCTCGGGACTCTGAAATCGGCTCGAGGCGAAAAGGGTCTTGATGGGGGAAATTTACCAGTTAATGTACTCGTGGGCTGCAATATTCATGAGCTCCGCTGAGTTTCACCTAATCTGTAAAAAGTAACCCATAAAAAAAGAAGTACAGGAGCTGAGCTCCTGTGAGCTCCTATGCAAATTAAGTCCTGGGTATGAGAGATTTTAAAACACATTATGCTAAGGCCATTATCACAATCAAGCAAAAAATTGTATTCGTTATTCACAACACCTATTCATACAAGAGCTTCTATCAAGTTCGAATCAATTAGAACATATACGAAGTAGATAAAAATGTTACATTTGCGTTATTTTTTTATAAAAGTTCGTTTGTGATACAGATCCAGGAAATAAACAGAAAATGTTCAAAGATGGATTTTGTTCTTAAAGGGTTAAATGTGCTTAAATAGCATTTCTCGGCTGGAAAAGTCTAAATCAGACCAGAACCTACTGTTATCACGAATTATAATTGACTATTTTTTTACCGTTTTTTTTGTGTATTTCATGTACTATATTCCATTTTATTAACATTTAGGAAAAAGCGTATTATAATTACTTCATGAAAAGTTCACAAAGTTACAGAGCACTATACATCTGTAGTAAACGATTTTGTTCGAAAATACTTTCTATCTTTTTTGCTTTCTTTACTAAACCTATAAATCATGAAATTTTGTTCCCCAGACATTTGTGGGAAGGTGGCCCAAAATGATCCCCCTCAAGGGGAAAACTTGCACAAATAACATAAAAGTTAAATAAACTTTGGCCTTTTGCCACAATATTTTACACTGCACTTTAATAATATATATTATAAACCCTAATTGAAAAAAGAATAAAATAGAGTTTTGAAAAAGAGTCCAAAGGATCATTTTAGACTCTCCCAATGGCAAATGGATCCTTCATTTGAAAATAATTCTAAATTGTTTTTTATCGGCAAAATAAAATAAAGGTAAAAGTAATTATGACTGTACATGATGAAATAAAATAAGTTTTACAATGATATAGTATGCGTAATTTATTTTCTGAATATTGTAAAATAAAAAAGTGTCACAAACAATAAAATGGAATATTTCAAAAATATAATTCAAAACTTATGGCTTACGATAAACGCAGATATCAATTAAATAAAGTAATGGGGAATCACGCATTTTGAGAAAGTCTGAAGCGCTGGAATGATGACTAGGAAACTGTACTGGAGTATCATTAGTCGATGAATCATTTAAACAGGCAGTATGGCTGCCCACTTTAGGTCATATTTATTACTAACGCGCCGAGAAACATAACAAACAAAACAAGTGTGATTCACATCTAAAAACATACTCTATTCAGTAAAACAAGTGATATTTCTGTACCTTAAAGACTGTATTTCTAAATAAATGGTAGAGCTTTCCTTATAAGAGATATGATAAAATCCAGTTTTTTGAAGAATTCTACTCAGACACGTACCACACCGATCGCTTAAATATCGCCATTGCTTGTACTTGACTTGGCACAATTCGTTAATATGTTACCTAGATGATAGCGCTGCCTATCTGGAAGAAAACCTATGCGGATCGTTTTGCCAGCTGAGATCAGTTTGGACCACCTTCCCCTACATTTGAAAAATATAGCATCTGAATGCATCTTAATTTTGGCTGTAGTAAGCTATTCAACAAGCTAGGTGGTACTGTTGAGTGAGCATGTATTGAAATACTGCCATAAAGGGTAACATACCGTTTTCTCAAAGGCATTTGCATTTTCAATGTTATGCATGAATGAATAACTTCTATTGCTTATCATGTTTATTTATATCTTAAGCAAAAGAAAAATTCTGCATTTAGGTAGTTCAAATTTATCATCAATTAGTGATCATTATCTTCTTGGCTGATAATCTTAATAATTTGCTAACACTCCTTTCAATCTAATGAAAGAGAAAATTTTACTTGGATTTGGTATAATATTAAAATAAGCAAAATTCTTACCTAGTGTCCATTTTTTTTTGCTATATAGTAGGATAAAAATAGAAGAAAAAATAAATTCCTTTTTTTAATGTTTCAAATACTTTAAATAATAATTTCGGTTGCATTCAGACAGTTCGGATTACCAGCTAATGTATTTAAAATCAAACATCAAGATAACAAAATTTAGAAAAGATTCAAGATAACAATTTTTTTTTTTTTAAACTGTCAATTGAGATTTATAGCGAATCAAAAAATTTGTACCATGGATAAACGGTTTGACGAGGAACAATCGAATTTCATATTTAAGATGAACGAAAATTAAAAAAAAAAAATCTGATGTGTCCAACACATGACTTCCTTGCACGTCCATTAGATCAAAAATATTTTCGACGCACTTCCTCTAAATTTATTTGTTTGAAAGAGATAAAATATCAGTAATAGTAAGGTTTAGCAATTTCTAGCCAAATATTTCGATATCGCCAAGCTGAGTTCAATTTGAAAGATTTCCTTCTGACACTTTATTTGGCGATATTTCACCAAAAGCCGACAAACTTGAGATAGTCAGCGAGATTTTGGGGATAGCCAAAGTAGTCAGTGAGCACAGACCTTCAATGAATTGAATGCATCTATACACCTCAATGTATTCAAAGTCATTTGGCTCACCATGTAAATAAATTCTCAGTCGATTGCTGTCAAAAAAGATATTGAAAACAGTTAGATATTACAATAGTTCTAAATACAAAGTTAAAAAAATCTACGGGTTAAAGTTTTAGAGTTATACAAAATAGGAAATAATTTTTGGCGCCAAATTTGGCGATATTTCGGCGAAACTCGTCAATGTCGACGACATTTGGCGAGATTTTAAGCATAAACATAACAATGACAGATTATCGCCAAATTTGGCGATATTTCGCCAAAACTCGCCAAGAACGATGACAAATGGCGATACTTTGGGCATGGACGAAATGACTGACTATCGCCAAATTTGGCGATATTTCGCCAAAACTCGCCAAGGTCGAGGACAGACGGCGAGATTTTGGGCATGTACCAAACAATGACTGTCTACAGTTGTGTTATAATGAAGATGTCCATAGACATTAAGGTACTGAAATTCTTTTCGGTGGTCCTGTAAATAAACTCTCCAGTAGATTGGAACCAAAAATCGAGATGCACAACTAGATGTTACAACATTCTTATATATGAAATTTCATAATAGTTTTTGAGATTTGAGAGTTAAATATGCACACACGTACACCAAAAGTCGCCAAGCTTGGCGACTTTTGGCATAGTTCTTGAGGGAGGCACGTGACCGTGGTCGGACCATTACCTAACTTATGTGGTAGGACGGTATTGTGCTTGAAATGGATGAATGCCCCTAAAATTGCTATTGACCGTAATGTATTGGAAATCTTTTGAGTGTTCCTGTAGCAGAACTATAAATGATAAAGACACTTTTTTTAATAGAGAAATTCATTTTCTAACTCTTTACAGCATATATCACTTCTGAGTCGTTTGAAATAGCCCAATACCTCTAAAAAACGCTTTGATGAATTTCGGCCCATAGAGCGTAATGTATTTCGAATCTTTTGGGCGGTCCTGTAGATAAACTATTCAGTCGAATGGAACCGAAAGGGGAGGTGCACAACTAGATGTTACAACAATCTTAAATATAAAGTTTCAACATTCAACGCCTAACAGTTTTTGAGATATGCCAGTTTAATGAATTTCGGCCCATTGAGTGTAATGTATTTCGAATGTTTTGGGCAGTCCTGTAGATAAACTATCCAGTCGAATGGAACCAAAAGGGGAGGTGCACAACTAGATGTTACAACTATCCAAAATATGAAGTTTCGACATTCTACGCCTAATAGCTTTTGAGTTAGGCGAGTTTAATGAATTTCGGCCCATAGAGCGTAATGTATTTCGAATCTTTTGGGCTGTCCTGTACATAAACTATCCATTCGATTGCCACCAAAAGGGGAGGTGCACAACTAGATCATAGAACAATCCTAAATATCAAATCTCAACATTCTACGACCAATAGTTTTTGAGATATGCGAGTTACATACATACGTACGTACGTACGTACAGACGGCATGGAAAAACTGGCCACAGTAGACTCGCCACTGGTCAAAATGAGTTGCAGACGCGTTAATATGATCGTGCATGCTAGCCTACGATGAGATGCATCGAAAAAATTTTTAAAATTCAATTTAGAGGTAGTCAAAATCGGTTTTTATGTCGAAATTTGGCCCCCAAAATTTTTCGGGATCACATTACTTCCTTATACTACGTACAAGGAAGTAAAAAATAGAGCTTAAAATTTTATCTTATTTAGCATTTAAAATGTTTATTTATTATAACAAGTGTAAAGTAAATTTCAGAAAAAATAAAACTTGACTCATGTAGCAATTATTATCAAGTTAAAAACCCATCTTGCTTAAACCAGCTTAACTACACTAACTGTGAAAACAGCTATTATCTCTTAAAGCGATTGTCATCAAATACTACATGAGCCACCCGTTCTTCGTAAGGTGTTTTTCTGAAACATGTAATTGAAGTTTATTCAATTGAAGCAGAACTGGCAAAATCGTTTTACTCATACGACTCGTTACTCAATTAGATCACTCAGAATCGTAGATAGGGATTTCAGCGCCCAGGGACAACTGAACATTTGGAGCTCTCGCCTTTTTGGGAAAATCCGATGGGAAAGGTTTTATATACAATTTGACGCTCCTTGGGTATTCCGCACGAAGACAGATGCCCCCCTCCCCTCTAGCTACTCCATTGGTATCGCGGCATTTAAACTGAGAAGGAATAAGTATAACTTTGCTTTGTAGAGCTTTGTAAAATAATTCGTTTTTCTAACAGTTTCGAGTTCTACGCGCTGCAAACGAAACTATTTATGTATTAGCCGTCAAAACCACATGGTTTTTAAACATTCAGTTCTGAAACACCACTACTTTTCTTGTTGATGAATAGCATAAGCTGCACTTGATAGTAAAAATTAATTGTTTAGGCCACATGGTTTTTAAACATTCATTTCTCAAACAGCACTTTTTTTCTTATTGATGAATAGCATAATCTGCACTTGATAGTAAAAATGAATTTTTTAGTGTGAAAGCTAGTTTAATCGGTATAATTCTTAGCTATGTTGCATGATATTTACTTCATATGTCGGGGCTTTATAAATCTTGCCTTACAGTTATAATTTTTTTACGAATGATCATAGTATTCTACAATTTAACACTGCAGCTTTTCTTTCCGTTACCTTGCGTATTAAATATATCGAGTTGATGGTTATATAAATCAAGCAGATGTCTGTTACGTTCTTCACATATTTATATTTGCACAGAGCAGGGCTCTTTCTTCGAGATAAAATTACCAAAATAATATTTAAACAAAAATTATTCGTTTAATTCGCCATGCCTTTCATGTGTAAGAAAACCCGTACATACTTTTATCATTAATCTCCGAGAAT
Source organism: Cheiracanthium punctorium (assembly GCA_038373885.1). NCBI lineage: Eukaryota > Metazoa > Arthropoda > Arachnida > Araneae > Cheiracanthiidae > Cheiracanthium > Cheiracanthium punctorium. The sequence continues at coordinate 344,415 of JAWZYV010015148.1, read as the reverse complement.
AAGATAAGTGTCTAGTTGAGTTAAGATGTTATATAATCTGCTGCCCAAATATAAGTGAAGAAGACCTAGAAAATATGATTAAGTAAAATCCTTAGAAAAAGCTAATAACGTGACCAAGTATTTTCTGCTTTTAGCCGATGGCTTCCGCAGGAATGCCAATAGAGCTTCCTTCCGGCAATTAATGGCTCCATGACGATACTGAGTCACGTCGTAAAAGATTTGAGGAATGAAGCTAAATGCATGTTGGCAAGGATCTTGATTATTGGAGTTGAATGATGCATAAAATATTGCATTCCATTTTGTTATTTTATTCGTTAAGCGTTCAAAAATGTAACAGGAGGAAGATGCTGCATGCATTAACAAACTTCACTAAGATAAACTCAGTTATAAAATGAAATATGCTAATTTTAGACTAAAATGTCAAAACTTAAAACTGCTTTACACCGTTAAGCTGGTCCAACAAATTATTTTATCTTAAATCCTAAAATCTGCAAAACTTTTTTTCATGCCCTACAAATTGTTTAGTTTGACATTCATTGAGTTTCACAAGCAGTTATATTAGATACATTTATTCACATCTATGGAACACGCGCAAAATGGCGTCACAAACGTGGATGTCACATGACAACTGAAGCATCCGAAAACCAACTGAAGCAAACTAATGACTGCAGCGGGGCGTCCAATAACATGCAAGGACCGCTCGCAGCAAAATCTTTTCTACTTATGTCCTCAAGATATAAACAGTTCATTTTACAGTTTTATGTACAGCATACAAGTAAGCTTAGAACAGAGTACTCTGTAATGCTTACGCATCATAATATCGGCGAAAGTAGTATTGCAACCTCCTTTACAGGGGCGTACGATGATAGTTTGAAGTTCGTCCTAATTGCACTGCTCTATTTGTAACAAAAGAAAACTGATATTTAAATTTTTTACGATATCTGAAACATGTTTGACTAACAGTTTGTTACCTATGACCATATTTCAGGGAGGGGGGTCGTGGTAGCTCAGTGGTTAAGGCATTAAACTCCTGGCCTGAAGGTTGCGTTTTCAATCCCGACGTACCACTAAAGACCACCGTTTACATATGATGTGCGTGCACAATAAATCCGTGGTTACGAAAATCCGCTCGCCGGTCACTAGCAGTTCCCGAGGGGTGCCAGTATTCAGAAGATCCTGCCGCTTCTTATGAGGATCCAAATTGTTCCGGGAAACTTCAAGAGAACAAATGTGACGCTATCGTTAATAGACTTATTTTAAAAATTAGAGACAAAAAAAGTAGTATCACAGATTTTTTTTTCAATAAATATAACATACTTAAATACTTATTTCTTGAAAATTACTGATATATCTTGAGTTAAATATTATTTTAGCCTAGGACGAGGTAAACTATAAATAAGAAATTCTCTCAGAACAGTAAGCCAAATAAAATAATAATAATAATAAAAAAGCTGATATCCCATTTTCTCATTTCTTTATTTCCACTCCAGTTGAACAAGTCCATTTACAGAGGAATATTCTGAGAACAACATATTATCGCATATTAGTGATGGCCGCTAGATAAGTGGGAAGAAACAAAAGAGTAATATTTGAAGACACTGTTAAGTAGATAAGACTGGCATCTATGGATGTTAAGTCTAGCAGTGTGCTCTTGACAAATCACATTATGTTATCAGGCGATATCCATCCCTTAATTACGAGTGCTGTATTTTATAGATGGACTCATGTATTATCAATATTTATATCAGTGGGCATCCATCATTTAATTACATGTGCTGTATTTACAGATAGAATCATGTTACTATCAATATTCAGATTACATACTTCCATATTATTTTTTACGATGTAGACGATTTGAATGAGAGTAAAAATATATTATTTGTATTTACGTATCGGTATTATAAACAGTTCATATATAAATAAAAATCAACGTATGTGTGTATACAGGGTATTCCAGAAGCACTTACTTAGGCGTTTATTCCTTAAATAGTGGTCGTAGAATTATAAAATACAATACAAAGTAAAGTGAAATAAAGTTCAGACTTTTAATGCATCGGTTAAAAATTTCGGGAGGTTAAATCTAAATAGATGCAAAATTTAACATTTTAAATGCCCCCCCCCCAAAAAAAAAGAACCAATTAGGGAATAGTGCCCCATGCATTAATTAGGCGATGGACAAACTTTCAGTTTTCATCTTAAAAAGGATCAGAAATGCGTTTAAACGATTTTGGTAAAGGACTGTACAACATCAGTAATAGTAGAAGTTTTTATTTCCAATGCAGCCAGCAATATACACGGATATCTTTTTGCCATAATAGAGATCACAGATATACAAATAGTATAATAGCTCTATACCCAGAGTTGGGCAGTATCGCAAATAGATGTATTTGATATACATCTTCAAAATAAATTTGTATCTTGTATTTTGTGTTTTCACTCGTAAAAATAAAGTATTTTCAGAATGTATTTTAAAATACAGTTTCAATGTATTTTGTACTTTCAACATACAAAAATATATTTTGTATTCTGACATTAATAAATCGGAATACCACAGACTGCTCAGATAACATATGCAAATGAAAATCATAAAATTGCTGATATTCACTTTTCTCCCTCTGTTGACGTAATTTATGAGCTGTACCAGAATTAGAGGTGGTATTGTAACTGAATAAGTGTTAAGATAGCTTTTGATCGTTAAATTTAATTAATCAGGAAAGGGAAAGGGCATACTCCTGTTTAAAACAATATGTTTGCTCTAAGAATGTTTCTAGATTTATACTATAAATGAAGCCAAAAGTAGTAAAAGCATGTTTGAATGTATTTATTGGACTCTTTAAGGCTAATTATAAACAATATGAAATGGGTTGCTAAGTTCTAGAAAAATAAGACTGTCAGTATTTCTTCAGTAGTATTACAGATGTTGTATTATTGAGTTATTGGTTGCAGTAGTATTGTTGGGTTATTGGTTGCAGTAGTATTATTGGGTTATTGGTTATTGTGGTTAAGAGACAAGCTACACGACTGCTATCTGCCTAGGGGGAGATGCCTTGGGTGAAGGATTTTTTAAGAGTTTTTAAAGCGCATTCGCGTTACATAGAGAGTAAAACACCCCAAACTCCATACCATTAGAGCGACAGCTTCTCGTAAGGATGGGATGAATCAAACTTCCATTCTAGGTGATTTTGAAACCTTTTGCGCAATTCTTAATGTAAAATGTTTACAAACTTTGGCTGTAGATGGAAATGAAAAAGTTAAGGCGCAATGTCAATTATGGAAGCTGAAAACTGAAATAACATACAAAACATTTACATCTACGATAAATTTTAAAACTCACTTAAAGACAAACAATTTTTTAATAGGCTGTGATTTAGTAGAGTATTTATGTTCAAACGTTCAACTGAAATCAATAAATTAAAAATATTTCGTGTAGATGTTTATTTTACGCACTGTGACTTTTGGAAATTAAAGTTTTTAAAAATGATTTTAAAACAAACTGGTATTCATTGTTCCCATGTTGAAATTATATAGATTTCATTGTGTTTTGAATATTAATGCAATATATCGGAAATAGTCAGTTTCGGATCATATTGCAAATATAGGTAAAATTTTTTAACTTACCATTTTTAAAAAACAAATAGCACCTTTTCCTTAATCAACTGTAAAGATTGCTTTTGTTTAAAATAAATTGAGATCTTCGGTAGAAAATTTAGCTTCTTCTCCACTGAAATCCTTTAAAAATTTTAGATGTATTTCGTATTTTGTGTGTATTTTGAAAATACGTATGTTTTATAATTTGCATTTTTCAGTTCAAGAAATATTTTGTATTTTGTTTCAAAAATATATTTTCGATGTATTTTTCCCAACTTTGCCCAAAATCTTCTAAGTTCCAAAATGTAATCAATTTTGACAAAAGCAATTATAGTCAAATTAGAATAAGCTCTAAATGTTATTTCATTTTGGTCTTAAAATAATTTACGATTTGTATGTATCTGACTGAGCTGAAAAGAAAGGAAATGTAAGTGTACTTCAGTGAAAATTGTTCAGTTAGCAAATTTCAGTCAATTTCAGTTGGCAAAATTTCACATCTCAAACTCTCAGGGGTTTAAAATAAACAGGAAATGGCATTCTCAGTGTGTGAGTGTGTGTTCTAAAGAAAATCTATGATCTGAAATGCAAGAAAAATTCCTTGTTATCGTTGAAGTAACAACCTTTCAATTTTAACGATGCCTTTAGCAAGACATTTCTGAAGTTACATTTGACAATTTACACACACTTTTTATTCAACCATTCATCAAAAATATAAAATAAAATAAATCCGAACCACGAACTTTTCCTTTCATTTAATAATCAATCAAAATAAAGTAAATAAAACAAATAAATCCGATTTTTTAAAAAAAAATTTATTTTTGTTGAGAATTGTACGGCTTCGTATTAAGTTATCATAAGAATTGTTCGTGGTTGACCACCAACAAATTACCTTTTACTTCGAGGATGAGAGACATTAATGTAAAGTTTCAAATTTACTAAATAAGTTATTTTTAAAAGGCTTGCACATTTGAAAATAATCAATTATTCATTACTTGGGAATATGTTGTATGATAGAACATATTCCCAAAGGGATCCCAAAAAGGATAGTTATAAACCGTACACACGTGACATCGGAACCACGGCAGACAACTGAAACTAGTGGACAGTGAATCTTCAACAGGTAATTGTTCTTCATTTGAATCTAGGTGAAAATCTATATGTATATGTACAGGGTAATTCATAACGATTGGTTCAAAATTCAAGGGGAGATAGAGCACATCAGAAGGAATAAGAATCCCACATCAATGTGGGGTTGGAAACGTCATCTTCATGTAGCTTTAATGATCACTTTGAAGCGAGAGCTGAAACAATAGTGAATCTTCTGACCATAATACGCCAAAACATTATGTATTTTTCTTAGAAAACATGTTACTAAAATTCATAGTTTAAGAATTCTATTTCATTTCTTGGATAAAATTTTTGGAGACGATCCTTTTGTTTAGGAAACTTAGTTAAGAAATTAGACGAACACTTCAACACTTTTCCTAAAATAACTTAACGGGTATGTGAAAAAGGTGACTTTGAAACCACACTTCTATGTGATTCTGATTTCTTATTATGTGCCCTATCTCCCCTTAAATATTGTGTCGACAGAAATCATCCTGTATACTAGACGTACAGGAAATTAAGGTCTTTTTTAGTATTAAATTATAAAAAAATTAATTCCTTAAGAAATTTTTAATTACAAAGACATTCATTTGTGTCCAATCGTTGGATTCGTATTCGTTACATTTTAGAACAAGAATTTCATAGATAACTGTTTTTTCTTTCAAGAAACAAATGAGGAAGAAGGTAGAATGGCTGACCACTCTACTTGGAGGGCAAGTTTCTAAATGTGTGATTATTTAATATATTTATGCCTGTGACTTTGTACAACAAGAATTTTATGGATATCTATTTTTTTTTCTTTGTGGTAGAATGGAATATACTAATAGAATGTTATGGCTCTCAACCCCGTATAGGCTATGAATTTTTGTAAATCCTCTCTTACCGAGCACCTACATTAAAAACTTCACATACATGACAATACTTTTATTATTACCTTCTGCAGTTTCAGCTAGATGAAATACTGTGATAAGAGCAAACTGAAGGCTATGTAGTAAAAGAAAATAATGCTTACCCGTCTCAGTAAAACGCAGGGGCGATCTTAAATCTTGATCTGGGGAAAATATTATCAGTGCCTTGCGTGTATAAAGATCAATATTTCTTTCAATAACTAAAAATACATTTATTTATAGTATTTATACAGGAGCGCGAACATCTACAACATCACGACAAACACTACGAACTAAAACTGAAGAAAAGAATAACAGATCTGTAGAGAATTATGGGATAGGGAGATTGGGTTTTTTCCTTGAGACAGAGAGTTGAGTTGTCATGCTTTATTACCTGCTACAAAAATATTATTTTTCCGACCCCCCATATCCATGAATGCATGGTGTTTCATAAAAGACGGGTTAACTTTAAAAGGTGATAGTGCGTATACAAATAAACAAGTTTCATGAAAGAATGCATGGTCGGAATTAAAACGCAAAGGCACTAGGGGACGCTGAAGGTGACGTAGCAATAAACTCGACATGAATAAACATATGATTATCCCTATGCCACTTATCCTCATGAGCATCAGTAACGTTTTTCTATTAATATTTGGGCAGGAATAATCGAAGACCGCCTACTCAGACCTTATTTTGTCAGAACTATTCGCGTAGAACTAATCAGAGCCAGATTGAACCTTCTGATAGCCCTTAGGCTGTAAAATTTATCAGGCCCGCTCCACACAATATTTTTATTAAGCTAAAAGATGATAATAAGGAACCGAAGAGACATATCTCAAAAAATACTTCTTATGGTCCCATGAAACATTGGGTACTGCTTAAAATACTGATAAATTTCTTCAGTTTTGTAAAATGTACAATAATCTGTAAAATGTCAAGTAATCTGTAAAATGCATATAAATGGACATCATAAAAGTGCACAATAAAACTTCGATATTTCTCCTGCACATATCAGTTTAAACTTCAGTTTAGGAATGGCTGTCAATGTCTACAAGTTTTTCATGAGTACAAAAAAGTCGCTAATTATCAATTATTTTTTCAGGCTTATACAAGTTGATAAACATTTGATTAACTTAAAATATTAGATTGTATTTTTTTTTCTCTTTTTCTTTCTGTTTCGAGACCTCTAAAATGATCCTGACCCAAAGACTAAAGCCTACTATGCGTAATGGTTAATCCGGGTCAGAAACCACCTCATATTTCTTTAAGAGATGCTCCCAGATAAATTCCCTGACTTTCTGCAAGCAATGTGGTTAGAAGGATGGAGCACTAGCTTGTTACGTGCGAAAAGTGTGAGACTATGTGAACGTAACCTTTCTGAACCAATGAATCTTGTGAGGAGGTCCTGTAGGTTAGCCACCGTGCCTGCTAAATATTTTATGTCTCGATTTAGCAAGATGGAATACAAGCTTGCTACGTGCGAAAGGTGTGAAACTATCTGGACGTATTCTTTCTGCACCAGTGAATCTTGCAAGGAGGTCCTGTAGCTTAGCCTGCCAAATATTTTATGTCTCAATTACATTTGAGGGGATTTTGAATATTGTTATGTATGAAATTCCCGTTAAATCTGCAGAACTTGTCGCCAGACTTTCAGCCGGTGCAGAGAAAATGCGAACATCCCTAGTGTTTTTCAGAATGTTCCCAAATCTTTTCTCCACCGTTGTATTGCATGCATAGCTGCTGCCAGTCACTGTTTTCAGCAATTATTGTTATCGCATGTGATTGAACTTGCTTTTGTAACTTATCCGTTCTTTGTTTTTGCCTCGTGTAACATCCCCTTCAGTGTCATCTTGCACATCTGAGTATTTGATGAAAGTTGTTTACTTGGATGTGTACTACTACCTCTTAAAGTTTTGTTCAAACATCATGAAACAACCTGTATGTCAGAGTGGTGTAAGCTGGGTCCTTCAGGTGGGACTATCTCTATGCAAAGGCCATCGGAACGGAAGAGAAGTTTGTACTGATTTCTCTTCAGTGATCTTTTTTCTGTTATTGGAATTATTGAAATGTGTCAATTTTGAATTATTAAACTAAAATTTTTTACACGAGTATACCATAATCTTATTATGAATATGGTATTCTTCAGGCTTCGTAACTAACCAAGCTGACCCAAAGGATGAGAAACTAAAGTGACCCAGGCAGCACAACAATGTTGTCTGAACTTTTAATGGATGTTCATATTAATAGACGAACGCGTAATAGGCGTTCAGAGAACGTTGTTTAGCTGCCTGGGTGTGTAATATTGCAACAGATTTTTAATCGCATTTCTTTAAAAGTTGGGTTAATTGGTTTTTTAAGTACTTTATCTCTTCTTTTCGAGATTCTCATGCTTATCGAGCAGTTTATTATTAAAAGTGCCTTCCCTCGATTTCAAGAGTTCTCGCTTCCCACCAAAGCCTCATCTACGGTATGAACCTCATGTGTGAGACATCTGTTGTTAGCATGTAGCCATGTTACTGACTGCAGTTGGAGAAGCACGAACAGGCGTAGAGCGCGGTCTGTATACGTTAATGAGACGTAATGTCATGTGAGTTATTGAAACAGATATTAGGTTGTAACGAAAGTTTTCCGCCACTCCAAGTATTGCCTACACAAGCAGTTCGCGTTGGTGTCTTTGCCAATATTTTGCAAAACGATTCTTGTTATTTGAAAGAAAATACTTGTTTTAGAGCACTGTGCTGTGAAATCTGTAAAAAAATACCGTTATGATTAAGTATGAGGCGTCTGAAATGGAACTACCACGCTACCAGAATGATCCATCATTTACTCTCAGTTCTGCCGCAAAAAGTCAGCTACAGAATGACACTGAATCATGTGTACAGCTTAAGGTACTACTGTTGTATCATATGACACTGTGAAGATTTGGTACCGAAAGTTCAAAAACCAGGACTAGGATATTAAAGAAGCAGAGCGCTCTGGCCGGCCTACTGATGCTGATGTGGTCCGCCTACGAGAATTTGTGGAAGAAGATAAAATATTCATCCACGAGAGCTAGCTGAAAGAGTTAGACTTTAGTGCCATGTCCATTAGTCGCGCTAAGCATCGCATAAACTGGACATATAAGGTCAATATCTGGGTACCGCGTGAGCTGACTCAAGCAAATCTGGCAGAAAACTTTCGTTACAACCTGATGCATGCAGTTTCAGCTTTGGAGCAACACTTTTTTGCTTCATCTTCTACTATAAAATCCACGACCGTCTTGTTTATGCTCCTCTGGGTGCAAACCAGCTATGTTAATAGTTTTTGATTGATAAATTAAGCTTGATTCCTAAATCTTATTTAGAACAGATACAACAAATGTATCAAAAACATTACATCACTTTAGATAACGAACTCTTCAACGCATACAGCGTACCTTGGTCCCTAACGGCCTTTCCGTTACGTATAAGAAAACTAAATACCATGCTAACATACTCTTAAGCAATATTACCGAACGTGATCTCGTAAAATACGACCCTTCGATAACTGGACAAGATTATGTCACTCCACAAAATATAAGTTCTTAATACGATTTTATTGGTTCTGTTTCGCAGCGTATTGATGGCATCAACAATGAATTATGAACATTATAAAAGGCGTCCTGCGGTCCAGGCAATAAAAAGGCCGTACTTCGACATGACATAAAAGTGGATGTAATATCGCTTTTGAGAGAAAATGGAAATGTATGCCATGAGTAAAAGTTTAGTAATGAAGCATTATCCTTGTTAAATAGCTTTGCACGAAATCTGCATGTAATCGCAGCCTGCACTCTTTTAACCCTTTGAAGAGCAATCATTTTCACATCAATATAGAAGGCAGTCTATTGAACTGGATAGAATGTCCATCGCTGAAAAAGTGCAGTAGTTGCCATCGATTCATTCAACTGCGAACAACATGGCGCTAGATGGGCTGTTTGAAGAACCGCCATGTTGTTTGTAGTTAAATGGATCGATGGCAAACATCCTCACTTTTTCAGCACTGGAATCATTTAACAATTTGCAACTAGTAGTGAATTTAAAATAATTTGACAGAAAGTTTTAAGCTTCTAAGTGACTTACACGTAAAATTCCGTTCAGTAACCTTCAGTTTTCTATATTTTGTAGCATATATGCATATTTTACAAGTTCAGTTAGTTACTCAGTTATATTAATTCTAAATTAGTTATTTAGTTACAAGAGCTCAGTTATGCAAAATGTGCTAACATAGTTTAATAATTAAACTATACTCTTATAACACATTATTTCTCATCTTTGAAACTTTAAGTTCTGTTTTGAACCGATTTTCTCTTAATATAATATATATTTTTTTTTTACACTTATATTACTTATTTTACTTAAAATTACCTCAACGCAGTCACGTGTACAAAATTTTTTCCTAAGGCGAGTCATTCATCCATTTATATTATTTTCCCTCTTGAAAGCAGATTTAACCCTTTATCGACTGGACAGACCGAGCAATGGTCCAGAGCTGTAAGGCTCTTCTTTTAGGCATTCCAGTTTGAAACAGCCTTTAAAAAGAATTCAATTGCACGAGACTCAAAAAAATGGAGAATGCCTCTTTACAAGCTTTATTCTGAACTATTACAAACAATGAACCTGAGAAGTTTCGAAACACTCAGGAAAAAAAAAAAAAAAAATGCTGAACATATGAAATTTTGTAATATTTCCCAAAACATGCAACACTTCGGCCCATTTTTAAAAGCATTTTTTTTAATGATTTTTCTTTGGAAAGTTGCATGAGACATACAGGATGACTGGTAATATCAGTTTGTAGTGTAGTTAGTGAAAGAGAATTATTAATTTTTTCGAGTGTTTAACATCATTAGTTTATGTTAAAAAGTTGTTCAAAATAATGTGACGCCTAACTCTTTTCAAAATTAACGCCCTTAAGACAAAATCTGCCGAAGATATGAGAAATAGCGCTGGTAAGGATTCTTTGACGGGAAGGCCGCTGGCTGGATAAGGCACTGAAGATGGTAGGTGAACGAACTGTTAAGGTCCCGCGTTCGGGCCAACCCCGCAGCTGTGGATTGAACGGTCTGGAGTTATGAACCGTTTTCACCAGATGTGAATACTTCTTAATACCCATTAAAAGCCCTTAGAAAGTACCCACCCAAGGCACCCCCGTACGCAGATGACCCTCGTGCAGGTTTGCCATAACACAAAACGCTGTGACGTAGCAGACAGGGTATTACGTGTAGGATGCTTTGAGAACTGCGCTTTCACTTAGTCACAAGGCATTTATGCTTGCCTGTGGGTAGACGAATTATCACTAGAGCACAGCGAATAGTAGAGAATGTAACTACCTCTGACTAAAGTTTTTAGTTCTTGAAATATACTGTATAACCTAAGCTATTTACCTTTCTTAAGCCATGAGGCATTGTTTTATAAAAACCACTTACGATTCGGAACTCATCTGATCGTGCCCCACTATTTTCAAGAAGCTGGAAAAACGAGAGGGCGTCCATTTTAGGAATTTTACCTAGAAGGAACAGCAGCATTTACAGGTAGTAAATTTTCAACGTTTGCCCGCGCTGAAAGAGTTATACTAATCGGTCCCATTATTGCAAAGGTTGTAATCTTGTAATGACAAGGTTAAATCATTTTTAAATCGCAAATAAAACCCCGATGATAACTGCATCCTTCTCTCTTGTAAAACATCAGATATGGACACCCCAAGACGTTTTTGTTACGTTTGTTAAATTGTACATGCTTCTGATACACTCCGTTTAAGCTTTTCCATTTCAATTTGAGGCATGCCACTTGAGATTGCTAAGATTTAGCAATCTTTCACCTTATTTAAGAGGTATCGCCAGGGTGAGCTCAGTTTTAGAAACTTAATTTTGGGGATAAATTTAAGATAATTGTCAAAAACTTTGAAAGCTCAACAATAATTTGCGAGATTTTAAACATGACTCAAACAATCTCCATAGATTATTAATATATTGAAGCTTGTAGACACAAATGTAGTAAAAGTATTTTTAATGACCTTGTAATAAACCACTTCATCGATTGTTCAAACTGAGCCGTACATGCATACATACGTACGATTATAGGTCATGCGGAAACCTGTGAAATTAAATTTAGAGATGGTCTAAATCGGAATAAAGTAGGAATACCTTTAAAACTTCCTTTTCAAGAGCAACTATTGTGCCAAACAAGGTGAAGGGATTTAATAGACCATCAGAAACTCTGGAGAAATCTCTAGATAATACTTCTGAACTTAAACAAGCGCCATGCGATGAAGATTTTGAACACCTATTTTCTAAATCATCTAAAATAATGCCGACTAGAATTCGGTCTTGCACCTACACTTTTAACATTTCGATAGCAGTAGTTTCTTTTCCCCGAGAAAATAAAAAAGAGTAAATGACAAGAGAAAAGGTAAACACCCCCAACTAACATTTTCACCTTAGAAAGAAGAGCTGGATGCTATAAGAAAGCGGCAAAGATAAATGGAAAATAGTCTTATTTATGGAATTGCCAATCCTATTCTTTCTAAAATCAAAAAAGCTAATAAAAAGAAATTGAGAGAGTTATTCATATCATGTAATGAGGAGCAGGGGAGTGATGATTTTTACACCGTTCGTAATGGTCTGTATGCAAATTCAAAAGACACAGAGGGGTGGTTTCATTGCAGCAGATATAGAGGTTGGGCTCATTAATCTTCCTCCAATGGAGAAAAATGTGATGTAAAGAAAGGCTTGGAGGAAAAGACGATGTAAATTTTAAAGGTGAATTTGTAATTAATTACTTTGCAGTTGGATGCTATGCTCCACTTAGAACAATAAACTTGTCTTGTATGTCTATTTTGCCATTTTATCTTCACTTTCTTTTACCTAATTAGTGTTCTTGATAAACTTTAGAATTAGACCTTGAATTTTTTTTTTTTTTATGAATATCCCATTTTACCCAAACAGTTATCCAAGAGTTGTACTTAAACGGTATTTTTCTACCTCATCCTAATTATTATTTTTTATTTATTTATAGTTTTTAACTAAGGACCTCGTATTCTGATAGTCTAAAACCTATTCTAAAAATAAAATAATTTGACTTTCCTTTTCCTTAAAATTCCAGTTTTGACAGGCCAAAATACGTAACCGTTCCCGATTTGGACTAGTCTCCCTTATAGTAACGCAGCTTCCGGGGATTAGTTATTTCCTTGTCTCCTGCACATAAAAGGTACTTAGAAGCCCCTTGAAATACACATCAAGTAGCTGCAGTTAACGTTATATCAATTATTTTCCAGAGAACGGTAGCATAATGAAAGATATTTCACATCATGGCCGAAGACGACCCTGTTTTGGACTACCACTGATGTCTCCATTTGAGCCAACAGTAATAAAACTAAGTAAAAATTAGCACCCCTTTGGAGAAATCTTAGATGATTGATAGTGGAATCTGTTAAAATATAACTTAAATCTAGAGGAATCAGTGACGTATTTATCAAAATTGGATTCTCTAAGATGACCTGATAATGTCTAGTATATAGTAAAAACTGCAAATCTGACAAGATACTAGAAAAACTTAAAAAACTTCTAACATCAGAACAAATTGTCAAACATGTCAACATTTTAATTCAACATGGCGACTAGAATGTACGAAATAATATTAAAGTATTGAACCAGTGATGGAAGTACAAACAAATGAGAAATGAATGCCCTCATTACACCCGCCATTCCCGTTTGGGATATCTTTTCTCTGTGGATTTTAGAGAATTAGTGTTATTTAAAAGTAATTCTCATTTTGGCATTTAAAACTAGTTTTTCTAATTAAAAAAAAATTACAATGAAAAATTAACTCTTTATACCTTATTAATTTACGATTTGTATGCTGAAATATTTATCTTTAAAATCGACTACCCTAGTAACACAACTAGTTTAAAGAACGTTCAAAAGACGTTTTTTGGACGTTTCTGAACGTTCTGCGAACGTCTTTTGAACTAGTTGTATTATTAGGGTATTCTTATAGGTGTTTTTGATACGATAAGTGAACCTTTAAAAAAATGCATATTCTCTGGACACAAATTTTAATATCTGTATAAAATAATATTATTAACATCCCTCACAGCACTTTTTTCGTCTTCTGTTCTATATCATCCATATACCTGACGTAGAAAAACTTTGTACCTCTATAATAGACTTCTCTAAATGCTGAACTTAAAAGGAAAAGTATCGATTTTTTCCCGGCAATATTTTGTCAAAAGAGATATCAAAATTGGTTTTGTTTTTGAAAAGCACTTTTCTTTTAGAAACGAATGCGAAAAGTTCTAAGCGTTTTGATTTCTGCATCGCAAATGCCATAAGTTCACGGCAAACTTGAAGACAATTTCTTTAGTGACTCGTGTCTTTTGAGAATAGGTCTTCTTATAGATTTTTTTTGTTTTGTTTTGTTTATATATTACATGGAAATAGGTTAAAATTGTGATGCGATTAAAAAAAAAAAATTATGCTGAAAGACAAATACCGTGAATTTGTTGGGCCACTATAGAAAATGGCGATCATCTAAACGATCAATTAAAAAAAAATCTAAATTAATAAATTATAACGCACGGTATCATTTCACGGTAAACAATAAATAAATAAAACAAATAAACCAAAGTAGGTTTTTAGTTATATTTGCATCACAGAAGAAAGCAAGGTATCCTTTGAATTCAGTAAATTTTCCCTGTTAATCTACACAGTAATTTTTGTCTTATAAAGGGTGTCCAAAAAATATATTAGCACGCTTTCATTCTTTATCCATTAGAGGTAAATGAGCAGTGTAAGTCGGAAAAAAGCTCAAAATAAGGTAAGAAATAAAAGACAACGTTCAGAAAAATTTCTCCTCCGTATTTTATAATCATGGCTTTTTTCTAGACTTGTATACGATACCTGCGCTAAAATTTCCCAGTTAATAAAATGTGTCGCATACACTAATGAGATGATGAACAAAATTTTAGTCTTTCATCTTTAAATGTCTCAGAGATATCTTTAAAGAAAGATGTTCAGAGGCTATACATAAGTTTGTATGTAAAATGTTAAAGCTAGAGTTAAAAAAATATTTTCTTTCGTAATTTCTGCATGACCCTTGAAATGCGATCATCTTATGTGATTTTTTTTTTTCATTTCAAGAACCATTGGATAGTGGTTTCGTTCTGCATATATTTATCTTCATATCTCTGACACCTTTTAAAATATAATTCTCAAAATTTGCACATATAGCAGTAGCAGTTAATATATTAATAGCGACACTATGGGGATAATAAGTTGAATTCTACTATTCTGTGATTTATCATACTTGGTTTACCTAGTATGGAAGGTAAATAACAATTCAGTCCGCATTTGAAAACTTCCGTTCCTGAACACCAAAAGAGAAAAACATCAAAGAGCAAAGAATTTTCCGATTTTGCGTAACCGAGGTCCAAGTAAATGACTTTATGGTTAAAAATGAATGCTTTGAATTGGAACTTTTAAATATTGTAACAATAGATTAAAGCTGTTGTGAACTAATAGTATTTAAATATATGTAAAATTATGTCTCATTTTTATGTCGCTTTTGGGGGACACATTTTTCGGACAATTTTCAATAAAGGGGGTGAGAGATAAAATGACATAGTCATTAATATATTTATACACATTGTTTAATTCACTTTTTTAAAGCGTAGCAAAAAGTTTGTTTTAACTCCACTTCAAGTTCAAGCAGTTACGTACGTAAGTGGGAGGGTAGAGTTACTGATTTTAACTTCTACCAACGAACCCAAATTTACCATTTTCATATTCATTGTTGCACTGAACTCAGAAAATTCAAATTACAAAAACTTCACCTTTGGATAAGAGCAGCCGCATTTAAAAGAAAATCAGCTATAAATATCCTAATCAAGCTTTGAAGCTGAAAAATAAGGATAAACTTATTTTGTCTAGTATTAAATATAAGTGTATCAGAGGGAACAATGATGAATGGCGAACTAACTTAATTATACGTCTGCTCCGTATAGAGTAAAAAGTTTTATAAAACCAATAATAACGGTAAATCCGTTTAATGAATCGATAGAGGATGCTAGACAGAATATATTGATTATGTCTATAAACTAAATAAGGTTAGCTTATGACAAAACTTTTTTTCCCGACCTCGGAAAAAAATTATTAAGACATTCATCATATTTACATATAATATTGAACATCATTTAGAGATGATTATAAAAAGGAAAGAAAAGCTAAACCAACGTATTTATCTGCAATAAATCATGCCCTATGTCAGAATAAAAATACCAAAAGTTTGAGAAATATATAGAAAGAAGTTTGGAACGCCTTCAAATTTATTAATCTGTCAAATTGCTCTTTCAGAGAAATTTTTTAGAGTAGAGGATTCAGGAAGTCATATAGTTTGTGAAAGCCAAATGAATGTTATCATTATGTTATTAGTACAAACCTTAGATATCATGTTATCGATGCATTGGAGAAGCTCTGCACTTGCAAAATACTTTATAATACTTTTTGTTGGTTTTAAAGTGAGGTTTTACTGAGGTTTTTTTTTTTTTTTACTAACATTGACCTATTAAATACTGTAAAGGTTCAAAGTATTCTCGAATTGATAAAATATATATACATATTATCGATCCTCTGGCCATTTGTACAATTAGATAAAATTTTAAGTTTTCTTCTTTTATATTTTGAATATTTTAATGAAGATGTTAACGATATTTAAAAAAATTCATATCATGAAAGAATTCAACCCTTTTAAAAACAAGTAGCCTGTAAGCTATAATTTAAATTCTTTTCAAAATGATTCTGGATAATATATCTAACATAGAAAAGCTAAAAATATGCATCACCAGTCTTTAAGATTTTAGGTATAAATTTCTAAACAAAGAATCGCAATTACCTAAATCAAATTATCTGAAGTGATATCCATTAAGCAAAATCCTGCACGAAGAATTCTTTCGTAACTTTCAAAACTTCACATTTTAGAAAAATGCAATTGGTTAAAATGCATTTTATTCATTCTCAGGTGTCTGACATAATTTATTTATAGTTTAAGTTGTTCATTAAGCGCACAATTTTGCATGTCTTGAAGTAGCTTTATTTCAAAAATGAAAACCTCAATGCACAATTTTCTTACACAAGTTGTAGACGTAAACCTAAAAGTCAAAACTGTTGATGTTCTGTTATTTCACATAAATGAAAATGTTGGAATTCATTTTTTAAAAAAATCATTTTTTAAAAGATTTTTTTAATTAGATGCAGTAAAGATTGCTTTTTAAACATAACTAGTAAAATACTATATAAAAACTACCTCAGAATTCCGTTTTTGTGCACTAACCATTAACGTTGCAACCTTGAAACCTTCTAAAAATCAATAAAATATTGCATTTTTCTGAAACTAAAATATTTTTTAACCGTTATTTAAACCGTTTGAAAATGATTTTATTACAACGCGGATATTTACAGAAATAATTGTTAATGACATGACGTTTAGTATACACTTTTAAAATTTTAAATGCAATTTTCTTAAAATTGCGTGTTTACAACTGGATTGAATAATTCTATTATTGCAACGAAATCTATTGGGAAAGTACATGGTATTAATGTTTATCTGATTTTACATTACCTTTTATTTATTTATTATTTTAAGAAACATTTATATATAATTAAAAGTAGCAATTATTTATTTATTTATTTATTTATTTTTTAGGATTTATAGGGTAGCAAATTTTGTAAATTAAACAAATTTTTTATTTAGGTGTAGGTTATTGCCTACTGCATTTTGATTACAAAAATATAAATATTTTAACGGTACATATTTTTTTTCTGTAAGTTTGCATGCAGTAACTCAGTACCGGATCCTTATATCGAAAAATTCACCATAAATATTTTATTTAATGAATAATATACTGCCCTTTTGAATAATTCCGGACTCTTACACACAAATAATAAAAGAACCACGCATAAAAATTTAGCACATTTATGGTTACGTTAAGGCTTATGAAACTTTGAAAATACATCAAAGGCATCTTTTTTCAGTTAGTTGCAGGCTGCTACTCCTCTGTTAATTCATCTGATAAGGCTTTACTTTCATTCCCAGTTGGTATAATCCAATTTGCGCTTTGTGAAACCTGAATTTTGGGACGAATAGAAACCAATGTTTTTCGTTGAATTAAGAAAACCTATACAGTCGGTATTGGTGGGCTACAGAGGTGATGCAGTTACCCCACCCATTAAATCTTTTTTATGCTTAATTTCTAGTATGTTTTAGTCACATATTCCACTATCCAGTTTCGATGCAATTTCTCTAATTCTGGCTAGAATAATTGATAAAAGGCGAAGAATGTAGAGCCTTCATACACTGGAAAATATATTTTTCTCAATTTGGAGATAACTTCTTAAAATCGCTCAAAAACGAATTCCTGATATCTCTGGTAATTATAGCAGGAAATTGCTGAATAATTACATTTAGGATACATTGCTGAATAAATAAATTCAAGGTTTTCCTTCGTTTAATAAAGTCAAAATAAGGTGTTCAGTTAAAAAAACCTATACAGTATAAGGTGTTCAGTTAAAGTTGATGCTGAATTAAATATGAAAATGGACTCCTATGCAAATTGTACGAACAGGAAATTAAAGTATACGTTATTTGTAAACGAATGATGCGTGTAACATTGCAGTACAACGAAGGACGGCCGAATAAGGAGCAAGTGAGCCTTTTTTTTTTTCGGGAGTTCTATATAGATTAATCTGTTTTTCCACATACTCACTCCAACTTTTACCCACGTATCATGCAATATTATGTCTTAATCGCTCACTCCGCTTCTAGAACATACAGAAATTAAAGCACTGTTTCCTTAATGCTGATGTATTGGTGAGTGACGAAAGAACTTCAGGAAACAGTGCTTACATTTCTGAAAGGAATGTCAACGGAGGTGCACGATGAATCACACAAAATCTTGTTTTACGGCAGGTATGGGCAGCCATTGGAAAGTTGCGGGCCAAACTTTAGGATGTCAGCGAATTCGTGGGCCAAACTTCAGGATGTTAGCGTAGTCGCGGGCTGTATAATTGGGAATTATATAGGATTTTGAGTCGTTTATATGGGTTTTGTATGGAATGATGTTCCGCTGGCCGGATCAAAAGTCGGGGCGGGCCACATCCGGCCCGCGGGCCGGAGATCGCCCATGTTTCTTTTACGGCATGATAAGTGGGTAAATGTACAGGGTGTGACTACGTAAAGAAACTGTTAATGTATGTTCATGTAAAACGTTTGTTACGAAATCTTTTATTTTTTAATTATCAAACAGGTGTTCTTTCTGGACGTCCCTTGTATATATATAGCACACACACACACACATACATATATATATAGATATATGTTAATTTAGAAGAACTTACACGAAGATCAAATGCCATAATGCAGACCGAAATAAGTGAATAATACTTTTTCTACAATCACTTACAGTCCTTTCAGATGCAGCATATATCTGCATATACAGTAAACTATCTATATATCTACAATCACCTAAGATGGCCATTACACTGTAGATTGTAGATATTACATTATTTACTAGCCACACAATTAATATTTCTAAATGAATTAAAAAGTAACAAATTAATTTACAGAATTTAAGTTTTCCAAAACAGAAGGCATTCACAAAGCACGGATTAAAAAAAAAAATGAAGTATCTTCTGATCAAAACAATAGAAAGTTGATAAAATTCTTTTAAAAAAAAGCATGTGAAAATACATTTTATTTATTTTCGAGTGTTTCACAGAATTTAATTTATCTTTTAACCTGTTCATCAGGCTTAAAATTTCCTACAATGCTAGGAATAGCTAATTTTCCTAAACAGAAGGCATTCACAAAGCACGGATTTTTAAAAAAATTGAAGTATCTTCTGATCAAAACAATAGAAAGTTGATAAAATTCTTAAAAATAGAGCATGCGAAAGACTTTATTTATTTTCGAGTGTTTCACAGAATTTAATTTATCTTTTAACCTGTTCATCAGGCTTAAAATTTCCTACAATTCTAGGAATAGCGTAAGAGAAGAGAATGTGAAAAACTTTTATTAGAATTACAAATTTTCTATATTTCCATCTTCGCATGCTTAAGGCCGTGGTAGCCCAGCGGTTAAGGCACTGGACTCTAGAGCGAAAGTTTGCAGGTTCGATTCAGACTTTCTTTATAGTTTAAAGAAAGAAGGAATATTCGCCATATAGGTTCGTCACCAGGGGTGACGAACCAATGACACGCGTGTCATTGATGGCAGGATACACAATACTTTGGGCACGCCACCGATCAAAACGGTTTGCATTTTAATTAAAAATAGCAAAGTTTACTATGAAGTATCACGATCGAACGGTCACAAAGTCAAAATTATTTGACTTCACATCTATGGCCTCATTAAACATTTCTTTAGAAAAAATGGCACGTTGATCAATAAAGGCTCGCCACCCCTGATCTAGACGAATGATTTGTCAGATTACTAACATAATTAATTTTTTTAAGTTAAAAACTGGAAGAATTAAAAAAAGAAGAAAATAAAACTAAAGAACAGAAAAACTATTAACAAAGTCGAGCAGTTGTGCCATTTTCTAGATATTCCATGCTTATTTTAAAGAAAGCTTGTGCACTAAAGACCTTGTACATGCGGTGTACATGCACTTTAAAACCCGTGGTTCCGAAAGTCCCCTTGGCGGTCGCTGGAGAGCCAATATTCAGAAGTCCCCTCCCCGGTTACTTCCCACACATCGGCACGCCAAGAGATCGCCAACAATTTCACCCCCTTTTCAAGAACGATCAGTGCGTGACCCTGCAGATCTAGACTCACGGAAAATATCACCAGGATGGCCCCCGTTCTAAAGTGGGGATGGCAAAAGCGGGAAGATAGCAACCCATAAATTACTCCAGCCAGTGTCATTCGGAGATGTCTAGCAAGGGTATAATAAGAGTTCCTTTATCAGCAGCAATAATTAAAACTTGTCTTTAGAAAAATATTTTAAAACGCTAGAAGCATCGCACTTACTATCGCTTGTTTTGAAAAAAAATTTTAATATTTTATTCTTTTTTTTCACGATTTTAAAATTCGCTAATTTTAATTTAAAATGCGTGCGCTCACTCTCTCAGGAAGAAAAAAAGAAAAGAAGGGAAATTTGAAGGAAGAAAATTGCGTTAACTATTTACATATATTTACCTCAAAATTTACTTATTCGTTTTAGTTGTGGACGCAGGATCTTGTTTTAGGCTGTGTATTCGGAGCACGTGACATGGCGCTTCCATTTTATAGTTGTCCTAGAAACTGCACAGATAGTATCAAAACACGTACTAAAATAATCTTTCACACATTATGAAGGTTTAATTTCTACCTGAAAATCAAAGTAAATTATCTGAATATTTTAATTGAATCCAACAAATTATTCGAAGAGTTTAGTTTCATAAATTGACATTTATTTTCCTATTTTATAAAGATAGTTGCAAGTTATGCATAAATGTATAAATTTAATAATATCTGATGCTAATAACTAATAAGTAGTTCGAAAAATCCTCTAAAGTTTTAGACATTCTAAAATTTAAACTTTTGGTCAGAGAAAAGAGAAAATTAGATTTTTTTTTTTTCGGAAACATATATCGTAATTTAATGTGTTCTCTTGAGTATTTGTAGAGCCTGAAATATTTAACCCATGAACCGTATATAGAACACTGTAAAACTAAAATTAAAAAAAAAAAACCTGTTAAATTCTTTTTAAAAGCATTTTCTTAAATTCATGTTAAATATTTTTTGCAATTCCTCTAAAGAACTCTTCAGCAATGTGACACAGGCATTTAAAAGTTTAATGTTAAGAAAATCTTCATGCACCGGTGATTTGTGAAACGTAAATTAATTTCATTTAAGTAATATTCCACAACAATTTTTTTTTTTCGGGGTTTCCCGCAAGTACCCTACAGAGGGTGTTCACACATTTTTGTAACGATTTTGCAAAGATATATATAGAAATAAATATAAGAATTTTATTTTCTAATGTGCTCAGTCTGATAGCCCTTTCTTTGAACCATCCTATTACATCTTGATTTCAAAGATGAAAGTCCTTTTCTTAAAACATCAAGGCTGATATTGTTCCACTCCTCCATCACAATCTTGTAGTAATATAATCTTTTGTAGTAATATATGAATGTATCTTGTGTTTGCGTGATTATGGCAACGCTATACTAGGGCAATCTGCCAAGGATGGGAAGGTGCCTTGGTAGGAGAACTTTCTAAGGGGTTCTAAAGCGTATTCACGTTACATCTGGAAAAAACCTACCAAAAATCCAGACTGTTAGATCGACAGCTGCTCGATGGGACCCGATCCCGGGTCCTTCACTCTTCGGCAGTCTACCATTTTCAGTGACATAATTACTGTGCGATGGTAAGGCTATAAATGTATCTTAAAGTAGAAAGATAATTCAACTCATCTTCGTTTAGAAATATATTTAATTTTATTTTTCAATTCCATTCATTATCACTGAAAAATAACGTTCAATAAATACTTGTCACACATTTTTGCTTTCATGCCTTTTAAGATGCAATTTATTCCAGGAAAAACTTATGTATATGTAAAAAAAAAAAAAAAAAAAAAAAAAAAAAAGTTACTATTACATTTGTTTGTTCATCTTAAAATACACTGGAATAAAATAAACTAGAAGTTTCTGTAGAAAATTTTACTTAATTGAAGTTTTAGACGTATTTCGTATTTTGTATGTATTAAGAAAATAAATGTATTTTGTATTTTTTCAATTTAGAAAGTATTTTGTATTTTGTAATTTTTCGTGTTTGAATAAATGTAATTTGTATTTTGCATCGAAAATACATTTTTTTATGTATTTTGCCCAACTCTGCTTCTGTAGTTGCTTTCAAAGAGCATTGCAGAGCAAGCAGTAATTATTTTTATTTCCAACGGAGGGGAGAGTATGAGGGAGCGTCCTCTAAGTGAAACTGTACTCCCCCTCTCTAAACAACGGGGGATGAGGGGGAGAAAAGCAATAAACTTTAGGTTTACCTTTGCCGATCTCTGGGAAGATAGGCCCCTCCCCTCCTCCTTCTAATGCGTATCCAGATTGTGTCGAGAAACTAAAGGAAAGACACGTGTAGATCTAAAGGGCACATTTTGGTGATGTGAGTTGTCCTCTCCTGGCAAACAAACAAATATTCGCGGTAATAATGACCATCCTGTATGTATTGTCTTTGGACCTCTACAATGCTCTTCTTCAAATATTCTAGGCCACTTCGAGCAAAGAAAATAGTTAATGTTACCAATTGAATTTCCGGAAATATATACAAAAAATAGAGATATACCAAAGATATACCAAAAATAAGAGTTGTATCCGTAAAGTAAGTTCCGTTTTGAAAAAAAAAAAAAAAAAAAGTAATTTTTTTTTTTTTCAAACAAGTGTTATTTTTACATGAAAGAGTATGACTTATATTATTTTTCTACATAGTTTCCGCCAATGTTCAAACACTTCTCGTCGCGGGTTATCAGCTTTTCTATACCTTCTTCATAGAAACTTCCCGCCAATAACAATAACCATGACTACGGCGAAGAAAACTACGACGTGCAATTCAGAACAAACGTAGAGGAATATTCAGTAAAGGAATTGTGTCGCTCTATGACAATGCTCGGCCTCATACTGCCGGTGATACTCAAAAGATGATTCGACAGTTTCGTTGGGAGCAGTTCGATCACTCGCCGTACAGACTAGACTTGGTGCTGTCCGACTACTAGGCGGCAAGCTCTTTGGATCCGACGACGAGGTGAAAAATGATGTGGAGTCCTGGTTATCATCATTGGCGGGAAATTTCTATGAAGAAGGTATAGAAAACCTGATAACCCGCTACGACAAGTGGCTGAACATTGGCGGAAACTATGTAGAGAATAATTTAAGGTATGCTCTTTCGTGTAAAAATAAAATTAGCTTCAAAAAAAAATTTTTTTTACTAATTTTTTTCAAGACGGAACTTACTTTCCGAATGTTCCTCGTACAGCAACAAACTTTTAGGGGATGTAAGGAATAAAATAGGATTCATACTCAAAAGGTAATGGGGTCGAAAATGTTTCATAATAACTTCACAAAAGGTATTAAACTGTTAGTTAACTTACCTTATCTAGTTTAATAACAAATGACGTATTCTCAGTCAATTACTGCATTAAAATTGAAATACATTTCATACTGATTAATTTCAATTCTATGTTTTCTACGGGAAAAATAATTAAATTTTGGTAAAGCATGGTAAGAGATTTCACTAATTCTCCAAATATTTTATAGGGCGGTTATTAAATGGTGTATGAAAACCTGAAAACAACGTTTTTGACCACGCATTGTTAAGGAATCTGAATACTTTTTATGTCCCCGACCTCCCCTAAAAGTTGTCCATGTATTTCTGGGACACCCTATAATATGTATAACTTCGACATTTTGACATTTTCGTGGATACTTCCCACCTACATTATCTTACGAAATATACCTGCAGGAAGGAGAAAACTCTCTTAAACTATATTAACCTGACTTTTACAACGTTGGAAAAACTAATTTCAGCGTCTTTTTGGTACTGCAATGTTTGTTCAAACGATTCAAATAGAATTAACTCATTTCTTTTAAAAATTCGAAAGCGTTTACTAGACATGAGGTTTTGAGGATTGAGTTCCAGCTTCGATGATATGTACTGCTCAACAATCCTACAGCATCATAACATCAGAAGAATTGAAAGTATGGAGAGGTATGCAGAGTCATGGATATACATCAACTGCTTGAACTAAGAAACTACTGGGGGTAATTCCCACCCCCCAAAATAAAAATGTAAAAATTAAATTTGGAAAAATAAAATATATTTTAAATATATGTTAAATTGATAATAAACCCCAAAAAGCGCGAGAAACTGAAAATATAAATAAATGGCCCGAGGAAGGATTTAGCAAACGTGTAAAACTGTTGCGGATTTTCTGCAAAAAAATAATTATATTAAATTTTTTTTGCCGTATTTCAGAACATTTTCTAGTACTTATTAAAAAATACCTAAGTGCACAAGCCATTGCATTTTTAAAGAATGTGATTTTCCATTTACAACAACTGACAAATGAAAAACGACATAATTAAATTTTCCCGTGAACAAGTGTCACGTTTTTCATTTAATTACAAGATAAAGCATACTGAAAGATTTTTATTTTTTACATTCACAATATGATAAGACTGACTGTTTAGATGCGGTGTAAGACAAAAATTTAGAAATGTGATAAAACTTGAATGAAGTTGAACGAAAATGAAATTAAGCATTTAATTAAAAATACTGACAAAAATTTAGTTCCTAATGCTTTAAAAAAAATAACGAATATACTAAACAAAAACGTAAAGATTTTACTGACTAAACAGATAACAAAATTCTAGTCTCAACGCTTAGTTATTTCGACTCAGTTAATTGAAAAAGTTGTCATTTTACTTTAATTATATTAGGAATAAAGTGAAACTTTAAATATAAAGTAATAAGAAAATAATAAGTATCTTAAAACAGATCACTAATATGATTATATGCTTAGGGTTTTTTTAGTTAAAAACGTGGAGAAGAAAGAGAAAAAGAAAAACTATACAGAAATAAAAGCTGTTGTGCCTTTTTTTTAGATATAAAGGTTTTTTTTTACTCCAAGGTACATAAAAAATAAAATAAAGAAAAGTAACAAGTATACACACACATTCTATAATTAACAAGTTTTATTTCTTTTATAAAGAATGCCTTTCACCTAAGCTATTAATTAGTAAAAAGAATCTGAAAAAAAAACATAGAAAAAAAATTAAGTACTGAATATATATAGGGTGTCCTAAAAAGGGATAACATATTTTGGATTCTTTATCTATTAGAGATAAGTGAGCAATGTAAATTGAAAAAAGGTTCAAAATAAGATAGGGAAAAAATAGTACCTTAAAATGAATTATTTTCGTTACTTTTAAAATTGTTACATTTTTTAAATTTCTATACAAAAATAAAAAATAATATCATTTATCATTTTGTCCAATTTCAAATTGACAGTTTAATGTTTACATTTTCAAGATGTTTAGGGAGATTAATTAAAGACTCTTGTGCAATAAACAAATTTTTATTGATAACTTTAGACAATTTTTGTTTTTGAGAAATTTATTATTTAAAATAACTATCTGTATAATTTGCGTTACTTGTTAATTACATAACGAATCGAAAATACTACTTTAAACGAATAGTTTCAATTAAACTGAAGTAAAAAATCACCTAAATTATTATTGATTCACAATGAAACTTTTTTTTAATCATTTACCAGACTGTTTTTTAATGAACTGACCTATAAATTCTCTGTGATGTAATACTACTATTAAAATTGTAAACAAATATTACATAATGTAATATTGTTGTTATAATGTACTTATAACAACAAATAAACATTAAATAAATACAATTTTATTAATATATTGAGTTTTTCATCATAATACAGATTATTTCAGTTATGGCATTAAAAATCTAAATAATATGACAGCGGTATTTATTTAAAAGGACTTAAGCTTCTTTTAAAACTTTCACACTTACAAGTGAACACTTTCTAAGTTTTTTTAAATTGTTATTGAATATTTTGAAGTTTCTCTCATAAGAATGAAGTGTTGCCTGAAACATGGTTATGAATGAGAGCATGTCCTCTGTTCATCTGACCAATACGAAGATGAAAGTTACTTAGCAAGAGCCGGAGTTAAACAATGATTTTGTGTAAAATAGGGAAGTAAGTAAACATAATTTTCATGTAATGTAAACATAAATAAATGAATTAAATGGTTTTTTTATAGGTGATATATCTGCTAAACAAAATTAGCATGACTAAAGCACCATCAAACTTTACAAATATGAAATTTATTTGCTTCAAAATTTGTCATTTTTAATATCTCTAACTTCAATATTTTTGCGCAAAATAAATCTATTTACATTATCTACCTATGTATTTATAAATACGCTAAGGAAAACTTCTGTGTCCCTTTTGCAGCACATTGCACGAACGGATAAGCGCGAAATTCGACTCAATTAAAGTTCGTATGGAGGTAGTTGTGCGAATGTTAACATTTTTATGTAATATGCTTTTGCACCGTAAACAATTAAAGAAGTAATTTGACACGCAGTATTTCGCGCCAAGTCGGGCGATGGTTCCATTGTTGCGTCAATTTTGAAATAAGAACACTAAATTTCAGCAGGGGTATTCAGCAGTACTATAGGGTTATAGTATTATGACGAAATTTGCAAAAAGTGAAATTATTCCCCAGTTTGGTGAAACGCCAATGACTAAAATGTGCTTTAGCCCTGTGCTTGTCGACTTTTTTTAGACGGTCGGCAATTAATAGGGAATGAAAATAATATTATTAATGAAGTGTATAGAAATATTTCCGAAAACATACTCTCAGATAACATTTTGAAGTCAGTTATAATAGAACCTAAAAATGATGATTGAATTTTTATTAATGCTGACTTATTCGAATATCTGATGAATAGAGAACATATAACCATAGCTACGATTAAATAATTTGCTATGATGACAATGAAATCAATAACTACCCAGCAGAGTTATTGAATTCTTTGATTATGAGTGGTTTGGATTTTTTTTCCCGGTTAGCCGGAAGCAAATGAAAAATTGCCAAATAATTCTGATCTACGGAAATGCTTACAAACCTAAAGTGATTTTCAGTACATAGTTGTTTATCCCATTCCATATTTTGGAAGTTTAATTTAATTTCCTATTTCAGTTTAATTCCACACGTTTTCCCCAATTCCACATTATATAACCAATACGCATACAAATTTCTTTTTAGTATATTGATATTTTTTGTATATATTGAAGTCTGCACATAAATACTATTTTGTATACGGATTAAAATTACCGACTTTGTTTTGTGGAACGACATTGTTTTTGAAGTACTCTTTAAACTTTTCCCAGAAAAAACAGCTTACGGGATTTGGGCCTGGCTAACCGAAAAATACCATGGTTTGCCACCACCACATAAGTTAGAATTGAAAGTTTGCATCGTTATACTAATGTGAAACTTAAATACAAATGAAGCATTAGTGCAATGAAACAAGAATGCGCACCAAGTTTATATATCGTAATGCTATTGATTGCGAAGGTTGAACTGGAACCGCAGGCAATAAAAGAATATTAATTCCTCTTATGAAATATTCTGGTGCTATTTAACCATATCCTGTCAAAAAACTCAATATCCGAATACACATGTATTTGCGATGACAATAAAGAAATCTCAAGTACAATAATTCGATATAAAAGTGCAAATTTATTAAGGGAGCAAGTTTTTATACATGGTCAGTGGTACACCTCTGCAAGTAGAGTTCAGTCTTTCGACGGTTTAAGATTGTATAACTCCGAACATAATGGGCCTTTTTAGCCGAGGACGGCTCTGAGGCTGAATTTTTGGAGTGGGCCACTAGAGTATTTATATTAGACTAAATTGTTCAAAACGCAAACTGAATGTGTGAAATCGTACGGGAACATGTGAAATCCAAGGTTGGTAGAGGGAGATGACCCCCTATGACCCACTCGCTGGAGCTGCTTTTGCATTTAGCAAAATATGATGGAGTCTTTATAAAAGCACCGTCTTCACAGAAAAGTGTGGGGTTTGTAAAGTGAAACTGTACAAAAGTCGTCACCATAGGCAGATGGTCTCTTAGCCATGTAGTAGGTCTTTAGTAGGTTCCGTTGTATATGGAATCTTGAGGCATAATCTTTGACAGAACTTTATTCAAGCTCAAATGAAAATAATTAATGCTTTATGGTCGAACTTCTATCACGGCAGACAACTAATCTATATAAAAAATCCATATTTTAAAGATAACTTTCGAAAAACTATCACTTTATGATTTGATGTACGGCCCTTTAACTGATCCAAATAAGACATTTTAAGTAACATAATATGAACTACTGAAAGTAAAAATTAGAAATTTTCCAAAGCCGTGTAAAAAAAATTTCTGCATCTATTTCCGTTGAAGTTTGCCTAGGGCGTGATTCCTATTTTTTGGAATATTAATTTAATAATACATAATTCCTAATAATATTTCATTAAAAAATTATAATATGAGTAAATTGTGCTTGGGTCGTTTAGCTCGAATATTGCGAGTAAAAATCACCTTCTTAGTATGAATATTAAATGAGCTATGAAATAAAGAACGAAAAAATACTCTAACATAAGGCGAGCAGAATTTTTTGAAGCTCATAAGTCATTAATTTTTTCTTCAAACATATTGGAAATTGCTATCCATAGTTACAATGAGCTAAATCTTTGAAGTATGAAGTGAAACATAGGTGTTGGCATAGGGAAAAACAAAGTTCATGCGCATTTAAATATGAAGATGATCCCTTATGTAAATTTTATGCATCGCAAAATTAAAGTGTAACTTATTTGTAAATGATTTCTATATGTAACATTGCGTGCAAATAAAAATGGCCGAATTTAATCAAAGTGGGTTCTTTATTCCGGAGCTGTACGTTAATAAATATTGTCTGAAAGATACAGCACTGATTCAGTGGAATCGAAACCTTTACCTTAGCATCAACACAGAGAAGCTGCGATTGCAAAGGTAAACGACATTCTAAAATGGCATTTATTTACATGAAAATGTTAATTTTCATTTTCATCATTTTTCGACTGATATTAAATATTTTTAGAATACGTATAGTGGGCAGTGTCCTATTATATGTGAACCTAAGGCTTGTAAAAAAACAGAAAGAGAACAATTGACAATTATAATTTCCGGTAGACTTCCGATCTTATTCTATGACAAAATGAGCTTTCACAAACAACATTTTGCTATCGTTTACTGTTTAATTAGATGATCCATTATTATTTTCAATTCATCAAACATTATTCATCAAAGAATTTTGCAACTCTGAAATGTGCTTCATCATTATAGCCGTTCATAAAAGTCATGCCATTTTAAAACTACTTCCATGTCTTTTGTCTTGAATATGTCAACCTGTGTTTAATTATAATAATGTGTTCCTATAATGCAGCTGATTTTGTATGCCTCTTAGTTCTTTGGTTTCACGTTGTCAAGGCAACGTTTATTCATTATGATTTTGAGAGTTTTGTGAGAAACAGCGGTCGAGAGTTTTGTAAAAAAAAAAAAGAAAGAAACAGCCTAGAACGAATAAGGTACATAATGCTGGAAATTGTAGAACGGTGTGAATAAACATTTATTTTGTACGTATGTACGTAGATGGATCCCAAAAAAAAGGTTGTAAGGGAAATAAAAAAATATTTGCTAACAACAGACAAAAAATACATAAAGTAATTAAAAGGCATAACAGCCAATCACTTTTTCACATAATCACCAGATTTATTTAGGCATTTATCGTAACGCAAGACCAACTTGTTTAACGCGTCTTGGTAGAAATCCCGTCCCTGCCCATTTAGTCAGTTCTCAGCAGCTGTTTTCACATTACTCTCTGAAGAGAACCTTGTTCCAGACAAGGTTTCCTTCAATTTCGGAAAGAGTCACTAGGAGTCAAAATCTGGGCTGTATGGGAGTGGCTCCAGACTTCCCACTTACACTTATGCAATAATTCTTGACTTGCGAGCAACATGCGGCCTGGCATTGTTATGCAGAAGGGTGACACCAGGCATGCCAGAGCATTTGCGTCGGATGGCTTCACTTAATCTTGTCACCTTGTCAAAGTGGCGCAGTAACGATCGTCAGTAACGGTATGGCCACGTTCCAGATACTCGATCAGGATAATACCGCATGAATCCTTGAATATGGCTGCCACAACTTTGCCGGCAGAGGGTGTAATCTTAGACTTCTTTCTCGTTGGTGATCCAACGTGGTTCTACACATAGTGGCTTTTTTCAGTGATGAAGCCAAGTTTCGTATCCTGTAATTTGATGAATGAAGTGTTATCCATCAAAATCGTAACGGTGGAGAAACGTGAGACAGCACATTATTCGTGTTGCTTTCTGCTCCTTGGATAACGCACGTGGTACCCAGTGGGCACAAACCTTGGAATATTGCAATACATCAGAAACGATACTCGGAACGGTACCATAGCCCAGACCCAGATCTGAAGTAATTGCACACGCAGTTACTCGTCGATCATTTTAAATCATTTCTTCAACTTGTGCCGTTTATTTTCTGTCGTTGAAGAAGTTGGACGGCCGCTCGCTACCCTAGTGTGGTTTTCCACATTCTCTTTAATTGCTTTAAAAAAGTGACACCATTTCGCTACATCTTGTCTGCTCATTATGTCTTTCTCAAATAACTATACATTGACATGTACTTGAAAAAATTTTGTACTGTAGTACTGTGGATGAAGCCAAAGTCCTTTGGGAGTAATAGTAGCTATAATCCAAGAAGGCGAGCTGTTCTCAATAGGTTGTCTCTTGTATCTTGCTTCTTCACCGTAAACTTCCACGATATGACTGTGAATTTCAGATACGAACACATTCTTTACCCATAAAAACGAATCATGGCTCGCACCTCCACATGAGATCTTTCCATTTTAATTGCTCTGACGCATCTGCAAACTTGCGCTACCGAGTGTTGCCGAATCTGGCGGAAAAGTTGCTGAAATATAAGTTAAAAGTGCGCAGAAACGGCTAAAAATGCTTTCAAACTGAGAAAAAAAAACATTATTCCTTGGTATTCACTTCTAAGTGTTTGTGCTGCTGAAATATGCTTGTCTGTCTTATATGCTGATATGTGTGTCTGTGTGTGTGTTTTTTTTTCAGACATTTTGACTCTCATTTCCGTTTTACAAAATACTTCAAAATCCATTTGGCCAGATCTAACCATTAAGTGGCTAAATTGTCAGATGTATATACAACAATTCTTCTGCTTACAACCTCTTGTTTTTCGTATACTCATTCTTTATGTATTTTGTTTGAAAACTATTTAATTTTCATGCGATTTTGGCCATGACACGAAAAAAGTAAAGCTTTTTCATGCCTTATTTGTGTCCCACATTACCCCAATCCTTGTCCAATGGGGACTTGTTAAGGGTTACAGTATGACAACCGAATGCGCTTTCAAAATGAACTTGTTTTCAAAGAATAAAATAAGATTTCAATTCTGAAAAACATTGCGATGAAAGCTAAAAGTTGTCAAAATATTGGCATATGCTTGACTTTTAATTTTAATTAAAAAGAAGGATATTATTATAAACTGAGTAAAATTGTCTCACTGTGCCCCGCTCTCCCATACTATGAGATTCAAACGAAGTTGTGAGACGTTTCATTCCTAAGAACGTAAAAATTTCACTTTAGCATTTCTAAGAACAAGGCTATCTGCATCCATCATATAAACTATGTAACGCTAAGTCTTCCACTTCCAGACCCTGTTGTTTAAACAACGAGATGAAGAGATCAATGCAAGTTCATTTACAAAAACTTTTTGATTATACTGCGCAGTAGATTTATGAGTCAACCAACCCGACCTACCCTGCTATGGGGTAGATTGCCCCATCCCTAATTTCAATAAAAACTGATGATGTTCAGTATCAAAATAGGCTTCCTGTTTTTCCATTGTCGTGTATTTGTATTTATTTCAAGGGTTGAATGAGGTATGTATTATAGGATTTTTTATTTTTTAAATATAAGCGGTATATTTGTTATATGAAAAGAAAACCAACAAAGACAGCCGAATTAATTTTGATAAATTCGTATCAAAGTCATTGTCACGTTGACACAACGTGCATATTTTTTAATGAAAAATTATTAATACAAATCCTAATTAATATTCTCTAAATGTAAACTAATAATCTATTCTAAATCTAATTTAAAAGTTTTTTAATAATAACTATCTTTTAAAGCTTTCATTTTTCCTCTTGGCCTTCTCAATTACAGCGCATTAACGTACTTCTAAATCATTTCCCTCTTATCAGCTGCTTTGAAATAAAATAACAGTTGACGCCCGCCGGCTAAAAGAATAATCATAACACCTCTTCGCTCGCATATATTTTCTCTGCTCCGCTGAAACAGGTGTGTTTGCGGCTTTCCTCTGCTGTGCAAGAAGCATATTGCTCGAAAAACACCTGCTAAAATTGTTCCAGAAAGTTCGGGCTCTTTCTATAGACACATGTTTTAACGGTTTTTTCTTAAGCAGTCGGAGAGTAATTTTTGGTGGGGGCAAGCCACTCACTTCATGTGAGGAGGCTTTGCCCACCACGACGCGTTGCACGAATTAGCACGGAGGCGTTCACCCACCGAGGTACCAGGCCGCTTTAATATGAACGCCGTGATGTTTTTGTCAACACGCTTCCCCAAGTTTACTTTTGAATGCAATGTATTGTAGAGTTTTAAATGTATAATCCTGCGTTTTGGAAATTAGTGACTGTTCCAGTGTGAAAATAAAGCAATATGTTTCAAGTTTAAAAGTGTTGAGTGAGACTCCTTATTTAAAGGGAATGTGGTCTTCAAAATGTTTTTTTTCTCCTGAAGTAAAATGTGTTAGCCCAGTGTTCAAAGTGTTTGTGTGATCATGTTTCAGAAGAAAAACGACATGCACCATCAAAAGCGAATTTCATTCTTGGTCTTGGAGTCTGTCCTTCCTCGTCGCTCTGATGTGGGATTTCTGGTGCATGTGTGATTTCGTTCAGTGGGGAAGAAAATCATGTTCACCCCTACGGCATTGTGTATGTCATCGTGTTCCGTATGAAAGAAAGTACGTCTTACCTGGGGGGAATAATTCTTCTTTCGACATCGTTGCGAGCGTGAATTTAAAATGTGACCCACTATACGATCGTCTTCTCAAAACTATGTCGCTCTCACTACAAAGTCGTACCAGTTATAATCTTTATAAAATAATTCATCGTCGTTTTACGATCACCACCTTCCACCGTATATCTCCATAGGACAGTCATTTGCCAAAAATAAATATTTAGAAGGTGGCAAGAAAATTTTTTAATAGGAAACAACCGCTACATTCTTTAACTGGAGAAATATGTTGTAAATTTGTTTCATAAAAAAAACAGAAAAACAGCCTATATCAATTTGGATTTTTGAAAGAGAACAAAATTGGCAAACATATTATTAAGACTCTCAAAATAATACGCTCCATTGAAAATAGTAACTGAATTACTAATGGTTCTTTTACAGGAACACTCAAAAGAATTCCAATGCATTACAATCTCTGGCGTTTGAGATACACTAACACAAATTTTAGCACGAGAAAATGAGTATAAAATTCTTAGATTCTTCAGTTAAGAGATGGAAAAAAATTGAAGGTCTTTTACAGTCTCATAAAATTGCATCCATAGTGATAATATAACATTACCTTATCTCCAAAATCCCTCAAGATTATAAAAAATGCATCGCCAAATTTGGCGCGAAAAAACACTTGTGTTGGAAAGTGTTTTATAATCGATGCGTTTGGCATGATTTATCTTTCTTGTTTTAATTTCTATCAATGTGTTTACCAATGTTACTTATTCTACTGAAAACAATTCCTCATACACTGAGAAAAAGGGGTTGATATTTTAATAAAGCAGCAGACATTCTTGCTAATTAATTTTGTATTATTATGTAAAAAACATTTTATAAATTTTACTTAATGTATTAAATGTGAAGAAAAATTCATTTATCCTAAAATAAATAATTGTCTCCAAAATGCATTTCACGGCAAACATTTTAATTATATATTATGCATTATCTTTACTTAAGCACATGAATCTACCATAAATAGATATGTTCCATAAGTGACCATAAGATGAATGTCCTAACAATTACACTGCGTTTTTCAATTTGAGAAGATTAATAATTCTACAAGCTTAATTGCTCTAACAGCAATAGTTTGAAGGGGAAAAAACAGATCAGAGAAATCTTAAAAGACAAAGTAGTATTTAATTTTCCCGATAAACAATTTTACGATCTATTGAATAAATAAGAATAAGTGAAAAATAATTTTAACTAAACAAAGCATTCTAGCAAATTACAAAGATTTTTCTAAGGAAGGAAACGCTTCATTTGTTTATCGTGGAAGATGTAAAACAACAGATAATATTTTATACATTTAATATATTTGTGTAAGTATTTACACTGAAACAGAGAATAAAGCAAAAGCTACATTTTTTTTTAATTCCTAAAACGTTCACTAATTCATATTACATTAAGAGTATTTTATTTATGCGTCAGAAAAAAAAAAAGTCTGTCGAATTTACGGAAAAAAAACTGTCAGCCAGGACGCCAGTTTATTTCTGTATGTTCTACATAAGTCTTCCGTAACTTTTTGCAGATAGTCTGTTTATTTTAAAAGAAATCTTCTGTAAACAGAAGTAAAACGGAAGATTTCTGTAAAATAAACTGGGAATCTAAAAATTACGGAAGACTTCTGTAAAACATACGAAAATAAACTGGCGTCCTGGCTGGCAGTTTTTTCCCCGTAAATTCGATAGACTTTTTTTTGCAGTGATGTATTCAAACATTTTAAAAATTAATCTTTTTCTACAAATGCGGATGCAGAATGCATTTGTAATATATTTTTTTTTTTAGAAAATATAGGATTCGAAAGTGTTGGCTTGAATTGCAAAACAGAGAATATTTCTCAATTATAGCTTTTATTTGTTATACATAGTTTAAAGATCAAACTTCATGAAATTTGAAATTTTCATTAATTCGTTTATACTTCGAAAAATAATCAAAAATATTATATTGCTGATTTTAAAAAAAGTACTTTAAAAAGAAGCTATCGTTAAAATAATTTTTAAGAGTTAGGACTCGGAGCATAAGGATTGAAAACTCTATTAGTGTTTAAATTTTTTATTTTAGGCAACAACGGTTAAAAATCGCAATACAGAAATACAGAGGGTGTTCACACATTTTTGTAACGATTTTGATTTCCTCCATGAAGTTAAATATTAATTTGAAAATAAATATGTGATTGGCATCAAATTGTACTAAGGCTTATTTATCGTCTGCAGCATTAAAAATATTCTTAGCTTTAAAATGTCGCTGAAAAATAAACAATGGATCGAAGGCTATATTTTTGAGAAGAGAAATACTCTTATTCAGTTATTAAAAAAGATGTCAAAATCATGGTTTTAATATTTCTACACGTAAAATGAGTGATATAATTAATATGAAAGGAAAGAAACATCAAGTTTATATTTCACTGGGGGAAAAGGCAAAAAATGCAAACCCAACAAAGGTACGTACACCTCTTATTTAAATCTAAAGTCGCATCTCATGTTTTAAAGGAAAATCCAACTACCCAAAGAACTATCGCAAAATCTTTAAATATCTCTGTAGGAACTGTGAACAAAATTATAAAATCTGATTTAAAGTTAATCAAAGCAAAAAAACACGCTGTTCATCGCCTAACGCGGAAACATATTTCTCAGCGCCAGACTATGTGTAGATCAGGGGATATCGGGATATATCCCCCCTCCGAAATTTTTGGATTAGTGATGAAATTCCGTCTATTTATACAAATATAAGTTCATATTCCCCCCCCCCCCAAAAAATTTTCCAGGCGCATATCCCCCCCCCCCGAAAAAATTTCCTGGCTACGCGCCTGGTGTAGATTGTTGTATGAAAATTATATGGCGGGTGAAAAATGGAAATATGCAGATACAATTGTTGAAACTTGGATACATTTACCCGAGTGCAATAGAAAAAGATCGATTTACTACGGCAAAAGAGGAGAAAAAGACTTAACAAGTTGGTTTAGAGAAAACAAGGAAAGTTTTTCTAAAGGTTTTATAGTGATTACTGGATTTTTTTAATAGAAAACTTACAATAAGTAAAGTAGAAAAAAATGTCAAAATTAATTCGGATTACTATCAGACGTATTTAACACCTATTTTTAAAGAATAAATTCCATCCCCCAATAAATTTACCCAAACAATCTTCACTGTGTTAAGTTCCATCAGGAGAAAGCTCCAACCCATACCTCTAAATCTACTGCTCTATTTTTTGATAAAATGAGAAACGAAACTGGAATTGAAGCTATTCCCTTCAGGATAGATACTATTCTCTTCAGGATAGATGTAAAAGTAAAATGACTATCATCAAGTTTTTGCAACGATAGAAATGAATGCATTACTTGTGCATTATGCAATAATATATGCTCAAATTAAACTGTTGGAAATGCTTTTTCTTCGATGCATTTAACATGCTTTATATTTTTCGTTTTATTGTTTTACGACTTTAACCATTTGAGGACAGATTAACTTTAAAGGAAATCATCATAAATATTAACAAACAACAAAAACCCCACCATTTAACAAACACTGGTGTTAGAATGTAAAATCAATTACAACTTAAAGAAGCACATAAATGATTCTTATCAGCAAAATGATAATTTCGATCAGTGCAAAAGATCCGGTCTTCCTCAACTGAAAAAAAAAAAAAAAAACTGAGAAACTGAAACTTTTCGTAACTGGAGAAGTTTGGACATTTTGTGCCGGACGAAATGATAATTTTGTTGATAATTACCATTTATGTGCTTTATTATACAAAGTTTTTATTAATTTTGCATCATAAAAGTTACTAAATGCTAAATAGTAAAATATGAGCATTATTTATGTTTCTAAACATAACTTTCGAATATTTTTATTAAGGGATTAAAATAAGGCTGTTTTTAAAATATAGATTAAGAATGTAGCAAAAAATTATAGTCGATAAGATGAAATTGACTAAAAATATATTTCTTAACACATTCTATTCGATCTAGCGATACTGTCTTCTATTCCAGGGATAGAAAATTGGAATAGTAGTAATGGAATCGGAAAATAAGTTACATTTGAGTAAATTTTCATAAAAGATAAGCTCCCGTATCACATGCAACTCCTTAAACACTGATTCTTGAAAAAAAAATACAAAGGCGTCTGTCCGTATAAGGGTTAATCAGATTTCAGTTTTGAACTCTTGTACTGACGCGAAACCTCGCAAAACAACCCACAAATTGTTGGCTAACCTACTAATTCAGTTGGGCGCGAGAAACCGGACAAAAGCACTGTTAGCCAGGTTAAATTTGATTTCAGCTTTAATCTATTTCCAATTACAGAACGTTAATTTAAACACGCTTTTAGAAAATTACAAAAGGCCTCTTGGGGAAAAGAGTAAGCGATAGAAGATTGCCATTATGCTTTTAAACCTAAATTCTGGATTACGCGCTTTGGGAATGCTGAGATGATAAAAGGAGGAATTCGTCCGTAAAAATAATTAGCGGAGGAAGAGATTATGAGTAGAATTTGAAAAATCTGTAAATTTTCGGTATTCTCCTAGGTATGTAATCGAAGTAATATAGTGCCATATTTGTTCGGTAATACGTAAACTAAAAGGCAAGAGACCGGACTGTTTATTAGTG
Source organism: Cheiracanthium punctorium (assembly GCA_038373885.1). Taxonomy (NCBI): domain Eukaryota; kingdom Metazoa; phylum Arthropoda; class Arachnida; order Araneae; family Cheiracanthiidae; genus Cheiracanthium; species Cheiracanthium punctorium. The sequence continues at coordinate 306,482 of JAWZYV010015148.1, read as the reverse complement.
TGTACATGTCGCTGTGCATGACTGACAAGTGAGGAAAATATTAAGTGTGAATTAACTCGGTCCTCAAGGTTCGTTCGGCCAAATTGAAGAATGCGATTATCTTTCATTAGCATGATAATTTTGCAGTGTAGTGAATGATGTTGTTACAAATAAACTTTTACAGCGAAGATTTAAGTAATAATTACGTGATATGTGCCGTAAAGGTAATCATCAGAAGAAGTATTGCAAAACATTTTTCGTTTAACCATTTGAGGCGCATTTGAGCTGGGTGTGCCCGTCAAAAAAGGGTCTCTAGATCTGTGGCACGCGATAAACGTATCGATCGTCCTCCATCTTGCTGGTAGTTAAGTCGAGCGATGGCAACGGCTGCCCTTTTTTTCAGCATTGGGCAATCTATCCAGCACGCTCTCGCATTCTTCCATTTTTCAGCAGATGTCAGTGCTGTTAAAAGTAATCGTGACCATTTTTTTACGGGAAATGACGTGCTAAAAAGTAAAGGATTCTCGTAGAGCTATGTCACCCGCAACTATTTTTATAGAAATCAAATCTATTCTCCTTGACTGGCAACTTTCAAAACGTCACAGTTTGGTGTTCCTAGAGCTGGAACACTGCGCGTTAAAGGGTTAATACTTTCTAACAAAGTTAAAGAGTTTGTGCTTTTCGTTTGTTTACCATCAGTCAGCCAGCATTTTCTATGCTATATCATTAAACAAAAATGGTTATGGGCACAGCGCTTTTATCAGTTACATATGTAGGAAGTTTAATGCTAACTCCTTAGCTAACGCCTTTACATCATGTGTGGCGCGGCAGTCTCCTAGCAAGCATAACATGTTTCTACTGCGTAATCGAGAGAGACGTTGACTGCAGCCGACGAGAGAAGACGTCTCCGTCGCTTAGTCTGTTATATAAGTGTTTATAACTGTTAATTGTCCGTGTGTAATTGCTGTGATAATAAAGTACCTTGTTTGTTACTATCGTCGTAACCTTTCCCCAATACATATACAAACGAATCATGACAGTTGCAATTACAATGATAAATAAATATTTACAATAGATTTAGGTAATTGGAATTATACAGAAACATATAACAGTGAGGCTACGATACTATGTTCGGTATAATAAGCATTCTTTCACTATAGAATCTAGAGTAAAAAAAATTGTCTAAATTTTTACTTTGGAATGTTTTTCCAGAAAATTCCATTCAATTTTTAGCAATCCGTGATGGGAAATTACACTTAAACTCGGATATCCTTTTTAAGGGGATTATTCACAGGGGAATGAAGATAAAATATGCTCCTTTACCATCTGTTAAGAAAAGTTTTACTTCATTCTATTTATTTATTTATTTATTTTTTACCCACTTCAATATTTTTAGTAAAACTCACAAACTCCCTGTATAAAAAATTAACAAGTTCCACAAATCAATACTTATTTGAAACGTAATCTCAAGAGACCAAAACATTTTTCCGATAAATAAATGTAATAGGAATATCCATAACCTGCTATAAATTCATGGTATCAGTAAATATTTGTCTGAAATATTTATAAGAAAAGTTTCCCCTAATTAAGAAAACTCAGTTTTTATGCATTTTCCATTTTTTTTTTTTCAAACCAACTATTTCCTCTATCCGCTACCTTCCGTATTTAAACATACGGTATTGATGTTTATCTCCCTATTTCATGAATAAATTAACATACAGTGTTCGATTACGTAAACAAAATTATGCTTCTTTGGTAAAATATGGAAAGTCTCGAAGAACAGCTGCAGTAAGAACTCTGAAATAAATGCTTTTAGAATTTCGTAACTGAATTATTCAATTCTTTGTAATGCCAAAGCGTAATGGGAGTCATAAATTCTCATTTGTTCTTGTTAATCTGATCAAAGAGCTGGGACATAAAATGCTATCGTTACGCCTTAGCATAGTAAAATTCGTACTTTTAGAAAGGAATACGCAATGGCAGAAAAAAAAAAAATCTGCGTTGATTTCATATTCGCCTTAAGATATTGGTTTAATGGATTCTAAAAGTGCCAAGTACTGTACAAGGCATAATGAAATGTGTAACCATTTCTCAGTCAAAAAAGGGCATCCGTTGCCATCACTCGATTTAACTACCAGCAAGATGGCGGTCGATCGAATCGTTCATCGCGTGCCACTTATCTACAGACCAATTTCTTGCCACAGCTGGCTGTGCGGCACAGCCAGCTTACGTCTTTTCGGCAACTAAATTAGAGATGCATCTTCATCAGACGTGGCGAGGTATTAGGGAATAATCTCTGAAAATAAAAAGGATTACTATCAGTATGATTTTGAAAGACCTTGTAAAAGAACTTCATATCTTACTTATATCCTATAAATGAAGGCCAAATTGTTCCATACTTATGGTATCGTGCATATAATGGATGAAATTCTCTAAACTGTCATAGTGCACATGCTTAGAAAAAAAGAACTAAATTCGCTCCGAAGGATTTAAAACCGGGACAAGTTGGTCCGATTTTAAATCTTTTGGAGCGAATTAAGTTATTCCTTTAGCATTCAAAAGACTGAAATTATTTTGAGTGCCCTTGTAGAAAAATTACAAACGCTGCAGACAATATCTTTGATTCAGAGCATTATTTTGTAAGCCTTATAAACATATATCCATTTTCCTTCGATTAAAATTGACAAAAATCCGTAAAATATGCTCTAAACAATGACGGTCCCTAGGACGTAATGCACTGAAATTCGTTTTGTAATCCTGCACTATGAATGAACTACTACACAATACTAATAAAATATACGCCTGTACTACAAGAATTATAAATGCTACATAGAACCTTTTTACTAGTGTGTGTTTTACAGTACAAAGGAATAACACATATGAATTTCTATAGTAATCGATGCACATTGACGCAGTTTGAATACTGACGGACGGGCATGCAAACTGAAATGATAGATGTTCTAGAATATTGTACTGCGTGTTTGTTTGTTTGTGTGTGATTATAGCAACGCTACACTAGGGCGATCTGCCAAGGATGAGGGTGCCTTGGTAGTAGGACTTTCTAAGGGGTTCTAACGCGTATTTACGTTACAAAAAAGGAAAACCTACCAAAACTCCAGACCGTTTGATCGACAGCCGCACGATGGGGCCCGAACCTTCACACTCCGGCCGTCTGCCATTTTCAGTGACATAACCACTGTGCCAGGGTGATGCCCGAATATTATGCTGAGGCATCCTGTACATATATAAAGTTTCGTGTAAAAAGTTTTTAAGTGTGTAAAAAGTTTACAGAGCATTTGGTTTCACTTGAAAATACTCCAAATTGAATATCCAAATAAAACGTTTGAAAATCCTTTCCATTTGACAAAAAATGCTGAAAAGGTATTTTGCAAATATTTGTTGACTCTTCTGAAAAACATTTTGAATAATCTGCCTCTCGAATATACAATACTCTCCACTTGGATCTGGTCGATGTTTCCTCGACGCCTCGATTGCAATGCTCGTGAAACTAAATCACTACATTCTATTTGTCTACTGAAATCACTTCAAAAGCCGAAAGAGAAAGCATCTTGAAGATGAGCACTCCAAGCAAGAAACAAAAGACACTTAAACAAAAACATAAAGCTGGCAAACAAAGGATTGAAATAAATAAATTTCTTCAGGTAAGTAGATGCTGAGATACGAAAGCAGAAGAAAGGAAAAACGCTTTTCCATGTTAGTTTTAAGGCGCGTTTTGTTTTATTTTTCATCAGTGTACGTGTTCGAAAACAAAAAATATTCATGCGTGTGCTGAATAATAATTACGATGCTCGTATTTTCAATCAAACGTGGTGTAAAAAAGGAATTGGGATTTCATATAAGAGTGTGATTTTATACATTGCAGGATAGCTGTAAATAATTTCGTTTTATACAATATAGTGAACTTTAAACTAACATTAAAAAAATATTCAAGGCTGTCTACCATTGGCCTTGAATATTTTTTTAATGTTAGGTGCGTACTTGGCAAAGTACGCACCTAAAGAATATTTTCATTTTAAACTCCTCCTGGAAATGGTAATATTTTAACTAGGGAATGCAATCCCGAACCTTTGGGAACGGGATTCTGTGGGATCCGCACAAATTTTGGGGGGACTAGTCCCGCGGGATTAGGATCCTAATCCCGCGGGATTGATACTGAGAAATAAATTATTTTTAATTACAATTTCATGTTGCTTTCTGAATCAATAGTCCGAAAATTTTGCATATTTATGTCTCTCATCTAACAATAAACAATTCAATAACAACAAATTTTAATTCAAAGTTGTTGTTTTTTTTAATTATCTTCCAATGGGAGTCTGGATCGAACATCTGAATCTAAACATTGTAATCTAAATTTTTCGCAAAGTTCCCAATCTCTAAATGTACTGAAATATTTCATACTAATTTATCTCTTAGCGAAAAGTCACGAATTAATTATAAAAAGTTTTTATTTTAGTGTTTAATTTTTTTATATAATTCAAACTTTTCATTATTTAGCTAAAATTAAATCTAGACTAGGAAATGATTCATTGGATTTGTTCGATTTTGTACGTTCTTTTTTCATCAACTAAGAAAGCAACGTAAATATGTGAACATATCTATAAATTGTATATTTCTGTAAATTCCTCAATTTTAGCAACTAACATAAGACGTAACTTAGTATATTATTCTGAACAACATGGTTATATTTTTCATATTTCTGTAAGTTAATGTATTAATTATCTCATGAGATTAATTATTATTATTAAATTTAAACGTCATAGTGCTTAAAATCTTACTTTTTCTACTTCTCTCTTGAAATGAAGTCCTAGCTAAATGAAATGCCAATACCCCGGGATTGCGGGATCCGGTGGGATCAATGAATCTTCCCAGGAATCTTCCCAATGAATCTTCCCAGGACGAAAAACAGTGCGGGATTGCATTCCCTACGTTCAACACATGAAGTTAATACAGCAAACGCGAGCATTTTTAAAATTAAAGTCCTTATAAAGTCCGTAAAGTAGCACACATAAAAGAGTACCACTCGAAACATTATGATAGTTTCGAGTGGTACAACGTCCCACCATCCACATAAGCAAGATGGTTTGAACTAAGTTCAGAAGCTAGGGAAAATTTGGGAGTTCAAACAATCCTCTTCTATGTAGATGGTGGAACTTTCTTTCCCAAGAATAGGGCCCGTTTCGAAAACGCTTAGAATGATTTTGTTCCCCATTCACCCCTGGCTACGTAACAGTTTCTGAAATCAATCGAAATTTTTTGGAAAACTAAATATGCACAGACGTTTTCCGACGGACTGAAGTTCACTCTGAAATAAGATCCAGGGAAGAGGCTAAGGGGCTTCACCCCAACCCCCCAAAAAAGAATGATAAATAGAAGAAAGAAAGGATGAAACATTGCTCACTGGTAACATCTTGCTCTTGTAAACGTTGTGTATAAGTCAAATGTTTTTTTTTTTTTTTTATATGCATATATATATATAAATCAGCCATACTTTCCAAAAATTTATTGCTTCAGCCTAATTTTTTCCCTGCATTCTACATTTTATTCGGGTCAAATCCATCAGTCCATCAATTTCCATGTGCCCTATACACTAATAAAGTGATGGAAAAAGTTTGAGAACCTAAATTTAAAGTCCTAAAAAGTGTCAGCGATATTAAAATAAATATGTGCGGACATTAACCAGTATTCATAACACTCCGAGGGGAAAAAATCACATCAGATCATCCTGTGTCAATGGTCATACAGAAATATATGGAAGAGAACAATTTTTTGGACTCATGATACAAAGGTTTACATTCATGTTCATGTATAGAACTCGGCCATCTTTGCTTAAAGATATCTATTTTAAGATGAAAGGCTGAAATTTCGTATGTCAGCTTATTAGTGTATGAAGCACATTTTATTAGCTAGGATTTTTTTATACGGGGGGTCGTACAAAAATTTACACGTTTTTAAATTTAAGAATTTTTTTGACACAATCTCTTTTTTCCTATCTTATTTTGAAGATTTTTTTTCATTTGACACTTCCCATTTATCTCTAGTGGATAAAGAATTAAAGCCTGTTACCGTCTTTTTAGGGAGCCATTTATATATAAATATCTATCTATAGATTTATATATCTATGTATTAATTATTTTGCTTTTTACACTAAGTTAATAATGATCTGATTGATGAAAGTATTATAATAAACTGTACAAAAGCTTCTTTTTTATGATTGAAAATTAAATTTGCAGGAAGCATAAAATCGTTTTAATTATAGATAAAACATTCTAGTATTTGTATTTAATTTCTAATTAGTATTACTATTGTCTAAGAAAAAAGTTAAATACATTTCAGTCTAACGTTTTATTTCAAAAAGAAAATTTGAGCAACCCCAAAATAAACCAAGCTTTTATTATTCTGTACGCTACTAAAAAAAGAATCTATATCAAGGAGAAAGCTACTTACGAAAGTCATCAGATATAATCACGTACTTTCAGTCGGAACCATAGTTATGTTCATAGTTACTACAACAGGTTTGGAAGTAGAAGAGAATCTCGAGTGGCTTTAATAAATTCTGTATGATGCAACTTTACTTTCCACCACATTCGGCAAATTTAACATTCGTTCTTCGTATATCGTATGCAATTTATTTCAGAGGTCCTTTTGTACGAATATTGAACAAGTACGCTGATTACTAGTATTATTAGTATCATTATCATTATTATAATCATTATTACTATTTTTAACCCTTTGAGGCGCAACCCTTTCCAAATGCTGAAAAGCGGGCTGCCGTTGCCATCGCTCGACTTAACTACCAGCAAGATAGCGGACAATCGAAACGTTCATCAGGAGCCACAGATCTAGAGACCCTTTTTTCACGCAGCTGGCTGTGCCGCACAGCCAGCTGCGGTTGAATAATGTATGGCAGGCAATGCAATATAATAGTAGAACATTTTGTGAATTGTTTGTTATATACCCACTGACTGTCATACCTTTTAAATACCAAACACAGGGGCCTTATCTATCGCACAATGGCTTGACTTAATAGACTTTTAAAATCTGCTGTAAATTTTCCACCTCAGATTATCATCAGTAGGTACAGCACTTCTGAAGATTGTGAGCGACTGCTGAGAGGATTTTCGGTACCGCGGATTCAGCTTATGCGCACTGCATATGTGCCCAGTGGTCTTTCCAGGAATGAAACTTGCAATCTTCCTGGCACTGGTCCTTTGCTTTAGCTTTGTTTGTTTGCTATGGCAAGCCTACAAGTGGGGAATCAGCTACAGAGGTGGAGGCTTTTTCGGAGGACTTTTTAAGGGTTTTTAACGCGTATTCACTTAACATTTGGAGAAAACCGGCCAAAACAGCAGACGAGGGGCCCTGTTGCGGGGCCCTGTCTCGTACTGACTCATTTATTACACAGATACCCTAACATTCTGTTGATAGCACATTTTTGGCATTTTAATAAGAATTGCGTTTTCTTCTTTCGCCTAGTCAATTTAAGTTTTAACAAGAAAGATAAATAACGCCCAACGCATAGATTATACAGCGCTTTCCAACATACCAGCGCGCACGCACACACACACGCACACAAATCTCCTAAGCAGATGTCCCTTGCGCAGGTTTGCCTTAAACACACTACACACACTAAATCAAATAATTAGACCGCGAGTAATGAATTTTTTGAATACCCACTGAAATATAACCATACCTTAATATTACCACCTTAGGTATTTTTAGATTTCCAGCCAAATAATGAAAATATCGCCAAGTTGGGTTCATTATCCGAAAAAAAAAATTCTCACTTGCCAAATATGGCGACTTTCCTTTCAGCTTTTGAGGGAGGCACACGACCGTTGTCGGATCATTAACTAATGGTACTATAGTAGGATAATATTGTGCTTTAAATGGATGGCTATCTCTAAACTGCCGTTGAACGTAATGGATTGGAATTATTTTGAATGCTCCAGTAGAACTATTAAGGAACAGACACTATTTTCGGTAGAGAGCTTTATCTTGTAATTCTTAATAACATGTATTAATTTTGTTTCATTTCAAATAGCCAAATATCTCTAAAATACACTTTTAGGAATAACTTTCCATAGAGCATAATGCACTGGAAATCTTTAGAGCTGTCCTGTGGAAGAACTATAAATGCTACACATACTATTTTCAATAGGGTACATGGTATCTTACATAGAAATGACATATATAAATTTCCTAGCAATCGATGGATATTTACGGGAGTTGAGCACGGACAGACAGATGGACAGACGGACAGACAGACAAACCAAAATCATAAACACTTTTCAACCTTGTTGAAAATTCTAATGACTTATTTATTCTCAGCATTTTTTTTTTCTCCTTACTAATTTGTTGGATCATTCCTCTGTATGCAGTTAAACTTTCTTTATCTTTCCAGACCCAAAGCATGTAGCTCCAGTCATTAGTTCGATAGATACTCAAGCGATAAACCTGTCTGCCTCGTTATTTTCTATTGAGTCCCCAAACATTTTTTACAGTTTTCACCAAACCTGGATAGTTGGAGCCCCCTTATTTTTGCAGCAAACCCTTCAATTATCAGAGTATACCAAAAAATATAGGTCTTATTTTTTAAAGGCTTTAAAACATACTGTAACACCTATTGCTTAAGCCTTTTTAGGCGTAAGCAAAAGGGATTATAGTATGTTTCGGCATCCGATCGAAAATGTTGTCAATGATTTGGCTAATTTTTTTAAAACCAGCACTCGTCACAGGACTTATAAACAGCTTTAAAATAAAACCAGTGAATTAAACATTTAAAACAAATTAATACTTCACAAACTGTACCAAGTAGTTTTTACTGACACTCAACTTGCAAGTTGAAAGAATACAAATATCACAGTTTAAATTTGAATTTATATGTTTTGGAAAAATGCCCATTTTATTCATGGTTTTATTCATGTTTTGAGCATAACAATGTGCGACATTTTAAAATATTCATATTTATACATGTCATTAACAACATTTAACTTTATTCCGTAAACACCGTAAACAATGCCGAATTTTTCCGAAAACTTCTGTCAAAAACTCTATTTAAAAACTCTCTTCCGTTGGTAGGCAGTGCAGAGCAAAATAGAACCGCAGCATGAGCAGCCGCAGCAAAACACTAACCTTGTCTAATTCCTTAAAGCTAAGCTTCTCATCAAATTCTAGTTCCGGTAATGAATAAATAGTAAAGATTTAGAGGGCATACACGTTACCTGCAACCTGCAATACTTTGTATGAAATATATTCCCAGAAGATGAATCACAAAAATTAGAAATGCCTGTCCTCACCGAATACTTAGTAAATTTAAGTTAAAAACCCGACTAAAAAAAGTCTTGGTACTTTTCTTAAACGACAGTGTTCGAAATTTAGAAATAACATAATGGATGTTTTTGATACGCTGTGGGTACCCAAAATGAAAATTACTGCTATACGAAAATTTTTAATTACAGGCTTGATCAAGTTTTAATAAAAATTCTTGAAGAAGAATCTTTAGATATAAAGTAATTAAATTAGATAATTAATTTCTAAGGATTCATTTTTAATCAAATTGCTCTGCCTTTGACACACTTCAATAATAAACATTTAACTAACAAGAGACAAAATGCTATTGTTAACTGTATCCTTAAGAGCGAGTATTTTTCATTAATTCCTTTAATATCTTATAATAATAAATTTCTTATCATATTATAAATTTGGCTTGATTACCCTCTCGTATAAAATATGATAAAGATAAAAGCTAATAATCCCAACAATTTCAAACAAGTTCTTTTAATTCAAAATTGCATGCACAAATTAAAATCTTTCTTATAAAAATATGTAAAAATTTACTAATCGAAAAATATCAATAAAATATTATTAAAATATTAATAATTTATTTTTCCAAAGTAAATGAAAACTATGCTATTTTCAAATTTAAGCTTGGATGAATTTTTCCATAGTTGGTTTCCAAAATCAGTGCATATTAAATTAAATATAGAATAAAATTAATATTGATATCTCCTTTTTTTCAAAACTTTTGACAATTTTGTTTTTATTTTTCCAATCAGAAATAGCTTATTTTGCCGGGAATAAGCTCAATGCAGAATATAAACTAGTTGATTAATATGCACTGTAAGAAATACCTGTAATTTTACCACACATATTGCAGTAAAATAATACACCGCAAGTGTTGCAGCTTTGGAATACAGCACTGCGTATTTTAAATCCATTCAAGAAATGATGTATTGACGTTGATAAGCCAATCACGAAGAAACTTGTACAACAAATTGACACAGTCTTCACACCACAACGTGCTGGCGTTCCATTTACCCACACTTTGTACTGTAATCTAGGTAAATATTTTTCGCAGTGTGTATTAAAATTATAGAATATAATAAGCATATGAATTTTCAGTCAAAAGTATATATGAATATCACAAACAGATGGTTTCTGGGTAAAATACTTAAATATCTAGTTTAACAGAACTGCAGACTAAAGCGTAAAAATATTGTTGCGAATGCACTGTTTTCAGTAGAATTTGAGAGAAATATCGTATACGCTTTTTTATTTGTAATAAACAAATTTTTCAATAAAAATTCAAAACTTAAATAAAATATTTTATTTTATACAAAAAAAAGTATTAAAAGAAGGTTACTGGATAATTCAGATTTTTAAAATACAGACGTGGAAAGAGTACGGTTCATCTAGAGAAAACTATACAATACAGTTAAAATTACAAGTCAACTTTCCAGTAACATATGCAAAAATTAATTATTCTATTGAAAAAAAACTACTCAACTAAAATTCATATTTTAAAAATAGTATGTTTAATTTAATCGAATAATTTTCAGAAATCAGAGACATTTCTCATTAACACCTTTACAGAAGGTGGTTTTACTGTGAAACCACCATTTTGTGCACTTTCACCATCGTTTGCAAAACTATATAAGCACTAGTCAAATTTTCTATCAATGCTTTACAAGCAATAGATATTGGTACCATAAACTGCTTACAGGTCACAAAAAAAAAACTCGTAAATCTTTTCCTAGATATGCCTATAAAAATTGAAAGTTTAAAATTTTTTGTAAAATGATGTCGGAAATTTACTAAACAGTTCTGGCATATCTATAAAAATCTATAAGAATGATATGAAAAGTGCTGGATCTTTATCAGGTGAAAACTTTGGTAAACAACTCAATGCTTATTAATTGCCATTTAATATACTATAATTGTTCATTAATTCTCGTTTGGCGTTTAATTGTAGCAAAGAAATTCCGAATAATTTTGTTACTCAGCTTTTTCTGAAATCATGTATACTGCTTTTTTAGGAGAACATATTAAACTTATTTGATGAAAAATAGTTTTAAAATGAATCGCTTGTTTGAAACTCCAGGCACCCCGGCTTCCTTATAAAAAGTCTCCTTCTTTATTTTTTATAAACATGTAAATATATTAAAATGAATGAACAAAAATCGGATTGAAGTAAAACGTATTTTACAAGAGATTTCCGTTTAAAATATAAATAGAGAATATTAGAAATTCAAATCTAGAATTAGATTATATTACATTAATCTCAGACTTTTCTGTGACTTATACGAAATTTCGACCTTTAACTAATACAATATTTTCAAATTTTAAATCTATGCCTTCAAGACTGTTTTTCAATAGGTTCTGTTTTCAAATTATATTTAAACCGTATATGGATGCATACATATACTTGTATTCCCTAATACTAAAGAAATGTATTATATACATCATACTTTTTGTAAATCCTTCATTGTTGTATGCTTAGAGCAGGTGAGAGTTTCCTCGAAAGTTTCTAATGAATTTTAATCTGTGGAAGGATTTTATTGTGTGCGAAATACATCATAAAATAAAGGCTTCTGTAAAAAAAACAGACTGTCATTAAACGTTTGTAGCTTAGTAATTTCTGTGAGCTGTGAACTGAAGTTTATTCGCCAAATTTCTAAAGCCAGTAAATTTTTGTACCGTCCTGTCAACTGGACTGTTTACTAGGACTTTCCATACACTCTGGACTTTCTAGCTATGAGCCCGAGAACTAAGTAGAAGGCTCGGCAACAGTGTAGATACGCTTTAACAAAGTATTTTTTTCAATTCTAAATTTTACACACTATTTAAGGTTCCATGCATTTGAAGCGAAATGTATTACTTTTTTTTTACAATTTTAAGAAATTGCGCAGGCAAACCAATTTAACAATTTTACCCTTCTGCTGAAGAATACAGATTATTCTCATAATTGTGACCAGTTCTTTGTGAACATGAATGCCTTGCCTCCAATTTTTCAACCATGTGATCCGCACACGTGCGGTTGGTGAAAAATAACGTAAAGAAAGATATAAAATGTCACTTCATCAGTTTCAATACATTTTTCTCGTTTTCTGCATATGTTGAATTGTTTCTTGAATGGCACTTAACAAAGAATATATTTGGCTCTGATAATTAATATCATGTTAGGTGAGCCTTCCTCGTTATAGTTGTCATCATTTATTTTTAATTTTTTTTACATGGAACATTTCCAAGCAATTAGCTTCGTCAACGGTCTATAATTAATCTTTATCTTGAACAAAGATCCCAGTTTTCTTATGTCTTCATTATTTCTAGAACATAGCTCTATTCTACTGAAGAAAATAATTTACTGAAAATTTTTATAAAAAATATATTTTTAATTTATGTGTATATCAAAAATATACTAAACCGTCTATACTGCGTCCATATCAAATTATTGGTTACGGCATGGTTTTGAAAGAAAACAATTTACAAATGATTTCTCAACATTACATCATTATCTTCTGAAAATTTTTATTAATATTTTTTTAATTCAGCTACATTTAAACAGAAGCAAAAAGTTCATTATCATTCAATTTAATAGTTGTGCAAAATTGTGTAGAAAAAAAAAAGTTATTGGACTTCTATAATTTCTTTTTACCTGGCAATACACAGCACATTTTTTTAGCGTTCCTTTTCTAAACGAAACGATTCGAGCTGTTAAAAAATTAGTAACAAGGAATTTTACTTAATAAATATATCTCAAAATCTTTGTTTGTGTATCTGTCTATGATGAAACGGATTTTAGATCAAACTACTGAAAGGAATATAGAATTTTTATAGAAAATAAGATCGTTCACTCTAATATACTTACTGGTAAAATTATTCGAGTGTGTAAGACTAATTTCAAACAGATTATGCGAACATTCATTAGTATCCCCAAAAACCACAATGTTTAAATTTAAGGAACCAATTTATTTTATAAATCCTCAAAAATGCACTTTTCCTACAGAATTGTTTAGGACATGAGAAAATGAAATCATGAAATTCGCCTCATACTTGAATAGCTTTCTAAGTGAATCTATAATATTGTTTTCTACATTCTTCTTGTTGGTGACTAATACAAAAAGAGAATAACCGAATACTGAAATTTTCCGAAATTTGTATTAGTATCGTTCCGCAAAGTAATTGGAGATTCGTTCCAAGCCTTACAGAGGATTAAGAAACGTGTAGTTCATAATAAGGTGCCTGTTTACTTAGTGTTGTGTGCAAAACCATACATGAATGAGACTAAACTGCGGAGAATTCCTTTTAACTACTTGTATTAAAGAATGAAATTTGTGATTAGTTTTTTTCACGAAAATTTCAATAAATTCTACTACAAAATAAAGAATACATAAAACGTGATCTATTTATACGTGAAGCATCTTGGGACTTATAAACATACTTATGATTCGGGACACAAATAAACAACGTTTTAAAACTACAAAATGTTCCATCTTTAGCACATCCTGGAAAATCCTAGAATCGTTTTAACTTAATCTTGTTAGGATATAAATACATACGTTCTTTATAATTCTTACCATCAATGGGGATCCAAAGAATCGGAAATATGTGTTTTTGTAAGTCGCATTAGCAAAAACTGAATTTAGAAAAAGATTTGTTAAATGAAGATGCTAGTTATAATTCAGTTCACATCTGTACACTGTCAAAATTCTGAATATTTCAATGGTGTCAACAAATTACCGGTTAAACATACAGTTTATAATTCTGACCATTTTCAGATTCAGTGTCCTAGAATGAGTTCTAAATGTGACCTGTAAATGGCTCAGTGTGTTTTTCTATTAATAAAAAAAAAAGGTTTTCTGATATGAAAATTTATTTCATTCCATTAAAATAGAGCTTAGTTTCTTCGTACTCGAAAAGCACATTAAAAGTTAGATTTTATTTATTAAATATAGTTCATGTAAATGTGATGATTCAAACAACTATTCTATGTAATTCTATACAAAAATTTTCAATTGTATGTTTCGTAAGCGAATAACACATCGTAGTTGACAGAACAATGTTTGCTATCTGAAAAATTTATTTATTATTACCAGTTTTATTAGTAGTTATTATTTGACAATATTTTGGCTGATTCACATGGCATATTTTTTTGTGATCCGGGTTTACCGTAGAATGCTTGTAGTCACATACAACTCTTTTTATAAGAGATTAGTAAAGTAGCCATAATAGTTAAAATGTCGAAATCTCCAAAAGTACGCATAGCAGATATTCATTTGAGAACGATGATATTTCTGGTTTATAACTGTATTTCACTTAGTTTTATTTTTAAATTATTTACTAAAACAGGCAATCCATCTGCTGAATTCTGTCGGTTTTTTATCATTAGTTATTTTTTTAAATTGAAACTTAATGTATTTTGAAACTTCACCTTAAAGGCAGTTGTTAATAAGTTATTTAAAAAAAATAAACTTTCACAAATTAAAAAATTCCGCAATAAACAATACCGTAAATAAATATAGATATGTATGTATCTTAAATATATATTTAATCTGTAAATTTAAAACACTAAAATTTAGCTTAATTTAGTAACATTTGTTTGTACAGGAAACATGAATCATTTAAAAAATAAACTGTTGTAAAAGAGAATTTACCCTTCAGGATTTTTTCAACCAAATACATTATAAATAAGTATTGTTTCCTCTGATATTTTAAAAAGCACGCACATCTAATTTACTACATAATTATTCATTAAAACCACATAAAGAAATACTTACCCACAACTGTCAAAATCGGCCGATCTTCGATGACCTGGACATGGGTCAGTGTGTTTTTCTATTAATCCAAAAGCGATCCTTTCAACTTTTCACCACCACATAAGAAAAATAAATAAATAAAGAGCTTCCAAAACCGATCAGCCAAAAACACGAAACATACTGATTACCATATTTACACACATAACCCAGAGCTATCAAAAGGGATTTTAGAATTGGCACGAAAACTTGAATGTTTTTTTGTTTCGTCTTTTCCCCCCTTTCAAGGGAACGAGATTTTTGGCTGGGATCCTAACGCTTCGGTGTACTTCTCTCTACTGTCTCTACTCTTCATCTTCAGGGTTGTTCGCTTGGCGATAAGAGACCCTCGCCAAAATGTGCCAAGGCTGTGACAACTTAAGTTTCGGTTTCCGGACAAGAATTCGTGCACGTGGTATTTATGCTAAAATTTTATAAAATGTACACGAGTAGTGATTATTTTTTTTAACATAACCTCGTAAAGGTTAAAAGTTACCTAAATAGTCCTTGTAGGCATATAGTTTTCATGTAAGGATACCAAATTTGATACAAAAAAAGTCCTTAGCATGAAAATGTATATTAAAAACACTTTTAAAATTGTTGTTAAGCCGCATGCTAATATCCGCATATGCATACATATTTCAGTGCGTACATTTAGATTGATACAAAGGTTCCATATTCTACAAATGTATAAACGAATGCAGCCACTTTTCCTACCTTTGTGAGGATTGGTTTTTTTGCGGTAAAGCTTTTGCAGCTTTGTACCATCCGAACCGTACATGCTGAATTACTTTTGTATATTTGTACTCTAACAAAATTTTTTATTTTATTTTATAAAGTTATGTATTTAAAAGCGACTTTTTTTAATTATTGAAGAAAGATCTCTATTTAACTAACTACTTTGTGTATTTTTGAGCAATTGTTTTGCAAACAACCAACAATACCAATGAAAAAAATTAAACTTCTCCAAGAATTTAATCTTTTTATAATCGAATTTATCGAATAGTGAAGCGGAGAATAATTTTTTTAGCCCTTTCAGACTTTGTTATATAATTTCTGTTTGATTTAAATGATTTTTCTTTTGATAATTGGGATTAAATCTGTAATTAAATAAATTAAATAAAAATCATGTTCTTTATTGTTCAAAGAAAATTACTTATTTTATATGTGTGCATATTAAACAACCATGTTTTACTACAGTATAGGTAATTAAAGAAATACAGTTTCAGCAAGAATATCTTAAAACAAGTTTTTAAATTGCTGCATCAATAAATCTTCCCGTCAAAACTTTTTTTTTTAATTTTAGATTTAAAAAATTGCAAATAGCCTTATTTTAAATATAAGTTTTAAAAAGAGGGAGAAAATAATGGGGGTTAAATGGGGTTATTTCTTGTGAATTTAAACTGAGTTAGTATGTTCACTCTGATAACCTGTTTTATGGATATTTTAATGACATTGTAAATCTCAAGTTTGTGTTGTTACCACTACGATCACCCTGAATTGCGAAATTAAGAAATTGATCCCATATTTTGTCTAGTTGTGTGTTAAATTTTCGGCATAAAAGTCTATTTATTTATGCGAATATTGTTGTTAGTTTCATCATTAATTATCCGTATTTCTAAAAGGTTCAAATACCATTAAGGCAACATCTTTAATTTATGTCAGAGTGATATTCATGTATAACTTGAATTTCAAGTTGTTTAGCAACAATTTGTACTGAATTTATATATATTTGTTGAAAGTGTTTAAAAAAAAAACATAAATTAATTTTAACTTACTTTACTCAATATTTTACTTAAGCAATTACAAATCTTCTTCAAAATGTGATAATGCATCCTAAGCACTTTTTAAAATTTTATTTGATGCTGTAATAGGTTAGATACATTTAAAAGGAATATAAAAACTGCCAATGAAAATACACATTTGAGGAGCTGAAAGAGAATATGTATAAAATATTAACTTAAAAACTTTATTAATTAAGATGTATATTAAGATTTGTAAAATTGAAATTTTAAATATTCTTAACATTTTACATTACTATTTAAATAAAATTCTATAAAATAGGAGCTTGTATAAAAATTCTTTGCACAAAAGTTCGTTGTCACAAAAATTATTTTATCATTTTTCCAAGTTAATAAAATAATTTAAGCTTAAATAAATACATCTTTTAGCATGGTAAGTTAAACTTTTTAATTCAATAATTATACGAAGATTATTATAAGAAAAATATCCAAGTTCAAGACTTTTATTGTGCTTGACGCTCTTTTAAGTTTTTAAAATTTATATATTTATTTAATGTGTTCATAAAGTCCACATCCTCCACAGTCAAGGACTGTCTAGATGAAACAGAAAAATTTTTGCATTAAAAAATGCCATGATATTTAAATTCTCACTTCATTTTAATAGATTTAATGGTGAAAATATTCATTTTATTTCATTTACAAATTTTTTTTAACATGAATAGTTTACATGCTTGTATTTCTAAATTTTACTATCATATTAATGTTTATACATTCGCACTAAGCAAAATTTCTTATTATAGTTTCACAACATGAAAAAACAACTGTTTTATTTCGTCCTTTAACGAAAGTTAACAGAAAGTGGAGTTCTTTTTCTCATTTGTTATTTTTGTGCTTAGTGTACAAACACTAGAAATGGGCTAGCGGATAAACGACCAAGCAAACTATAAAGGTGGCACCCTCATTTTTCATCGAAAATAGAAATGAAGTAACACCTGGTCACATATTCCGTTCCTACTTAGGGGGAACTGAAGAGAATTGATTTCTAGGTCTAAAACCAAAAATAATATGCCGCCCAAAATAATAAGTATTATAACTGACAACACTGATAAATTTTTCCTTTTAGTAAATTTCTCAATTTTCTTTTCATTCACGGGCGCTTGCTATTTAGCCACTGGTCATTATTACAAAGAGCGGAAGTTTTACACTCATTATTATGGGGGTACCCAACCCTCGTAGGGTCCAACGTTGGACCCTACGAGGTCTGTAGGTATTTTTGATTTGATTGTAATGGAGAAATTTCAAAGCAGCAAAAGTGATAAATTTCCCCTACTGTCCAGCCTAGTGTCAATAAAAATGGAACAACAGACTTAAATGTTCGTTCTTCGTGTAATTATATAGTTCTGAGACTTGTGTGACTGATTGGTCCCAATTCAAGCTCCGCCTATCCGGAATTCAAATGCCTTGGCGAATTTCAGCTATTTTAGTCTTTTATAAAAATCAAAATTTGAACGTTTGATTTAATTAATTGAGTTTTGAATTGTATTTCTGAGATTTAAGCTTTTTCAGATTTAAGCTATGTACAGCTGCGGAAAAAAGGGACCCCTTGTACTTTTTTTGGCCGTCGTTCGTCGTACAGCAAAGTTACCGATACCAATCGTTTAGAATTGATGTACACTTTAATTTGCTATGCATAAAAATTGCAAAAGGGGTTATCTACATATTAAAATTCGCACCAACTTCCCCCCCCCCAATAGCAATCCCTAGATTTCACTTCATATTTCAAAAATTTAGCTCATTTTAACCGCGGATACCCATTTTCAATAAATGTGAACTGAAAATGGGTGATTTATGAGCTTACAAAATCCCCCTCCTAATATGTTAAAATATTTTTTCATACTTTAGCTCATATCTCACATAATATTGATAGTAAGAAGGTGATTTTTATTCATACTATAAGAATTAAACAACCCACACGTAATTTATTGTTATTATGATTTTTAATAAAATATTACTATGAATTATGAATTATTAAAATAATATTCAAAAAAGTTATGAATAGCGACCCTAGCCAAATTTCGATAGAAATAGATGCAGAAAATAATGTTACATGGCTGTGCAAAATTTCAAATTTTTTACGTTCAGTAGTTTAATTTATATTAAATGAAATATGTTGTTTTCATGAGTTAAGGGACCATACATAAATTTATTAAGTGACAATATTTTGAAAATTGCTTAAGGTAAATCAAATTAGATTTACTTGTGCAAAAACACAGTAAAAGATAGCGGTATTAAAAAATATCAAATTTTGAAGCAAATAAATTAGAGGTTTTTACAGTTTGATGATGATTCTACAAAGCGTCTATTGTGATGCAGTTTCATCACATAGTTTTAATTAATTTATGTTTGACTTTTCTATTCTAAATTTTATATATTTCAACATTTTTAAATGTCAAAATTATTCTCTGTTGCTTCTGTTTTAAAAAAATTTCGATGTGCCTGTTATTAAATTAATTTTATTTAGTTAAAAGCGTCAGTCTTGCTCTAAAAATAACTTCGCTGCCCAACGTTTTCATATCCGTTATATACATTACTTTGCGTTTTTTTCTGATTAAGAACATTTCATTTTCGATAGTTTATTTATGACCATATAAGGTAACAAATTAAATAAATGACATTGGCTTTCATTTCGGGTTGCAATTTGGCTGTTACATTATTTGTTTCATCCTTTTGGCGCGTCTGGTTTTTAAAATTCTCTCTATTTGATATCGCTACTGGACAATAGTGCCAGTCATAAACGGATATGTTGCTGGCGTATTATTTGGCGTCCATTTAATGCTCCTAAATCGGTTCTCACCAATTTGGCCCCCGGGGCAATTCGCGTATTCTTGAGGACTTCGATTTTGGATACTGATCTAGAAGTATACGTTAATTATTGCCTCTGACCTGGCCACCAGCCACCGCCACGAAAATATATCAATAGTTGTTAATAATTCCTTTGTTTCATAATAAAAACATTTAAAGTAATATTTTGTCTCATAAATTGCTCCGTTTCTGTGTATTGCGATGCTTTGTACTTCTACTAATTACGATCACACCGAAGTAATTTAATAATTTTTTAACTCTACCTCAACCGCTTCATAGCATCCGCTGCCATATTCCCCAAAATAAAATATTTTCCAGGTATAAAATTAGATGTATGTCTTCTAATACAACGTCCTATTTCTGAAAAACGAACATTTTCAACATTCCAGGCATGAATCTGACCTTTTTTTAATATTGGAAACATTAGGTCTTTGGGCTTCCCCATACTTTACAAACATTCAAAAAAACATTCCAAATCACGTTTTTCTGTCTAAATTTTCATCTGACTATAAATTAAAATACCACCAAAAATCTTATAAGAATATTGCACATTGCATACTAAATGAAGAAAGTGAAATAACAAACACAGTGATAATATTGGGTCGGCAAAAAAGTAATTGCGTTTTTTACATGAAATTCAAACAAATAAATTTTCAATCATGAAACCATTCCTCAAGTTCGAACGTAGCTGAGTAACATTCATGCTTGTAGTAAGAAGAACAGAGAGCAGCCTCTCACTCCTGCCAACATTTCCCCTGTCTAAGAGATCCATCAACGAAATACTTAATAACAATTTCAAAATTAAAAAGATTTTCAAAATCGTGAACAGTCGTTTTGCATTTTTCCTTTAAATCATGTGTACGAACCAAGGAAGTTATGAACTCACGGGTCATTTGGACCACAGACTAAATATACTAATTTCAACCCTTGATATTCTCAGTAAAAAAAAAAAAAAAGTGTGTGCGTGTAATATTTACGCGCGATTGAAGTAAAACTTCTTTGACGTTTACGATACATATCACTGAAATTATTAAACTTTAACTTAAAATAAATATCATATTATAATTTAATTATATTTATTATTCATGTAATTTACAAAGATTATATAAATGTTATATTCATATTATTCATTGGAAATAGGAACTTGAATGTCATCATAATATTTTATGTATGAAATTATAGGTTTGTGTTAACTATACTGTGAAACATAAATTTTACTCTCTAAATTTGCTAACTTTCTTGAAAATACAGCATCTATCGTTGTACCGAAACGCGTTGTTGATTGAAGTCGAGAAGTATTCATAGTTAGATCCAATTTTTCTTTTTAAAAATCAACTGACGGCTGAGATTCTTGGTAGCGAAAATTAACATTAAAACTCCAGTAAGAATCACCGGTAATTCATGATAATTATTTAGAATCCAGGAAGTGTCCATGTTGTAGTATTATTCTTTAACTGTTTTCTTATACCATTGTTCCGTCGGGAGTTTGGGTTTGAATGGGAGGAATGTCCATAGTCTAGTATTATACTTTAACTCTGTTCTTTAACTGATGTTTTCCTCTGATTGTTGGGTTCGAATGCAGGTAGTGTAATTTTTTTTTTGTGTTTTTCTATCACAGTATTCTTAAGCGTTGATTTCGTATGCTGGTAGGTTTCGAATTATTTATCTGTATCCGTGTTTTTAAACTGCAGGTTCTATCTATTGTTTGGGAATGATAGCAGCCAGAGTCCGTTTCTTTGTGGTGTTCCATCCCCGTGTTAAACCGTTGCTCCGTCTTGAGGTTGGGTTAGAATCCACGGAGTGACCATTTGTTATTCTTTTATTTTGATCTTAAACCCTTTGCAGCCAGTGTTTGTTTCTTTGTGGTATTACATACCCGTGTTCTTAAACCGTTGTTCCGTCTGGATATCGTTTTAGCATCCAGGAAGTGTCCGTGTTGAACTATTATTCTTTCACTGTTTTCTTAAAAATTTTTCCCGTAGGGTTTGAATCGAGAGAATCTCTTTGTTGTGGTATTTTTCTTTAACTGTGTTCCTAAGCTGGTGTTTTCTTCTGTCGGTTGGTATCGAATGCACGTAGGGTCTATTATTGCGTTTTACTATGGCAGTGTTCTTAAACCTTTGTTTTCCTCTGCTGTTTTTGCTCGAAGTATTATTCTGTTTAAAAATTTACATTTGGCTCATTATTATAAATAACTCAAAAACACATGAGCAATATTAAAAGATTACATATTATTTAAGTACAGACAAACAATATTTATGTATCATGGCAACAAATCATGTCAAGTTTTTACTCATAATTCCATTAAATATTGTATTAATGCCATTGAAAACATGTGAGTAAAGCAACGGAATGCACCATAGTGCCACTTTCTGTATTCGGTGCGTAGGCCTTGTTTATCGGAGGTGACGGGTTGGGTCGCCGCCTGTAACAACAGTGAGAGACAGTCAGCAGGATTGCCGCCTGTTCAGCGAAAGACTTCACACGGTGGCTCTGACAAGAGCCGGTCCACTTATCCACTGAACAGGGTCATCAGACAAGATCTTGCTTCAAAACAGGTAGGGAGTAATGTCGACGCGCAGGGAGCACAGTCGACGTTCTCAGAAACGAACGCCCGAGAGCTGTTCCGCAAATAATTAAACTTATAAATCTGGAAAAGCTTGTTAAGTGTGACGTCAATATGAAGTAAAAATCACAAGCAACAGCTAATTTTGTCACGCAAATGATTAACTTTTTCGACTCTCGCATATGAAATGCTGCTGAAAATAGCGAAAAATCGCTTAAAAATGAGGGAACGGGTGGATTTTCAGATTTTTAAAGTAGCGCAGATTGTTTTCTATATTTTTATACATGATTATGGAAATTTTCAAGGGGATCGTACAAACGGTGTAGAAATTATCAGGCTTTTTGTCCTTGACATTGCAATGTTTCTGCAGTCATGGCGGAACGAAGAAGCAAGGGGGAAAAAGACACGTCATTTCCTTTACTGAGCGTTACTTCCGTCAGAAAAAAAATCTGAGTTACCCCCTAGTTGCGCCTAAAGAAGTTTTACTTCAAAAACTTTAAGAGACATGGAAACAATATTTTCCTTGAAAATAATATTTATTTCTTTTAACTCTCGCGAGCAAAATTAATGAAAGACAAAATGTTCGGAACATACAAATAGCGTTTTTCAATTTGCAGAAAGTCCCTTAAAATGCGCAAAAATTAATTCGCAATATCTCCTTAAATTATCGTAGAAAATTGGTGAAAATTTGAATTTAGGGTAGTTTGAAGGTTTTCATTCTTTTAATAAAATCAAAATACAGTGTTGCCATTGAGAAAAACGAAGTTGATGCAGAATTAAATAGGAAGACGGCCCCTTATGCAAGTTAAATTAATAGTAAATTAAAGTATGCTTTATTTGCAAACGAATGGTATATATAACTTTGCTGTACGAACAACGACGGCAAAATAAAGATCAAGTGGGTGTTTTTTTTATCCCGCAGCTGTAAATGAATAGTTTTAATTTCATCTCAAAATTGTGTCCACTTCATTTGAAGAAACACTCTATTTAACTAGTTTGATTATTTTTAT
The DNA here is from genome assembly GCA_038373885.1 of Cheiracanthium punctorium. Taxonomy (NCBI): domain Eukaryota; kingdom Metazoa; phylum Arthropoda; class Arachnida; order Araneae; family Cheiracanthiidae; genus Cheiracanthium; species Cheiracanthium punctorium. The sequence continues at coordinate 283,231 of JAWZYV010015148.1, read as the reverse complement.
TTTACAAATTGCAAACCTACATATATTTGCAACGATATAGAGAATATATATATATATACAGTGGAACCCCGATCTATCGTTCCCGCATTCATCGTTTTCCCGTATTGATCGTTTTATTTCTATGGTCCCTGCACAAAGTGTATTCAAATAACGTTAACAAAATCCGCATGTATCGTTCGTCAAAAATTCGCTTTCCCGCGTTCATCGTTGTAAAATGTTTCTTCTGACCGAAATGAAATTGAAGATCAAGTGGATCAATATGGCTTACAAATCTAAATACTTCCTGGTATGATAGCGTAGGTTGATGATGGTATAGATGAAGAGTTCTTACATCCAACAGGGATGTGTATAGTGTGAATTGTAGTGATTATATTTCTACTGATTTAGATGTAACAACGTGCGATATCGTAAGAATGGAAGAAATGTGACGCAAAAAATGAAAATAATGGCGAAGAAGCTGAGAATAATATTCATGCCGATGAGACTGGGCCAACTACTTTATCCTACGCAATAACGGTATTTGAAATTGTAAGTTCAAATACCGTTTGACCGTTGTGTTTTATATACAAACATGAATACAGATAAAAAGACAAAAAAAAATATTGGAAATCTTAAAAATTTTGTTTAATTAAAAGATTAATGAAAAACCCAGTGTAAAATTACTGTTTTTTAATTATAAGTATCATTTAATTTCTGCACAACTTCAATTTGTTTCTCTTACAGTTTGGTAACAAATTTAGTATTTTTGGTATACTGTATAAATTGTGTGTATTCATACATACTGTTTTCTTCGTATTTTGAATTTAACCCGCATTCGTCGTTTTCCCGCATGCATCGTTTTTTACTGCGCACAACATATCTACATATACATATATATAGATATGTTGTTTTGGGAACTTTGCCAGTTAACTTTTAAGGGTAAGAAAATATAAAACATTTTTCGAAATTGCGGAGAATAAATATTGCAGTGGCATTTATGCAGTGTTAGACATTTGGCTGTCTTAGAAATTAGGATCCTAATAGCGGTAAGAAACTAGCGTCTAACAGAGACAATTATTTAAGTGTTTGTATGGCATCAATAACAGCTTATTAATAGAATTGCATAAAGAAAAGGCTGTAACGGCCATTCAATAAACAGTGACCAAGACGCACCTGTGGCAGCAGGTTCCAGCTCGTCACGGTAAAAAAAAATGCAGAAACGTTACCCCAAAAAATGGGGCAGCTCTTGTAGTTTAAAATTGCGGAAACGTTTCCGAACCATGTGGGTAAACTATTTAAAAACGTAAATACTTTACCCCGAAATATGGGTTATGTTTCCGAAATCGTGAGTTCGAGTAGAGCATCGGTAGGTTACGCTATACTTTCGGAAACCTTTCCGCTATAAGTATGTAACGTTTCTGAATTTTTTTACTGTGTATTTATAATGAACGTATTTTATATATTATTCAATTTATGGAAGTCAGAAGTTGAAATCTGATCACACGAAAGGAAAATAAATAAATGATAGATGTCTCTTAAGCCTCAAACTTTTTACATTTTTTAACAACTCATTCGCTATCCGTTTCAGACTCGTTGCTCTTTTTGGCCGTGACTGCTGTTAAACATAAAAAAGGAAAAGAAATTCTAGCTTCATCAATTACAAAATTCCTTATTTCATTGTCAATAATAAAAGAATGTTGTATCCTCTTCATCCCTTGAAATCTACCGGTGCCGCATCAGTCACTCTTGACTAAAAAAACGCACTCTCGCAATTCAACCGCCAGACCTGACGGTCATAATAGTCTAAGAGCCTGCGACCGCCAGACCTTCGTCATAGTATAAAAGCTGAAACTTTCTATGCGCATACCCACCAACAGAGGTAGGAACAATCGGCCACTATAAAGTTTGGATGATCGTGGCTTTGGCAGGTAATTGGTGGCAAAGGTGTATAAAATTGCCGAAAATTTCGTCATTTCATAAAGCTTGATTTTTTTATATGTTCTTCTTCGCAGTACTAGAAATCACTTTATCCCTTGCCAGACACTTTTCCATCGTGGCAAACCCCCGCCAGACAATCTCAAAGTCATGGAAAACTGTTGTGTAAACTCCCACGACGAAGTACGTCAAGCTGTCACAAAGTGCCAAGCACATTTTATACTGCTACTTCTGAACTTTCTTACGCGCGAACTTTCTTGCAGCGCGTTCGTCATAGAATTACGTTTTTCAAGACTTTGAGGTTGTCTGGCGGGGGTTAGCCACGATGGAAAAGTGTCTGGCAAGGGATAAAGTGATTTCTAGTACTGCGAAGAAGAACCTATAAACAAATGAAGCTTTATGAAATGACGAAATTTTCGGCAATTTTATACACCTTTGCCACCTGTTACCTGCCAAAGCCACGATCCTCCAAACTTTAGAGTGGCCGATTGTTCCTACCTCTGTTGGGGGGTATGCGCAGAGAAAGTTTCAGCTTTTATACTATGACGAAGGTCTGGCGGTCGCTGGCTCTTGCTCTATAACTCTTCAGCCTCTTGGCCAACACTTGCTATATTACGTAATTATTATTCGTTCTTCATCATTTATGTAGATATTTTAAGTAGCATGTTAATCAAGATTGGTTTTGCTTTTTTTCAACTTTACTGGAATTTTCATTGTTTAAATAACAACATCCACAGAAACAAATATCTTCACTAAACAAGTTATTGAATCATTCATGTTTCACAAAATGATACAATGAATGTAAACAAATAAAAGTTATGATTATTGTGAATATTATACAGTTCCGTTACTGTGGGGCTTATCATGATACTGTTCTCCCTCTTTAAATTGGACAACTTAGTCACGTTTTTATCTATTTGTGGCTTTAATTCTCGTAATAACTGAAGAAGCTTTAAACTTTTCACTTGAATAAAACATTTTCGCAGATGTTCTTCTTATATGGGTTATTTTTTACTTCTGTTTAGTGTAGGTAATAAAAAACATATCAGAGGTTACTTTCCGTCATTTAGGGCATAATACAAATCATGCACTACTTAATAAAGTCAGAATATTTACTAGCTTGTTGTAACATATATTTAAATTAGTTCTAAGTTAAACTTTGAAAAACATCATGCTCAACTCAAAATCATAAAATCTTCAAATTTTTACCTTTTAAGTGCCACATTTTTGTTTGAAATAGAAAAGCGTCATAGAAACACGCTTAAAAAACTGTATTAGTTGATCGCTCGTAAAAAAAAAACGATAAACTCTTTTTCGAACCCTTGTATAATAATTGTAAATTACAACTTTTTCTTTTCATAGCGTGTACGATAATTTTTAAAAATTAATTTAAATTTGTTTCACACATACCTACATCGTTTAAATATAGATCAAAATATTTCTGCGTACAGATGAACTTTAAAAAATTGCTCTTTAAAAAATTTATGAATGATGCACTCAGAATTTTTTTCTAGGAAAAATAAAAATGTTAATTACCTACAGTTTTAGGAATCAGATCATATTAAAAAAATTAGAACGTAGACAGACATGCAAATCAAATTCATAAACATTTTTCAACTTTAATTCAAAGTGTTAAAAGTTCTGGGCCGAAAAGTCTCAAATGCCGATATAGGTATCACTGTGATAATTAAAGTACCAGAGATTATTGTATGAGCTCACCATTATTAGAAACACGATAATTTTTTAGAAATATATTTATTATTTTTAGTCTACGTTATGTTATAACTCCTTTTAGCGGGGAAGAGTATCCTATATATTTTATCAGAAAATTTTAAGACTACAGTTTTCCCTGAAAGCAAAAAAGTGAAAATGCTGAATTAAAATTAAATTTACTAAAATTGAATAATGATCACTCAAAATTTGAAATAACACCCTACAGTAAAGTAGTTTTGGGGGGATAATGACAAGAAATATTTTTAATAAAAGTGTAATTATATTTTTCGGAAATATACCATAAAAACTTTTTTAATGTTTTTAAAAAATTAATCAAAACTAGCATATTTATTTAATTCGTGTAGCAAAATGCAAAATTTACTCGATAAAAAGGAATATTAGGCTTTCATTAATGTTCTGATTATTAAAGTATTTCATATATTCTAAAGCATATACACAAAAATTATATATGTAATAAATTACACAATAAATATACATTGGTAAAGAACTTGTAGCCTTTTCCATCATACAATCAATTAACTGCATCTTAATGTTTGGCTATTATACTTTACATTCAGTTCAATTTATGAAAAGATATATCAAAGATAATAGTATAATGGAATGATCATATACGTATTCACAGATATATTATACGCTACTAAAGAAAATGTGCTAATGAATAAATAATTGCAAGCAAATGATAGTCTACAGTAGATTTCGCGTCACCGTAAAAGTAACGTTAACTCAAAGTTTAATATTGACGCTAAAGTATATTCTCTGAAAAATAACATTTCATAAAGTTCACTATCATTATCATACATTGCTGATAAATATTCACACAAGTGCAAAAAGTCTTTTTATAAATATATTATTCCTGTCGATTTTTTAATATCCACGCAATTTACCTCATTTTTAGGAAAATGTGCCAAATTATTTATGAGATATTAAAAAGGAATGCTGCACAAAAGCAATTAGGCTAATGATTACCCTGCGAAGGATTCACTTAAGTTATTGGCGTGATATCCCGCGATGAATGTTTAAACTTAGAAAGTAATTTTAGATTTTCACGATATCATATGCCATGGTAATCTGTGAAAATAACTGTCCTTTTGAAACTCTGAAAAGTGTAGAAATTTTAATAAGTAGATAATCTAAAGGTTGAAATTTGAAATTTGCATAGTTAAAAGGAACTCATTAATTTGTACTTTTTCCTTTTTAGAAGGATTATAAAAATTGTGTCTGCTCTGAATTTAAATATTAAACAAAAATATATTTTGAGGAAAAAAAATACTAAACAGTACATTTAATTCAAATAATTTTTTTAATGTAGATCACGTTTTTAAAATGTTGAAGTTTGTTTCTCTCATTCCTTTATCCAGCGTGATGAAGTCAAGACAGGTTTAGAAATGCGAGCAAAGAAAATGTTAGCAGTTTCTAATGCAAAGCACTCAAAAACCGAGGTAGGTGTTGCTGTGATAATTAAAGTACGCGAGACAGACAGAGCAAAAACAGGTAACTACTTGATTTTAGCTGTGGTTTTCATTGATCTAGAGCATGTTTTACATAAGCTTGGTATTGAAATGGGTATTAAATTATTTTTAAAAATGTATGCAAGTTCTGAATTAGTGTTTTCAAAGAGAGATTTTTAACGGGGGGGGAGAAAATGTGCCTCCTGTAGAAGTACTTTTAAGTCAGACAGCAATTAAACAATTTCTTGGCACTTCTTAGGGTAAAAAAAAAAAGATGTGACTACAAATTTAAATGCACCGCAAATAGGTGTACTGGTCGGGAAAAACTATTTGCTATGTAATGCAAAGCGCAAGCAATCTTTAGACCGCACAAATAAGTAAGCATATTTTTATCATACGCTTCTCAAATTCATTTCTTTAGTTGCATTGATATTTTAACCCTACAAAGCGCCTTGTTCCATATGTGGAACAACCACTTTAATTATCCTTCTATGTTTAATAAAATACTCCCATAGACATCTTTCGTCTTTTTAAGAGTATTTATACATAGATAGCTGCGATATAATTCCGGCTATTGCGTGTAGAAGCCATTACTGCTATGCTCTCATTATTGTCAAAACTGATTGAAATTTAAACCTTAATTTTTCTTACATAGGTAATTTGCAGATTTGTTGATTACAATTCTGCAAATTACAATTTGTTGATTACATAGGTAATTTGCAGATTGCCAAAGTAATTTGATAAATGAAAACAATTTCGACACTTTAACGGTCCGCTCTAGTTAATATGCACATTGTCGAAATATCTGTACAGTAACTCATTTCTGCACTTTAGCGGTAACAGTTGCTCATTTTTTTTTCTAAAGGACGAATATGACACTTGTTTCGTCAGAGATGTCCAGTATGCAAAAGGACTCTTTGTTTCGGGTGTCAGACCAATTCCAAATCATCAAAAAGGGTTCCTCAACTAATTGTTATACCACCGTACTTCATAATTGTTTTAAGGCAGCCCCTTAAATAACTTACAACCTTTGAACTTATTTCATAAACAAATTTTCAGTTCAAATGAAAATGTAAACAATGCTTTTAACTTAACAGCATATCATGGACGTAACAATACTTTGAAACCATTTACATTTGGCATCATTTTAAACGACCCCTTGCTTTTTCGAGTAAACCCCCATTAAAACACTCTAAATTGGCGATTTACCTATTGTATAGTCACAATAAAATTTTGCAAGTCATAGATTACACTTTTGTCTTTCGAAAATAAGTTCCTGTAATGGATGTAACCTCAAATAAAAGAACATAATAATTACTTAACTCCACAAACATGCCATCAGCGTGGGCTTTCTGTTAAATTACACGCAACGCCTATTTCGCATTTATCAATTAAGACTTTAAAATGCAGCTCAATTCGTTCTTCGCGTTCAAGCGTCTAATTTGTCACTGAGCTCAGCCAATTTCTACTCAGGAGAAAAAAAAGAAAAATATTTTCATTCCTGGGACGCTTTTGCTCACTGAATGGGTTTTTTTTTTCCCCTAGTCTTCTTAATGCAGTTTTAAGATTTTTTGTTTTTGATTTATTTCTCTTTTGCGCTTTCAGTTCGGAGAATTTTCAGATAAGAGTTCAATTATAAACAACTTTAGACTAATCTAATAGCCTTGAATGATTTTAATTTACAGCAAAGGATGAAGTTACTGCGAATGCTGTGTACAAAGCGAAGTTACAGCCTTAACTGCGTAATTATATCTGGGTGTAGCAAATAGCATTAGTCAAGTGGCCGTAAATGTGGATGTTAGAATGTTGGAATTTTACGAGCGTGTAAAGAGTGCGAATTTCGTATTTCTTTTGGCGATAAATATTAATTCTTTATTTTTAAAAATGCCATTTAATTAGATGAATGAGCTAATGTTTATCTTGTAAATTATTCGGGTTTAAATAAACAAGAAAACTTAATAGTCAAACTCATGAATAATAAAATAAACATATTTATGCTATATTTTTCTTATATTTATTTAAAAGTGAACTATAGTATCCACTTTTAAAATAATTTATAAATGATAAATAATGCAGAAATCCTCATCAATTATTTGAACACAGTCGTACTAGTACATGAAAAACTGCATAATGAATAGGTACATGCTTGTTTCCATTGCTCCAAACACTCCAAGACTCCATTCTCCTATTTCTTCACTGAATTGCTTTCCTATATGATTTTCAAATACCACTAGTTTTGGTGCTGTGTAAAGTGCAGTCCATACTTCGTTAATAGGCAAAAAATATCCCTTGAAGAATTGGTCTTGCTAATACTTTTAAGTTCAAATAAAGCTAAAATTGTTTCTCTAATTCCTTCAGTAAGAAAAAAATTCAACATCTTCAAAATTATTTTGACATCTAATCGTCAGAAAAATGGATAGGAGAGACTAAGTTTTACTACTGCATGTTTTTTATAATTTTGTATTTCTAAATAAAATATTTTAGTAAAACAATTTGTATTTTTTCTTTAATATTAAGCGAGAAGCATTGCCAGTTTCATCTAGCTTTGTTGTTTAAAATATGTTTACATTTGCCCTCTCATTATGGCTTAAATATCCTCTTGAGAGGGATGCCCGACCCATATAGTGTGGAGGTGCTGGAGCCAACTCTGAGAGAATGCCTACAAAATACAGTCCAATAAATTTTATTCCTCATAATCGTTTCAGAAATATTTTGCTTCGTGTTTAAAATAAAAAGAAGTTCACCCAAACCAGTTGTGAATTCTAAACTATCTACGTCATTTTTTTGCCAGAATGTTTGGTGGTAGGAGAAAATTTTCAATTTGTTTTTCATCAATGAAAGCAGTGTCATCATTTGTTGGCCAGTTACAGTTAAATCTGGAATCTGCCATTCTTCGAGTAAATTTTGTACTCTTTCCAGCTTCAGAAATATTAATAACTTGGCCGGCAAATCGTTTTATGGTTTTCTACGTATATTTTACCATTAGCCAATCATAAACAGCAGATTTTCGATTGAGAAAATCATCACTTTTAATACTTTCATCTTATGAACATTATTGAAATTCGGCTTCCAAAAAAGTATTTGTCCCTATCTGATTCAGAGGTTGTCAAATCTTTAATATTGTTTTCAATTTGTCAGGGAAAGATTTTCTTTTAAATTATGATTGCTTTAAAGAAAGGTTGAATTGTGATCTTTGTTGCTTTTTCGCTCTTTTTTCAATAGCTCTTTATCAAATTTTATTTTGGGGGGAGTGGAAAGACGAAATAGCTCATTTAGCACAATTTCCTAAAACTTACATAATTCTAGGCAAGGCTTTTTGATAAGGTCCTACAATATCTGGAATAACAGTTGTTACACTAAAATAAGTAAAAAGTTTGTGAAAAAAACGCACATAAAATGTTACTTATACGATGTTACGATCGTTTTGACCAAAAAATTCTTTCGGTCTTCATCAGACAATCCCTTCGACTCTCAGAGCAGAGGGAACTGGAAAAGATAAACAAGCAAGCATGTTGCCATGGAAACAAGAAAAGACGAACAAAACCATGGAGAGGGAAAAAAGGGGGGGGATATAAAAAGAAAAGAAAAGAAAGACAAACAAAAATACATAAATAAATAATAATAGTAATAAATAAATAATAATAGCAGAAAAGAACACACAAACATACACAAAAAAGAAAAAGAAAAGAAAACAGAACAAGCAACAGAACGTAAAACAAAAATAACATAAAAACACAATTTCTTTAACAACATACAGGACAGCACATAATTTTTTTCTTTTAATAGATATATAAAAGAATAAAATAATAAAAAACATAAAGGAAAGACAAAAACACACACATAAAAACAAAAACAAAATAAAAAATAGACTAGGAAGGGAAAAAAAAGAGGAAAATAGAAACAGAAGAGAAAAGAGGAAAGATAATATAACCTTACAACAACAGCTTCCAAGCATAATGAACGAAAGGAACGGATGAACCATCGTTCAATAGACGTTCCAAGTGCTGGGAAATGGGAAAACCTTCCAAATATCAAGATGGGACAAATTGAGGACTGCACAATATCTTAGCCTTAGAGAACTGGAAATGATGATTAGAATTCTAACAATGGGAGGCCATAGTAAATTTGGAAAGCTCGTGATTTGAAACATATCTCTCATGCTCTTTGAGCCTAAATTTGAGAGCTCTTCTGGTCTGACCAATATAGCCCAAATTACAGATCAAGAGCTTCCTAAATCTAATAACTCCTTCCTAATCTATTTTTTGTCTTCATGCCTGTTCGTTTATCTTTTTCAGTTCCCTCTACTTTGAAAGTCGGGGGGGTTTTCTGATGAAGACCGAAAGAACTTTTTGGTCAAAGCGATCGTAACATCTTATAAGTAACATTTTATGTGTGGGTTTTTTCACGTAGTTTTTATTTATTTTATCATTTAACACCAGTATTTTGAGTGCTTTTTTCGTAGTTGTTACACTAGTTGAGGTCCCAGGAACGGGAGTTTTTACAGAAACACTATCACTAAAAGACGGATTAGATACTGCATTATCATCTTTTCTTGAAATGTTTGTTAGGCGTTAGGTTTTTAGAAATGTGCGAATTTTCAATGAGCCCACTAAATTGCAAAGTAGTTGAACCGTCAATGACGTATGAGCTCAAAAACTAACCGTCTGTGAAAATGTTCTAGTTCAGTGGCACAATACCATTTACTTCAAATCCTTAACAGAAATACAACTCTTAAATGGTAATGTTACGATATTTTCCAGTATGAATAGTCGAGCTATGGCTCATGTTTCCTCAAACTCACAGGTAGGACCACTATAACCAGTTTTCCTTACCAAGCTAGAGCTAAAGAAAGCATTTCGATATTTAAATTATTTTAAATTATCTGTGTAGCTCGTTGTTGCCTGGGTGCATCATCGGTTAGCACATAATTTACCAGAAAAGAAATTTTCAATTGATGTCATCACTGATTCGCTGATCAGTTTAGTTTCTCATGTGTGTGAATAAACATATTTTTAAATATCTATTCGCGTTTTTCCCGTTTCTAACCTTATATAAATTTTCTGAATAAGGCTAGTTTACTGAAGCATTTTAAATTATCATTTAAATATTTTATTTTTTAACTAATTATTATATCAGTTATCGATGAAAACTACTATGACATTTTAGGCAAAATTGCTATAAAGAAAATAAATATATATTCAAAATTATAAACAGGTTTATACGCTACTCCTGCGCTGCTATCGCTTTCGTGCGGTAAATCAAAGTCATCCATTAAAAAGGAAAGTGTTTTTTTTAATATAACTAGGGGCCAAGGCCCCCATGACTCGCTACGCTCGCTTTTCGTATGAGGCATTCGGCCCCTAATCACGCTTATTCGTAAAAAAGACATAATTTCAACAGACAAAACCCGAAGATTGGACACAAACTACACATTGTTCTTGCATGTTCATTGGTACATAAAAATTTAAACTTCACACTACAGTAGACCCCCTACCCCTCATAACACGGAAGATATTTTGTTATGGGAATCCGTGTTGTACGGGTCCTGAGCTATACTCCACCTGGAGTGCGGGCTCCGCTTATAATCGCTGGAAAAATTATTTGCACTCCTCAGAAACACAATGATATTTAATGTTGCCATTCAAAAGTTATATTAATTAGGACCTAAAGCGTAATAAAATCAGAACATATGTTTCAGCTGTATTTTTAATAATGTAAAACCTATTGGACACCTTGCGAATTTGCCACCCATGGCGATTTTTCATTATTTGGCGACTTGCGTACATGTAAAGTTAATAAAAGCTACGGAACAGATAGAATAGCCTGCCACCAATGTCGACTTTTCATTATTTGGCGACTTACACATGCTCACAACCTATATTTACTGTTCATTTAGGGTTACCGGAAAACCGTTATCCATATTTTCATTTACATAATCGTTTGCAGATTGGCGTACTTAAAACCACGAATTATACCATCTCGTCGCGCTAGCAAATGTCCAAAGCGTACTATAACTGCTATAATGGCATAGTTAACGCCGCCAAATATTTCTACTGGTAGCAAATAATCCAGCTGGACCGAACCGGCTTTAAAATAATCTGCATTTTAATTATTTTTCATTTTCAAGATATTAGTTATTCTGTTTTGGAAAAACGAATAATCGCTTATTCTAAACTCATGTTGTCTAAGCGAACTTACTATTTGAAAAATGTCAATTTTGTGTAACACATTTTGAGTTACTTATTTCATATAGTTTTTATTTTGGCGTAAAATGGGCGGCATTCTAACTCATGTTTGTAAATTTCACGCGATTCTAGATACTTGGAAACGTTTTGTTGCAAAGGAATGAATGATTTTATGCCAAATCTGGCAACCATTCGGTTTATTTTTTCAGTTTTTTATTAATATCTTCTAAAATATTTCGATTTCCAAAATTTAAATCAGCTTAGAAGGTTCCTCAGAATTTTTCGAATCTGTGGGCACCTTAGTCAAAACTCAAATCCCTACGGTTTAGGAGGAGATAGGTCCACAAGCTTTGACAGCGCCAGCGGCCTTTACTTTTTTTTAGAATAGAGAGATAAAAAAGGGAAACAGTGTCTTTTCCTTCCTTTTTTTTCACCTTTACTTTCGGGTTTAAAAAGTAGACTATGTGTTAATTCAAGATGTGAGCTATAAGGTAACCTCCATTCCATATTTCATCCAAATCCAATCCATGAGTTTCAACGTGAAAGCTATCTCCATTCCACATTTCATCCGAATACGATTCATCCATTTCATCGTGAAAGAGTAACCGACATGCAAACTGAAAAACTTCCGCATTTATAATTTTAGTTGAATTGAAAATATATCTGGAACTACAGTTTTTACAACTGATTATGCTATCATAGCTTCTTAAAAACAAAATTTGAATACAAAAAAAAAAAAAAAAAATTAAAAAGTCACTCTCCTTAATGTTGTTTTTGTTCTTGTGTCAATGGATAGACGATCGCACTATCCATGGAAAGAGGTGCCATTGCCTCCGAGGGTTTGGACTTCTACTTCTTGGTCCTTAATTTTAAACCAATTTCTGGTGAGGGATCCACCACCTGAAATCGGCACACCCAGAGGCATCGTTTGAACATGACGGACATTGGAGCCACGGCGGATTTTACGTGCACCAGCTACCATTAGCGTACACGGTCCCACAGCAGTTCAGCCGAGAGAGGAGTTCACCCTCCCAAGTACTGGCCAAGTCGGATGCTGCTTCACTTTCCGTGTTCTTACGGGAACGGAATTCAGTGACTAGACCACTGCCAAAAAAGAATAATTGTTCATCTTTGTTCATCACACTTTTAAAGTTGTACCGAAGTAATTGATTTTCTTTTCACATGAGTATAAATATGAATATGCTTAGATGTTGCCAGTTTAAAAAAGAAAAACAAACCTATTGAAGAGAAAAAGTGGATGGTACAAGTATCCCATATGTTCAAGTATATCCAGTTTCCTCTGAATAATAATACTTTTTGAGCACTTATAAGGAATATCACAATATTAAAGACATGTGCTTCTTTCAGAATGAAAACGTCTAAAATATTCACAATTTGAACGTTCAATATTTGCAATCGACACATTGCTAATAATAAGTTTAGAGTAATTGGAAGCAACACTACAACATTAAAGACGCCCTATGATTGCTACGAGTAGAAAACCATTCGAGATTTACAGAATTCGAGCTCACTTCCAACAGCTAACCGGTATGTTTGTTGTATTTTTTTAAATATTCTGTTGTTTGTTGTATATTTTAAGTATTTTTTTTTTAAATATAATAATTTTTTCAGCTATTCTGAGGAATATTTTATCAAGAATTATAAGTTGGTGTGAGCATGCTTATATGATTTCAACTAGATTATGCAAGAATGGGCAATTTTGTGAATATAGCCGAGTGTTTAGCCAAGCTTATCGACAGTTTGATAATAAATAATGAATTTTGCTCAAAACTTCTCATTATTATCAATCTGTCGATTGCAACTGTTGAAATTTCAAATTGTGAATATTTTAAACATTTTCTTTCTGAAAAAAGCACGTCTCTAATATTGTGATATTCCTTATAATTTCTTAAAAAGTATTATTATTCATCTAAATTAGGGATACTCAAAACATCCATCTTTTCTCTTCAGTAAGTTTGTTTTTCTTTCTTAAACTGGCAACATAAGCATATATTTATTATTAAACTGGAATGAAAAATATTTGCAAGAAGACAAATAGTAGAATATATTCAAAATATTGTTTAATCAATACTATAAATAAAATATTATAACATTTCTAGTGTATTCATGTTTTACGACTGTTAAATTCATGGGCTAAGTCTGGAGGCACAAGGGGATAGGTGGCTTCTCGACTATGTCCCGAAAATTTTCTGTTTAAAACATTTGTTTGTAAATGAAATAATTGTCTTTTCTGCTCTTGATTTCAATACTCCCTCCCCCCAACAAAAAGAAAAAAAATCGGTCACGCTACCTATGATTTAATCAGGCGCGTGGCCAGGAAATTTTTTCGTGGGCGGGGGGGGGGGGTATGAATTTATATGTGTATATACCATACCGCTCGATAAATAGACGGAATTTCTGCACGGCATCAATATTGTGAATCCAAAAATTTCGGGGGCGGGGGATGTATCCCGATATCCCCCCTTCCATGGATACGGCCCTAGATTAAATCTCCTGAGGAATCTCTTTAAAAATTAAAGAAATAAACTTGTAATTACCACGAATGAAATCTTCATTAATTAAAATATTTCGCCTGGATATACCTAACTCAAACTTCACATAAATGTTTCAAACCCTCGTAATTTCGAACGAAAAGTGGAAAAGAGAGCGAAAGAGGGCGATAGAATCGGGAAGTGGGAAACCCTCTTTGGCATCACAGCATTGATTCTACGAGTTACGTAGCAGCCTATCTCGCTTGTGTGTATCCAAATCTCCAGTTTCTTCGTGCAGGGAAGAATTGAAGTAGCATTTTTTTTCATTTATTTACACACCGGTTGAGGTTGGAAGAGACGAGATATATGGCTTTTTCTCCAGTTTGTTGAAGAGTTAAAGTATTTATAAGATCTTTTATTTTTAGGTTGCAGAGTAATGACGATTTTTTTTACGAAGTTTATTTACTTTTTTACAAAAAAAAGGGCTTTTTTTTAAAGAGGAAGATAACTTGCATTTATTTTTATACAATCGTCTCCGCAAATGTTTCTGATGAGTTTATAAAATATTTCTGTAATTTTTATGAGTGGGTTTCTAATTTTAGGACCTATGATTGGAGATATAATACGGAGTATGATTCTCAAGCGGCAGTGACGCAAAATTCCGTCCACTTCATTCCAGTTTTCACTGTGATGATTCTATAATTTAAATAACTTATAACGCTCAAGTATAATAAAATATATTTTGATATGAATGCTTGTAATTAATATAGGCGCTTAATTTTTAATAATTACATAGCTTTATCAAAAGTGTATGCCCCAACCCCAGAAAATCCCTTAAACATAACAGTTATTTTCGGAATTCATATGAACACATCAAAATTTGAAAAATCTAAAAGAAATAATTAATTTTAAAGATGTATAAATTATAAATGTATAAAATAAGAATATTCCTGTAATTCAGACCTCATACCTCTTTATACATAAGTAAAAAAATACACATAAGATATAACAGTTCTTCATTTTTAAAGAATAATTTAACAAGATATAAGCGCCTCTCAGGTGGTCTAATGACTAAATAATCATTCCATAGACTTTGAGCATTTTTTTTTCTTTGGTTGCCTCATCATTTTTGATTTTCTTCATATTTTGTATATGAAACATATGTATCAACAATGAAGTTCAAATTCATTTTCTAAAAAATTCCACCTTAATTTTTTTTTGTTAGGTGCAGTCCAAAACTGCAACTTATTGTGCAACCAAAACTGCAAATTAAACTTGGTCATATTTACAGAATTTAAGGGTTTCTTAAATCATATATTTTCTGTAATAATAATGAACAAAATGAACAAAAAAAATTCAAACAGATTTTCTATTTGTATAAGTTTTCAAATTATTTTCTGTAAAATTTGTAGTTCTGTCTGGATTTTTAAAAATTTCAGAGTACTTTAAAAAAGACTGAAATTTTCCCCAAAGTACCAGTTTTAGAAATTAAATATCTCATCAAGGGAAAGAGATAACTGTATTAAATTTTTACATGTGCGGTACTACTTCCTGATATGTTCTTTAAAAAAAATCTGGCAGTTATTCCCTCTCATTGCAGAATTCTAACAATTTAAACTTTGAAAAAAAATTTTAAATCTGCATTTTTGAAGGTTTGTAACACAAAATGGGGACCTGGTATTATCACGACATTAAAGAACCTCTATATATAATCTTTATAACCTGTAAATTCCATCCAGTTATTCCAATTGATAGATATAGAGTTTTGAACTTAAAGAAATGCCAGTCAGTCACAAAGGACTTTGCTAAGTCTTAATCTAGCACTGCAAAGCTACTGAAAACCAAAAGAAAAGAAATAATAATGAAGATAATTTATTAATTTAATGCTTTTAAGTTTTAATGGTTTTCTAAATTTATGAGAAATAGTAGAAAAAAAGTGAGTGAAGTTACTTTTTGTGTTTCTAATCTGCCATTGGAAAATTATAGAAATGAAAAAAAAAAATCATTTTTAATGACTGTCCTATTTAGAAAAGATCTGAAATTATAGCACTCAGTTAAGGTTTAAGGTTGTATCTACTCATTTTAGCATGTGCCCCGCTGTGGACAGGTCAGTTGGAACTCTGTTCCCTTGAGAACGTCGAAATTGAAGCAGTGCTGAACCAGATTGGGAGGGGCACAAACTGTCTCGACCGGACAGCTATAGGACCGCGTACGCTAAAGAAAACTGGTTCACGGTCAATCTATGGCGACTGCAATGGAACTCCATGCTGTTGCCAATCCAGTTACTGGTGTTTCATCAGGAAATGGTTGAAAATTATGTTCCCTGAGCTAAATCGCATTTCTCCACACTGGGGATAAATAAAATGGAAGTCGCTCAATTTCGCCCATTGCCGTCCTATACTGAAGACCTGGCGCTGCTGCGCGGTTAGCCAGAGGGAAGCTCCCCTCTGGGAAGCCGACTGCGAAAATTGTTTACAACTAAGTACCCCTCGGCGGACCCAAAACAGCATCGCCAAAGATTTGTTAGCTTTCGGACAAAGTAGTACATTGCCATACATACATTTACCATTAACATTCCATACATATACGATATTCACGAAATTACACCTACAAACATATTACAATTATACACAGAGGTGAATCAGTTTCTCATTACAGCAGCTAATATGCAAACCGACTACTTTGAATTTTTAAGATAATGAAATATAAGGAGGTCATTAACAGTTTATAGGGAAAGAATAAGAAATCGCAGGAAAGATAATTATTAGAGAGGATATAGACAGATCAAAATGAAAATCAACCATTCACCAGACTAAAAAAAAATGTTTTGTTGCTTCAACAAAATGTTCGTTTACTCTATTTCAAAGAAACATTTTTGTTGAATCAACAGAATTTTTTATAATTCAACGGAATATTTTGTTAATTTAACAAAAATTTTGTTAAAACTAACAAAATTACTTGGTTGAAACAGTGCCAACTAAATTTTTCTTGAATCAAGAAATTTTGTTGAATTGAACAGCACATTTTTTTCTGTGCAGACTGTGAAGTGAATTTTAAATTAATATATGGTTTAAACATGGTATATGTAGATGTCAATCTATATGAAATAATATAGGTATATAAAGAAATAAACAGAATATAAACATATAAACACAGAATATATAACAGAATATAAATACGGAGTATACAGAGTAGCTCCGTACGGAGTATACGGAGAAAACAGAGTACAATAAACAAATAAACAGGAGATATAAACAGAAAGATATCCTGCAGTCAATATATCAGATTGTTAGAGTGAAAGTTATTTCTGATTAACCGATTGTTATATTACACCAAAGTGTCTTGATTACTCAGCAACATGAGTGCAGTAAAATGCCAGACCACAGTAAATTAATAAGAGAATAAGACAGAAAACAGAGCATATATGCATTTTGCATGCACACACACACAAACATATATATATACAGTGGAACCTGCCTAATGTGACCACTCTCGGGAATGACAAAACTGCTCACCTTATACAGGTGGTCACCTTACAATGGTAGCACTTTAATAAATTTGTTGATGCTTAAAATTCAAATAACACTTGCACAAACACTCTACAGTTTATCTCACAAGATCTTAACAAGATCTCAAAATCAATAAATATCCATGAACAAAAAAGAGGAATGTAGGGAGTAAAATACTGAAACATTAAAATGCACTTTGCATACAAATTGTGCGCGACTTCCTTATACTTACGTTTCTATATGTATTTTAATACGTCTTTGTCACAATGAATAATAAGAAATAATAAATATGAATAAAAAATATAAATTTCCAATTTGCAGCTTGACATATTACTAAAGTACAGTTAGAATGTTTTCATGTTTGCACAAATATGATACAATTTTCACTAGTGTACATCAAGAACACATTGTTTAGATAACACACTGTGCTGTAACAGCAAAGTTTTAAAAGGGCCGGTCGCCAAATAAATCGCCAGGTTGAAAAAATGAAAAGAAATGTTAGGCTTTATATATGTTAGGCAAAATTTAAATGTGACTCGCCACAGGGGTGATTAGAATATATTTTTTGTAGCCTAGACAAAATTATTGTAATCCTGTGTGTAAGGAAGAAAATTAAATATATTCACAGACTACAGACGCCAACAAGATGCATTACAAAGGATAGAACCAAAGTAAATTAAGAAACAGTTAAATAGCATTATTGACAGATGGGAGATTTAAAATGGCAAGAGTATTACATTTAGAATAGGCAAAGGGAAATCAGAAGTACTCATAAATGTGTGATTAACTTCATCAAAAGTAATTGTAAATATGTGATTAACTGCATCCCACACACCTCTTGCAGGAAACCACGCTGAATCAATTTTAGCATCAACAGAAATATAAAAGAATCTAGACTAAAACAAGTTTTCCTTTTTAATTTATTTATCTAATTTTTTGTTGTTTTATTTATTCATCTATTGTTACAGAAGAGAGAATCAGTGTTGAGATCAAATCTGGTGTTAAACAACTGAAAAGAGATATAGCATTCTATATTATCTGAATGTGTTTTATATTTAAGAGTCAGTTTATAGTGCAAAGTGGTCACATGTGACAGGTTAAAAAACTTAAATTTGGCAGATTATCTGGTCACTATACAGTTTTCGCAGGTGGTCACTTTACAGGATATTGTCCCCCATACATTTTTTATGAGTAGTTACAATGTTGTTCACTTTAGACAGGTGGTCTCTTTTCCAAGGTAGTCACTTTAGCAGGTTTCACTGTATATATTTTATTTATAATGGAGAGTGAAGTATTCTTTAAGTCATACAGGGTGCCCCAAAAAGATGGTAACGGGCTTTAATTCTTTATCGATTAGAGATAAATGGGATGAGTAAGTTGAAAAATGTTCAAAATAAGGTCGGAAATAAGACGCCGTTAAGAAAAAAATTCGTCTCGTCCATTTTCATAAAGTTACACTTTTTAAATATGTAGTACATCCCCCGTACAAAACAATTTCCATTCCGTAAAATGTGCCCCGTACACTCATGAAGCAACATGCAAAATTTGAGCACTATACCTTAAAAAGTGTCAGAGATATGAAAATAAATATAAGTCTGACTTAAAACACTTTTCCATGACTCTCGAAGGGAAAAAATCACTGAGAATGATCGCATTTCAAGGGTCGTACAGAAATAACAAAATAAAATACTTTTTTCCACTCTAGCAGTAAACCTTTACATTCAAAATCATGTATGGTTCCCGATCATCTTTCTTTAAAGATATCTCTGCGACGTTGTAGGATGAGAGGCTCAAATTTGGTACACGATCTGATTAGTTTATGAGGCGCATTTTACTAATTGGAAATATTTTTGTACTGGGTCGTATACAAATTCAAAGCTGTAACTTTTTGTAAATAAACGAGAGGAATTATTTTCTTAACGGATTCTTATTTCGGACCTTATTTTGAACATTTTTTCAATTTACGCTGCCCACTTATCTCTAATAGATAAAGAATTAAATCCAGTTATCATCTTTTTGGGGACATCCTGTAAAAAATCAAGTATTCACCATAGCATTCAGATTTTAACAAAAAGATTTCATAACCAAAATAAGTACTTTGGGAACAGAGACATTAAAGGATAAAGAAAATTTTAAGATATTCATTATGAATAAGATTTTAATTTATTTATTTGTTTCATAACATATCCTCTATTGATACTCCCGTGATATGCGACCATATTAAATGCTTCTCTACCAAATAATTCAAGAAATTATTTATGCCATTTATTCAGAAATTATTTATGCCATTATTCAAAAATTGTTTGCTTGCTATAATTATCCAAACATTTCACAAAAAAAGCCATTATGCTCATTGAGCATTGATAAAGTTATTTCGCAAATATTTTAATAATTTGTTTGATTGCACTAACATTATAAATGCGAAAGTGATTTTGTTTGTTTGTTTGTTTGTTTATTACGGTTTTAAGCCTAAACCGCTGGATCGATATAAATGAATTTTGTCGATAGATGATACCCTGGAGATGGTTATAGTCTACTTAGAATTTCAGATTTTTAATTACTTTTTTAATTATTAATTAAAAACCGTTTTTACTTTTCCATTTTGGCGAGTTCCGCCGGTATAAAATGATTCATGTTTTGAGCTAACAGAAATGCTATTACTTCAATGAAGAATCGCGTGCATTTGAATAATATGAAATACCACTAAAATTTTGCCAGTTTTACGCCAAATTCATCTTTCTATAACAATAAAAATGAATTTTCTCCAGACAAATCTTCACCTCGCAGAGCTTTGAACATCTGAGCATGTTTTCCCATGTTTTCGGAAGCCCATGTTTTCGGTAATGTGCACCTGAGGCTCAGAATTTTGAAATTTTAATTACTTTTTAACTATTGATAAAAACCATTTTTAAGTGGCCATGCTTCTCGAGTTTCGCCCGCACAAAATGATTTATTCTTTTGAAATAAAGTGGAAATTCTATTTGCAGAATCGCTTGCATTTTAAAAATATGAAATGCCGTAGAAATTACGCTAGTTTTACCCCAAATTAAAAAGCATACGAAAGAAAAGTCCTAATGTGTTTCTTAAAGTTCATAAATTTCCAAATCCTATCAATATTATAAATGTGCACGTTTGTGTGTTTGGATGTTTGTGACTGAATCACATAAATTTGGAATGAAGATAGATTATGCCCTAGATTAATATACAGGCAACTTTTCATGCATAAATTATAGTATGACTCTTTTACAAAGACGCTCCAAGTAATTTCAATATATTACGCTCTCTGGGCATTTTGTAACTACTAAACCGATTCTAGAACTTTTTTCACTGATTGAAAGTAACACTATTCCTGAGTATTATTGTTTGTTTAGTTGTGTATTAAGGCCGTTTGACTGCACTAGGGTTCTAGGCCTATATGGGGATTGCCCTCTGGTGGGGACTTTCTAAGGGATTCTACCCCGTATATATGCGAGGTTTCGGAGAAAGCCACGGAAAACTCCGAACGGCTAGGTCAACAGGCGCGACCGGAGTTTGAACCTGGCACCTCCCGCCTTTCAGTTTGGAGAGCAAAACCTCTCAGCCACTGGTGGAACCCTGAGTATTATAGGCTACCTTTTATGCATATATCACAAATAGTTCCTTTACAGGGATACTCATAAGAATTACTTTACGCTCTATGTGTATCTCTGTAACTACTGAACCAATTCCAAACTTTTTTCACTGATAGATAGCTACAGTATTATAGGCTAAAATTCATGCATGCAGCATAAATAGTTCTTTTACGAGAATACTCAAAATAATTCTAATACATTACGCTCTATAGTACCTCTGTCCTTTAAGTTTAGGATGTAGATATAGCTTTTATAATTTTGACTAAATTCCACAGTTGATTCTAATCTTATGCTTATTAATCCTGAATACGAAGTGTTGGTATTTGTTTACTTATGAGCTTTGCTTGAAGTGTAAGGAACTGCTGGACAATGATTAAAAATAGAGAGAGAGAGTCTCAAAAAAAAAGAGAGAGAGAGAGAGAGAGTCTCAAAAAAAAAGAGAGAGAGAGAGAGAGAGATTGACCAGAGGGAATTAGAAACAACAAGCATAATTTTAGCTTGTTAAATCAAAACTTTTTTTTTGGTCGAGCAAAGATGAACCGTAACTGCAACAGCAACTTGCTATTTTCTTCCAAAATTTAGCGACGCGCTGGAACCCCTTAAAAGTCCTCCAATAAGGGCAGCCCCCTCTTAGGTAGCTACCCTCGTGTAGCTTATCCACAAAATTAAATCAAATCAATCCAAAATTTAGTTATTGCAACTAATACAACTATAAACTAATACAACTATAAACTAAGTTTCTCGTTAAGTTTCAGGACCTAAGAACATTTCATGTTCTAGTCAAATCTTGAGTTTTGTTGGTTCAATTCTCCCATAATCAATGAAAATACTACAAAATATTTTTGTAAATCAAAGTATAGTGTCTTCGACCAACAATCGTGAATATTAAGAGACGTTAAGGGCACTTCAAGCCACTTTGTATGAAAATGAAGCAATGGAAGGGAAATATAGGGTTATTACATTTTATTAATTAACAATTGAGTAAATATCTTTATTTTTTGTACTTATATTTATATACTTGACATAAAAAAAAAATTGTAGGAATACAATATTCCATATGAAATACAAAATAACGTATCTAGCAATCATCATTCGTTTAAAATGTAATTTTTCGTGTATCTTCTTGAAATTTAAATAACTTCCCATAGACCTCAATGTATTAGGAATATTTTGAGTGCTCCTGTAAAAAAACTATAAATGCTACACATATACCATTTTTAATAGGGTACGTGGTACAGTATATTAGAATAATATACTAAAATTTCGTAGAAATCGATGCATATTTACGCGAGTTAGAGCACGGACGGACGGACGGACAGACAGACAAACCGAAATCATAAACACTTTTCAACCTTGTTGGAAAGTGTTAAAAAGAATGCTGCACGGGGTATTAAGTGAAAAAATATTGCATCATTTATATGTATAGTTTAAACAATATTAAATACTCACAAATAGTTAAAACAGAGCTTTTACTATAAATTTTTAAGGCAATTGTAATTTGGGGAAAAAATAAGATAATGTAAAATTTTCTGAATTATTTAAAATATTTAATAGGAAAGTTATTTATGTTTAATAAACCTTACACTACTGCTGAAATATTAAGGTACTACAGGACAAATAATGAAAAAGTTTAAGATTTCAGCAAACTTAAGATGTGTGCAAACTAATTAGTCATTTAAAGTACCATATACCTTGATGCTATTAGTAACATAGTTAAATGAAGTTTTTTAAAAAAAATCTGTAAAACTTGCAAATAAAACTAAATCGTTACATTCTCTGAACACTCATCACTGCTATAAGCTTAAATAAGTTCTTAAAAATCCACATGGATTCTGCTTTTTAATAATTTTATTTAAGTGGTTTTCAGAATAACTGATTCAAATGTAAATATCGCTGTTAATTTCTTGAATCATCTTGAAATCATTTATTTGATGCATAAATATTGAAGAACTGAATTAAAAATATATTATAAGAATTTATCAAATTCTTAAAATTTAATCTTTTACAAATACCTTCATTAAGAGCTTTTCTCCGTACTCCAATACGCTATTCGGATTTTCGACCAGAATCTAAGCAAATAATAAAGAGTTCATTAACATATTATTAGATATCTGCAAAATTAATGATAGTTGGTAATTGGACTTATGGGGCTGTAATTGGAGTAGTTAAGTAGAAAATTGTAATGAAGATTACCAGATTTTCTTCACTATGCAGTTTATCTAATATGAACAAAGCCTGGGCAACTGAATCAAAAAGATGTAAATCTTTCGGATTATTTTTATTTTAATGTCAATAGTGTTATGGTTTGGTTAATGGCTAAGAAAGGACAAGTGTGTGTGATTGTGTGTGATTAAGGAAAACCTGCGCGAGGGGTATCTGCCTAAGATGGGGTATGCCTTGGTAGGAGGACTTTCTATGGGTTTCTAACGCGTATTCACGTTACATCTGGAGAAAACCTACCAAAACTCCATATCCTTAGATCCAGATGGGACCCGAACCAGGGACTTTCACACTTCGGTCGTGGACCACTTGGACCATTTTCTGTGATATAACCACTGTGCCATGGTGAGGCCCTAAGCAAGGCCAAATGAGGACTAACTGGGTAAGGGAAGGGGATGCCTTGTGTGGAACACTTTTTAAGTAGTTTTAACGCGTATTGATGTTATATCTGGGGAAAACAGAGCCGAAAACTCCAGACCGTTGGAGCGACAGCCACTCGGAAGGCCAGAACCTTGGACTTTGTCACTTCGTGGTTGATGTCTTATCCACTTGGACAGCAGTCGGCGGATAATATTTTGAATTTGGGGGAATTTGATACATAAATAAAACAACAGAAAATCAATCACTGTCTTTTTTTATTGCTTTTTACGAATTTTTTGCAATATCTTACTGCGTTAAAATTGATTTAAATACTTAAAATAACACTCTTAACAAAATATTTTGCGATACTATCGTTTCGGATGACGCAAAAGGTCCTCTCTTCCTCAGTTTCAGAAAAGCTGTGCAATCCACACATACAGGAAGATTAGAACACATTAAAGAAGTCAACTATTTGATATCTGAACTTCCTACCAATATTTAAGGATCTTTAACCACAAAATTCAGAAGGTAGGTTGTGAAAAGAGTTTTCAAGACATTTTTGAAGTAACATATATGGAAATGGAGAATAAATTGTACTTAAGTTCCGTTACACACCAGGACAGTAGCCAGACTTTTTTTTTGGGGGGGGGGATGCAGTTCATCACATGTTTTTAATTAGTTCTGATTTTAAAGTTCCTATTCTAAATTTCATACTCTTTCCCATTTTTGAATTCCCATTATTTTAATTCCGTTTTGTAAATTACTTTAAAGTTTAACCGTTAAAGTATTCTTTATCAGACGTCCTTGTCTTCTGTCTGTGATCTTCCCTTGAGTTTATTCACGGGGCTTCAGTAAATTTTATTGTGTTACAAGTTCTCCTTGCTTAGGCCCGGTTGGAGAGCCCACATTTAAATTTAAATTTTATTGGGTTATCTCTAACCACCAAGTTCCTTTTTCCCTGGTTAATCTGCGGATTTAATTGGTGACCGTCTTTCTTATCCAAGTGCTATTGCCATGTTGGCTTAGTGTTCTCACTTCGTTGTACAGTCACTCATCGCTTTTGTCTCTGCCCGTGAAGGTAACGCAGCTTTGCTGCGCTTCCTGTCCTCATTATAATCACCATCATTTTTAAATAAACTACCTTGATCATTTGGATTTTGGAATGCAACAAGCGCAGGTTGTTGTCTATGCAATGTAAAATGCATACGATCACTAATTTTTGTCAGTAACAACACAAGCATTTCACTTAATTTCTCAGATCAATTCTGTCAAAGGGATTCAAGGTTTATGCTTTTTATTTCAATATGATAGTCAGTGTTCTCCATGGCAGATAACAAAACAGCGCCTTCTCTCCTTATAAGAAGGACACCGATGACTTCGTTTGAAGGCTCATTTTTAAAATTTCTTCAAAATGACCATTCATAATGTTTTCTGTCGTGAGGGTTAATGAAAAAACGCTCATAGATTTAGGCTCTAAGAATAACAGTGATTCAAAACAATATTTTGGCATCCTGTCTACTTTAACATGTTCTCTTTCACTGTTGCGAGGAGGCTATGATTCTGCCTTCTGCGCCCATCGTTACTTCCCGGCAGGGGTCTTTGAATGAATCTGCAGCAGCGACATTTACAATTCATTTTACGGATAAAATAGCCAAAGTTTAAAACTAAATATTCCCTTATCATTCGATGATGGAATACATACGCTTTCCAGATTAATAATCTGATTTTCAAAATGCAATGCTTGTGGTTGTGTATTCTCTCAATAAAACCTTTAAAAATAATCCACTTAAATATTTCCAGCTTTAGCTTTCAGATGTCTCAGCATTAATTAGTGTCTTCCTGATCACGAATCATTAGCCTTAAGTCGGAATTTAATTCAATAAACCTCATTAAGACGTAAGTGACTTTTAATGCAGTTTATTAGTTATGTTCGAGCATAATTAGTAAATAGAGGAGTCTTCGTACCTGATTAGTCCAATTTTCATTTTACGAGATTGTCGAATTCAAAATGTTGGTGTCTTGGCAATTCGTTTAATTACCGACGCTGGGAGACTGCAAGACACGTTTTGAGCGATAGCGAAATAGCTAAATGGAATTTTAATGGGAAAATTTTGAGCACTAGAGTTAATTTTATTATGTCTGATTTCATTCAAATTCGCGTATTTGCGAAATCAATTAAAATAGAATCTAAAAAGAATGCTTTACCTTTGGTGTATGATAAATATATTCTGCGTATAAAGTTTAAAAGATTTTACTATATTCAATTACATCCAAAGGCAAATAATTGTGAAATCAATAAAGTGACACCTAAGAAGTCTGCTTTATCTTTGACGTAGTATAAGAATATACTCTGTGTGTATAAATTAACAATATTTTGCTCCATTTTACTATTGCGATGACCCCTTAAAATGATGCCATGCAAAAACATGATGAATAATATAACTTAATTACCTTGAAGGAAACGATAAGTTTTAGGTGTGTTAGGTTATTTTTATTTATTTTTATCATTATTTATTTATTTTATTTTTTGCATTGTACGGCTGCGGAAAAAAAATGTTCCACTTGCTCTTTATTTCGCTGTCGTTCGTCACACAGGAAAGTTATATATACCATTCGTTTGCAAATAACGCACACTTTAATTTGCAAGTAATTTAATTTGCATAAGGTGCCGACTTCATATTTAATTCTGCATCAACTTCGTTTTTCTCAATGGCAACTATGTATTTTGACTTTATTAAACGAAATAAAACCTTCAAATTACCCTGAATATTAATTTTCGTCAATTTTCTACGATAATTTCCGGAAATATTGCGAATTATTTTGCGCGTTTTTAAGGGACTTTCTGCAAATTGAAAAACGCTATTTGTAGGTTCCGAACTTTTCGCCTTTCATTCATTTCGCTCACGAGAGTTAAAAGAAATAAACATTATTTTCAAGGAAAATATTTTTTCCATCTCTCTTAAAGTTTTTTGTAGTAAAAATATCAAGGGTAGAAATTAGAATATTTAGTCAGTGGTCCAAATGACCCGTGAGTTCATAAGTTCCTTGGTTCGTTGATTTAAAGAAAAAATGCAAAAAAAACTGCTCACGATTTTGAAAATCATTCTAATTTTGAAATTGTTATTGAGTATTTCCCTTGATGGTTCTCTCAGACAGGTGAAATGTTGGCAGGATGGAGAGGCTGCTCTCTGTTCTTCTTACTACAAGCATGAATGTTACTCAGCTACGTTCGAACTTGAGGAATGGTTTCATGATTGAAAATTTATTTGTTTGAATTCAATGTAAAAAACGAAATTATTTTTTTGCCGACCCAATATTATCACTGTGCTTGTTATTTCACTTTCTTCATTTAATATTATCGTCTGCAAAGTGCAGTATTCTTATAAGACTTTTGGCGGAATTTTAGTTTATATTCAGATGAAAATTTAGACAGAAAAACGTGATTTTGAATGTTTTTCTGAATGTTTGATAAAGTATGGGGAAGTCCAAAGACCCAATGTTTCCAATATTAAAAAAGGTCAAATTCATGCCTCGAATATTGAGGATGTTAGTTTTTCAGAAATAGGGCGTTTTATTAGAAGACATGCATCTACTGCATCTAATTCTATACTTGGAAAATATTTTATTTGGAGGAATACGGTAGCGGACGCAACAATAGACGCTTTATAGAATCACCATCAAACTGTAAAAGCCTCTAATTTATTTGCTTCAAAATTTGATATTTTTTAATACCGCTATCTTTTACTGTGTTTTTGCACAAAAGAAATCTAATTTTATTTCATTTTAAGCAATTTTCAAAAAATTGTGCACTTAATAAATTTATATATGGTCCCTTAACTCATGAAAATAACATGTTTTATTTAATATAAATTAAACTACCGAACGTAAAAATTTTAAATTTTGCACAGCCATATGATATTACTTTCTGCATTTATTTCCATCGAAATTGGCTATGTTTCTATTCATAATTTTTTTGAATATTAATTTAATAATTCATAATTCATATTAATATTTTATTTAAAATCATAATAACATTAAATTATGTTTGGGTCGTTTAGTTCTAATAGTACGATTAAAAACCAGCTTCTTACTATCAATATTATATGAGATATGAATTAAAGTATGAAAAAATATTTTAACATATGGGGAGGGGGATTTTGGGTGCTCATTACTCACCCATTTTCAATTCAAATTTATTGAAAATGGGTATCCGGGGTTAAAATGAGCTAAATGTTTGAAATATGAAGTGAAATCTAGGGGTTGCTATTGGGGAAAAAAAAGTTGGTGTGAGTTTTAGTATGTAGATGGCCCCTTATGCAATTTTTATGCATAGCAAATTAAAGTGTACGTCAATCGAAAACGATTGGTATCTATAACTTTGCTGTACGACGATTGACGGCCGAAAAAAGTACAAGTGGGACGTTTTTTTTCGCAGCTGTACATCTCTGGCAGTTAAATATTATTTCTGCTAATAATTTTGTTAAGCTGAATTGTCAAGTAACAAGTCAGTTAAGTAATTTTACTTAATCGTCATCTCCTAAGTAATCGCTTGCTTGTGATTAAAATATGCGATATTACAAAATTGTAATTTTCTCCACTGAAAGATCACCATTGCATAAAGCGTTGATTTTATTGAAATTTGCGTAAATGAAAATTTTTCTGTGCCACCAATTAAACGTTTGTTTAACTCAGTACCTGGCATGGGGCACATTCATAGCCATCCAACAAAAAATAATGTAGCAAATTTAAAGTATTTCTACTAAATTTTTTACGATTAATAGTCACCTTCAATTTTATTCCTTTAAAGCATAGCACGGTGAGCATGGTTTTCGTTTGCTGCTGTTATGCGATGTATTTCAAATTTTCAATGCATAATTAATGAATTAATTAATGTGCAAAGAAAAACATAAGAGGACGGGTAACCAGGGACGTATTAATGCTATTTTGGAGTGAGGACGGCTAGTTGAAATTTTTGACTTTTCGCCCCTCGTCCCGGTCGTCCAACCCCCCCCCTCCCCCTTTAATCCGCCAGTGCAGGTGACAATTATTGAAGACGGATAAAAATTGAAAATAGCTATCCTTGTGGGCGGGTCATATATTCTGACTTCTCGAAGCCTGATATGTAATCATCATCCCAAAATGTATATTGTTTTGCACTGAAATTTTACAAAAATTCTTCATGCCTTGTAATCTGCCTCTTCGTAGCACAAAACCTTTAAAATATTGAAATTGCTTTCGCAGCATTTTTTCATAAAATTTTTACCTCCTTTTATAGTCAAAACATCTACGACATAAATAAAACATTCTGTCAGAATTTTCGTTCTGTCTCTTAGACGTGCGTAGAAGCCGGTGTACCTTGGGGAAAAAGCAAAAATAAAAACAAAGAATCCATAAGTCACGATTCCTCCATTGTGATTCCTCTCCTAACTCAGTGTTTGAAAAGACAGTTACAGCCTATTTTGTCCTAGCGCTTTATTTGTGTCGTAACAACAGTCTATACCCTACGTGGACACGCATACTGATTTTCCCCAGATGTATTTGTATTGAGCTATTGGCCGAATTCGAAGAATGTGAAAGGATACAAAAAAGCTTTAGAGCCTGGGCTTATGAAAAATTCATGTAACATGTATTTCAAAAACATCTTTCTCCTATTAAATTTTAAACAACTGTTTATTTGTTTATTTATTTATTTTTTTCCTTGCGCTTCCCATTTTTTATCTATCATTTTTAAATACAGTTGATCCCCCTATAACACGGTAGAAACGTTCCGTGAGTCACTCAAATTATACAAACACATCAGCATCATCAACACTGGGCTGAAAGGCAATACAGAAACATCTATGTCATCTACCGTGTTGTACGAGCTTCTTTAGCCTGTTATAGGAAAAAGAAGGCAATTTTTTTTTCTCCCATGTTGCATGAATCCGTCTTACATGAATCCATGATATAGGAGGGTCTATTCTAATTAAATAACTACGAAAGAGGGCATAGATTTGATGTCTAGTTAATATAGTTGGAATTTTAAGTATAGTTTACACCAGGGTTGGAAAAAAAGCCGGTTTATTTGAAAAAAACCAAAAAACGGGTTTTTTGGTTTAAACCAGGTTTTTTTTAATCCTTTTATAATTACCTGTTGCATACTTATAAATAAAATTATTTGTAAAATGTTCAAATAACAATTAATATTCCTTCTGAAAGTAATTAAAACAAAGTAAATAAATAATTGTTGCAATACTTTTGTGGATATTGAAATCATTCAATTTTAAAATTTTATTTAGACATACCATTTTTCATCTTTAGTATATAATATAATACAATATTAATTGTTTTCCACATTTTACATGGAATCTTTTACTTAGATTCATCAGTAATAATGGTGATAAGTTGTTCAAAATGATATTTTTAAGGTTTAAAAATAAGTTGGTAAAACACAAAACCTCTATTTTAGAAACAAATCAAAAATGCAGCCTATAATTTAAGTTTAATTAATAATTTTAATAATGATAAAACAATGAGGTATCTATTTGACTGATATAACAACTTATTGTTGATACTTATATAAAGATAATTTTTAAAGATATCAGAAAGTATTCTATCTGTAGTATTCGGAATTTTAAATTATTCTTTTAAAAAACCAATTGTTTTTTTGTTTTTTTTTTGAGAAAAGACCATTTGGTTTAAACCAAGCCAACCCTGGTAAACACCTTTTGCGTAGATTCTCGTAGTATGTCTATCACTGGTTCTGAACTCTAAACTAAACCTCTTAATGCAGATTGAAAATCTAAAATACCTAATTGGACCTTCTACATTTTTCTTCACAATGGAAAATATACTAACTTCTCTAATTTTTAAGTAAAGTACATTTTACTCAAAACACAGCACCTTAGAGTACAGGGTGTTTCACAATCCCCTCTCGGTTTTGGAAGGCTTATAAAATATATATATATTACCAATATAGCAACAAAATTGACTTTATTGGAGAAATAAATGTTAAAAGTTTTATTCACAAAAGTCCAATACGTGAACCTTTCGTGACAGCGACGGATTAATGCAATTTTGCAGGGGGTGGAGGGAGGGCAGCTAGTTTGTCGAATCATGAGCATCACGAAACAAGGACAGATCATAGGAGGAGGCGGAGAGGCGACCACCCCAATTGAGAAAAAAGAAATTAATGTAAAAGATCCTATATTACTTCCATAAAATGAATGTTGTAATTGTAAACATAACAAATAAATACGTTACAATTGAACGAAGTGTATTGTAACTGTAAATAGTAATGAATTACTGGAAGGCTGTTTTTTTTTTTTATTACACTGAAGAAAGGAAAATAAACCATTTAAATATCTGGTGGTTAAATAATTTATATTATGCATTCTCTTTATCATGTGAGCAATACTATTGCCTTCGAAAAAGCCTTCTTTTACAATATTTTCTTGATATGAATATAAGATACACTGTAGTGTTCATTTAATCTAATAATTCATAGCAACACAGTTATTAGATCACCAGTGAGTCCATATAACCATGTGAGTCCATATACATCCAGGTTCCCCACTGTTCCACTTTGTTGCTCGGGGTGGGGAATATAATGGCTTCCATTCATAGTGTCCGTCCTGACATTTATTGTCCTTGTTTTACGACAATTGCCCTCCCCTGTCATTTGAATGTAAAACATTTCTCAGCTGATTCAACCTGTTGAAATGGAGTGCCATGGAACATGCAGCTCTAGTGAACGAAACAGGGTGTTATTTAACATGACAAATATTAGTGAGTAAGGTATATTTTTCGTTAAATAAAACTCCTGCGCAATTATTCTTTACTTTCCTTAATTTTATATTTAAGCCTTTGTTTTATTGTCCCTTATTTGCATCTACGTGCTGTGCACATGTATTCGGTCTCATTTTTAAAACAAAAACTTTTTATTTCAACCCGAATAAGATTGAAGATCTTGCATGAAACAAATTATAGGCGCATCATTAATTGACTCTCCACCAGTAACTGACACTTGACCTGATAATTTATTGTAATAAGCTTTCATTTCAGAACTTTCATCCAATGGTGCTAATACTAATTCAGGCATTTATCTTTATGCAATTCTTTTTTACCCCTACGGGACTCTAGTTATCAAAAATTGAGATTTTAAACTCAGTACTAAAAAAATCTTCTCAGTGAGTCGCTTAATGCTGAAATTAATATTCCCTCTTTCTGTATGAAGCATACTTCTTTTTATAAATTAATTAATTTAATTGTGTCATATAATAATACATAAGTCTGTGGAGATTTTTTTAAATAAATGAATTAATTTGTGTGTTTAAAATGGGGTGTCAGTTATTAGATAACAAAAATGGATTTCACGAATAAATGACACTCATTTCAGCTATCGGTTCTTGATAATTGCATAAAATTTACAGGAAGTGCATAAAATAGCTACTTAGAAAGTGGCAGATAATTTTATTTGCAGATAATTAGAGAAAATATAATATTTTCCCAGTGACTGACACCCAGTCAGTCATTGGTTCTAATATTATTTGTCAGCGTTCTCATTTTGCATGTGATTTGTTATTTTAAAGAAGTTTCACTGTTTTAAAATGCATAAAGGAACATATAAAACGGTATTTTTTTTGTAAAGATTTTTTTAAAGATATACATGGCTTTCAAATAAAAAAATTAATCAACAGACACAGAAACTTTTGATGATTTAATTGACTTCATGCTTTGTCCAAAATCATACAAGATATTATGCCTCAGAGTAAATAAAGGCACGTATAAAGTTTTTAAAGGAAATGACAAAAGAATTTTCCTACAAGTATTCAAAAGTTTTATTTCTGAAATTACGCATGAAATAAGATCCGATCGTTCTAAAAAAAGCCACTATTTAGGTCTAACGCCAGCTGTTGCAGAACATAATGGGTGGAAAAAGTATTTCCGAGCAAAAGAGAAAATACAAAAAATATTTAGAAAAAGGAGCAGCATACCAATAGAGAAAATCATGAAATTCACTGGGATGATCTGGGAAAAAGATCGGAGATTTGGGGGCGGGATCCAGAGTTAGACCAAGTTAGAAAAAAAGTATCGGTTCTATCACCTTGGAAAAAATATTTCTATAGAATTTTATGTGAAGAAAAGTATGAAAGTCAGTCAAAAAGTTGCCTGCACTGCTTAAGAAAACAAAACAGGATAGATATTTCACAATAACTTTATTTGTATCTTAAAAGTTCCATGCAAAATCTACTTGTCAAAGTAATTACCTCCGTTATTAAAGCATTTGTCAGAACTGGCAGTGCTTTAATAACGGAGTGCTAGTACAAGTTTTTCAGTGCCTTCTGCAAACAAATCCCCTCCCATTCCCGATAACTACGTTTGGGTTGCAGCTTTCACTTCGTGTCGCTTTGAAAGTTTTTATTTCATGGGACCAAAAACTTGGAAGTCACACGGAGAAAGGTCTGGACTATAGGGAGGATGATCGCACATCTCCCACCGAAACTTTTTCAGAAGGTCGCACGCTTGTTTTGCTGCATGTGGTATTGCATTGTCATGCAAGAGCACAATGCCTTTCGCTCTCGAATTTTAAGTGATTTTTGCAATCGTTTTAGAGTTTCATAATAAGCAGATGCATTAATTGTGGCACCCTTCGGCATGAACTCTGTATGCACCAAACCTCTGGCGAAAAACAGATACAGCATCACCTTTCCCGCAAATGGGACAGTTCGACACTTTTTGCCAGTCGGGGAAGTGTAATGTTTCCACTCGAGGTAGCTGTGTTTCTTTTCAGATGAGAAGTGGTGAATCCAAGACTCATCTTCGGCCCCAATTTTGTCCAAAAACTCATTATCTTCCTTTTGGTAACGTTGCAGCAATTTCAACGCACTTTCAAAACGCTCCCTTTGTGTTACTTCGTTAGTAGACGAAGCACCCATATAGCACAAACTTTCTGAAATTTAAGGCAATAATTTTATGCTCACTTTCATGAGAAGTAGCCAGTTCATTAGCGATTTCGTCTGTTGTTATGCGCCTGTTTGCAAAGATTCATTCATTCACGCGAGGAACTATTTCAGAATTTGTGACAGTTGATTGTCTTCCCTTGCGCTCAGCGTCGTAAACATGAACGGACGTCAATATCTGTACGCCCGTTCTCAAGCATGTCGCAGTACTTCGCGATAGCTTGACGTGACTTGTACATTTTCTGCTCACAAGAAAGGGAATCACTGCACGCATTTCGAATTTGTACACCACATGCAGAATTCGAGACGTTTACGACTGATTACTGGACAGACTACACATTTTTCGTGAAAGTTGCTAAAGCACACGATACAGGAGTGTTGTCAGACAGTTTCATTAAAATAGCCTTTGGCAGAAGCATTTTACGAAGGGTTGCAAGTAACTTTTTGACTAAACAGTTTCAGTCCCAAAATATTTCATCTTCATATCACTAAGCAATTTTGTTGGGATTAAACAGAGTCTGTGATTACAAAAACAAGTGTCACACAATTTTTCAGGAATCAGTAAAACATGTACAGCACACAAATACATGCGTTTAAACGATTTGGCTGGGTTTATACAGTGACGGGGCTTCAAAGTGTGTAATAATTATATTTCAACAGTTCAAATTATTAAACGTTTTGATTTTCCTGTAAAAATAAAATGACTTAACCTCCCGAGTTGTGTAGTGGCTAATAAAGCATTCTACCCTCCCCCTTCTATGGGTCCGGATCCGATTCCCATCATGGGGTTAGGTGTCTTTTACGTCTTTTAGACAACGTTGGTCCACCTATTGGGTACCTCCATAGTAAATTGACCAGTATTTTTTACCTAATTGTGGCCACTGTCTATAAACGGCCCTGTTTGATTGGTGAACCCGCAATAGCCCAGTCCATTGAAGCTCGGTTCCCATCAGAACACTGAAAGTCAAGCGTTCGAAGAATGAAACTATCTCTCGAATGAACTGCTGTGGTAACGCACAGTATTAAATACTAAACCGTAAAAGCTAAAGGAAGCTGTTGCAAGTAAAATTCTCTCTTGGGTTTAATGTCCTCCGTGTTGAAACAACACCTCTGAGAGGGTGGGCATTCCAGATGCAGGTCTCTCATTTGGAATTGGTTCAAAATTAGGAGATCCTAAAGGGGGCGACTTTGGCCCACCGATTGTATGCCGTTGTAAGTTGAAACTTTCTGCCTCTGTAGTGGCCAATGCCTACACGTCAAGAGCCTGCCATTGAAGAAAAAAAAATTATCGGTTAACGGAGCGATTATTTCAAGCATTATTATATTAAGAACTGAAATTTAAAATTGTATATCCAGAATAACAAAAAAAAAGAAAAATCCGTACATTTCTTCTTTTGAAAATTTGCCAAATAAAATAAATGTAAATAAATATCTTTGAAGCATCATGATTAATTCCAAAGAGTGGATGCTTCTATGAATTTTGGATGATATTTGTGTGAATTTTCGGAAACTTACTTATTCACTAAAAGTTAAATACCGACGCAATTATTCACAATTAATTACATAATATAATCCATCTGGGATTTCCCAGGTGGATTGTCAGATTGTTGACTTTTAACTTCCTTGTGGTTTCACCGCTTCAGAAATTCGCGACATTGTTTTCAGTAATTAGACTCGGCAATATATAAAACCTAAACTCTGATGATTTTCCGAGACTATTAGGAACTATACAATTATCAATATAAATATTTGATTAAAAGAGATCGCTTTGAGTTTGTTAAGATTTTCGTAGGGAAATGAGTTTTGAATTAAACGTTTTTTATGTTTCTAACGTTTGTTTTTTTTGTTAACGTTTGTTTAGATCATTTTAGTTATCATTAGTATTTGTGTTTAATGTAAAATTCTTAGCATCGTGGAAAAATATAAATATTTATAAAAATATGAATACCAAACGTGTTGAATAAACGAAATCTTCAATTGAAGTGCAGTGAATTATTTTTTGCGTACTCTCATAGAGAGGCTGAGTTAGAATATAACTTACTGTTCATACACTTTAACAATTATACTATTCATTTTATCACTTACTAGTTACAATTTCGACGCTTATATGTTATCATTAATATGTGTGTTTAATGTAAAATTCTTAGCATCGTGGAAAAATATAAATATTTATAAAAATATAAATACCAAACGTGTTGAATAAAAGAAATCTTCAATTGAACTGCAGTGAACTTTTTTTTGCGTACTCTCATATTGAGGCTGAGTTAGAATATAACTTACTGTTCATACACTTTAACAATTATACTATTCATTTTATCACTTACTAGTTACTATTTCGACGCTACTAAATACTAAACTAACGCTTACTAAATACTAAACCGTAAAAGCTAAAGGAAGCTGTTGCAAGTAAAATTTTCTCTTGGGTTTAATGTCCTCCGTGTTGAAACAACACCTCTGAGAGGATGGGCATTAGGGTGGATTGAAAAAACTTTTTTTCGAAATTCACATTGCCTGAGTCATTATATGGTGCCACACTAGCTGAAACCAATTGTCTCCAAATTTCAGCTTAAAATGTTGACATCTTGAGGTTCCACACCTCAAGTGAATGTTTATATTGGCTTTTTTTCAAGTTTTTAATGATTTTTATGTAAAAAATATTTTTTTAATTTAATATTTTACTAAATAATTCATTAATTTATAAAATAATATTAATGAATTAATTTCTCATTAATAAATTGTTTTATTGAAACGTTACGGCCAGATATCAGATCCAGAAATGGCTTTTTGTACAAAGCAAATTATACTCTAAAATGTACTAGATGGCAGCGCATGTTCTAATCTAACTATTATACCATAACGTAATAAGGCACGTCACTTTTATAGTGTGGAATGATTCGTTTTTGCGATTGCCTGTGTTTCAACCACTTGCTTCTCCTTTGTAAGATTGAAGCAATACGTT
This sequence comes from Cheiracanthium punctorium, assembly GCA_038373885.1. Lineage (NCBI taxonomy): Eukaryota > Metazoa > Arthropoda > Arachnida > Araneae > Cheiracanthiidae > Cheiracanthium > Cheiracanthium punctorium. The sequence continues at coordinate 246,858 of JAWZYV010015148.1, read as the reverse complement.
TTATTAATTTTGATTTATATTTGACAAAAAAATAATACGGAGTTTTGAATTTAAATATGACCACAACTAGAAGTGAAACGTTTTGTAATGTTTTCGGAATTCTAGTACTATTGAAAGAGACAATGTTACCACCAACGTATTCTGATTTAATGAAGCATTTCTTAATCACAAAAAATGATATACTGTGGAATAAGGGGAACAAAAAGGATCCTTTAGTAAAAGAGATCTTCAAAATTATTTCTTTGGACGTTGAAAGAATTTGGAAGAAAGCCTCCTTGCCTGTGGTAAGTCACCAAGAAGTAATTACCCTTATTAAAAATTATAATGAAAGATACGATCACAATTCTATACAAGTAGCACAGTCTTTGTACACCATATACTTCCACGGAAGAAAGGACACGACCATTATGTAAGAAGTGAAGCTCTTTATATACTACTGTATCTGTGGAAGAGCATATTGTTATGTTGTCAGAACCTGGTTCTGTTCACATAGGACATGTGACTCCGCATTCAGGCTCTAGTACTGATATTACTTTGGCATCATAAACTTTGTTACACAGAAAGAGATTGCACTTTAAGATCTTGTTGCCGTTGGGTGAGATGCACCGAAAGTCAACATTGGGAAGAAAAATGGCGTAGTTAGACAGCTTGAAATATTTGTTGGCCATAAATTGTACTGGTTTGTATGCTTATTGCATACTAATGAACTACCTTTTCGCCACCTTTACCATAAGATTGACGGAAAGACATCTGGGCCACACCAGTTTTTTGGAACAATAAGAAAATTTCTGGAAACATATGAAACGTTTGCTGTGACAAATTTTGTTTCTATTCCTGTTGCTCTGCCTGAAATTGATAAAAAAGACCTCAGTGCAGACCAAAAGTACCTCTTCGATATTTCTAGGGCAGTATGCTCGGGACAGTGCCATCCAGATTTGGGAAACAGAAGTCCAGGAAGGATGTCTCATTCAAGCTGACTCACTACAGCGAACTGAATACTGCGCCTGTACGTGTCGACTGCCGAACCAACAGAATTCTTTAAGCTCCTAGTAGACTATGTGATGAAATTGTACGTGCCATCTTGGTTTGAAATAAAGAAAATACCAGGAGCTACTCATGGAGCACGGAATGATGAAAAGAAGTTCATTCTTCCCAGAAGATTTTAAGTGAATCATTCATGAAATTACTCAGAGGAACTCTTATTTTGCTCATTCTGAAAATATTCTGTTGGCAGTGCTGTTTGATGAATGATCTCATATTCGAGAATTCGACCTAAGAAGAATATTGAAAGCAAGAAAAACTGACTGGAAGTATGATCAGAAGATAGCAAGTATGATCAGAAACGGTTCAGAATTTGAAATAGAGAAGCTCCCTTGCCCTTCTCTATTTCAAGTACTATTTCTTACATAGCAGTAGAAAGGCATGTAAGACTACTAACGCAAGCATCATTGGTAACATGTGGAGCAAAAGCCAGAGATGGATACATCCGTTGTGGAATCAAATAACGAAAGGAACTACCAAAGTTCATTATTTTGCCCGGCATGTGGACTGATTAAAGTAAAGTGTTTTATTAGTGAATAATACTCGAAAGGTAAATTTGGTATCATTTCCTTTTCCATATTAGCGTGCTTTCAAAATATTAATTGTCTTTAAAAATGAAGTAATATGTAAATATTTAATAACTATGTATTCAAAATATACCCCAAAACTTATGACGCTTGGTTGCAAGTTAGTAACTTTTTTTTTCTTCTTTCTTTCTTTTTTTCTTTTTCTTTTCTTTTTTTTTTTTTTGTTTGTTAACGGCAATAAAACATTTCCGTACTGTTTCTTTTTAGTAGTTAGAACTGTTTTTGAGTCAGAAAATAATTATTGTAAACATTAAAATTAAATTTTAAAAAATTGATTTTTTTTTTTTACTTTTTACGTTAACATTCCTTTCTTTGAGCCCAGTGTGGAACCTGAAGTCAATCAGTGAATGGGCTAGAATTTTTTTTCTGTGACGTTTTTGCTATACAGCACCATTTCTTGAGTCAGGCAATATTAAAATCAAAAAAAAAATTTTTTTGGCATTTTTCCCTCCACCCTAGTGGGCATTCCAGATGCAGGTCTCTCATTTGGAATTGGTTCAAAATTAGGAGATCCTAAAGGGGGCGACTTTGGCCCCCTTTAGGATCTCCTAATTTTCTTATTCGTATTTTTTAATATCATAGTTGTCCTTGTCAAAAGATAATGCTCTATGGCTATTAAACAAATAAGGGGAAAAAATTAAATTGCGTGGAGTGACTGAAGAGTTTCTGTCAACTGCCCATTACTATGAATGATGGGAAAATTTCGAACCCAGAAAAGAAGAAAAATAAAGCCAGTCAACATTTTTTTATAGAATTTCCCGAAATATCATTGAATTTAAGGTTGTTCTAAAATATATTAACTGCATTCTTATTTATTAATGAAAGAAAATGAAGTCAAGTAAGCTCTTCATATGTGTTTAAAGCAGAAAAACTAATATCAGTGGCCGGTAAAATATCATCTTAACCTGAAAACATTAAAGATATTTTCAAGCAAACATTTTGCTCTCCTAAAATAATATTTGTGTAGAGATAGATGTAGAAGTAAAAGGACAAATGAAATGAAAATGTATATACTTGGATAAATGTTTATTTTATACTTTTTACATTTCGATTGTTTTACGGGACTGTTTTTATTACCTCTGCTTACACTCTAGTATTTTTAACATTTATTTCTAATCGAGGTCTTTTGATTTTACTTTTTAGAGCATTATCAAATATTTATTTATCCAGTGATGAAATTTTACGGCTTCAAATTTCCGTTTCTCAGTACATTTAACAATAACTGTAAATTTCATGAAGCTTTAATTTTCGCTCTTTAATAATAAATATAGTCATCATAATGTTTTCAACTTGATAAAGTTTCTAGATTGGATGTGTCGTTATGTCAAATGTCCCATGGTAAAAGCCATCACCCCATCCATAACTACTACTTTCTTCTTTCTAGATCTCGCAAGTTCCACTCACGACATAACCATTGTGATGTAAGTTTGACTTAGTTAACGCGATGTCTAACGTTCCTGTAATCTGCGCGGACCGAACATCAGTTAGTTATTACGGACACTACAACCTTCTATCTGAATAAGATGTGTATTTCTGAGAGGAGTGGCAGTCTTTCTTGTGTGCATAATTCTGTAGACGTGGCGTGCCTCTTTTTTGTATTACACTACTGCTGATAAATAACTCTAAAATATATGTAATCAATATTATTTGTTATTTTTCTTCTACTAGATTAAGCTCGTTTCAACACAAAAATGAAATCCTCTTTCAGGTTTTCAGAACTGTAGCAAAGCATTCAACTACGTTTTTAGTTTACTGTATACATCTATAATCTTTTAGAAGCCTAGTGTATAGGCAATCTAATTTACCAGTATCAAGACTCACAATACCAGTTAACTTATACTACTATATAGTTACGCTGATTCCTGACTCACTGATTCTCTAACAATTCCGAGTAACCACTCCAAGATAAAACTTTTATCACCACTCCAAAGAGATTAAAAAGTTGAGCACAAAAAGCGTAATAGCATCTACACCGTTTACACGATTCGCCTAACATTTTTTCATCGTTTATTTGTTTTATAATTCAGTTACATGCACATACGAAATTTAAAAGTCAATCTTTTTACTTAAGACACTTTTTCCTTTTTACTCAGTGATAAAATATATATTTAAGTAAAAATGTTCGAAATTATATTTATTACATAAAAAATAAAATTAATAAAATTATCCAAAATTCCTTCCTTGACTCCTTGAAACTTTAAAAGAATCTGTAGTCTACAGTTTATCTTTTTCTAAAAATTAATAAACATACCTCATTACGATTATTTTCAACTGAGTCAATTATGCATTGCAAAGACTTCTAGTTTTCTTATTTAGTCTTTAATAATGCATCTAATAGCGAAAAGGAACTCTTCTGCTTAACTATACTAAGTACGCGAAAACATTAGAGTCACTAATTGGTGCAATTAAATTTAGTGCCTCGAGCTTTCGTTTGCTATTGGCTTTTGCCAGACACAACTGGTAAGCAAGTCTCTTCTAAACAGCCTACTCAATAGCTCTTTTAGATTAATTGCTGAATTTTTTTACTGAAATGGATTGAATTTTCTATTGACCTTAACTAGTTAGTGATCTCATTCAACGTATTTTTTAATTATTTTAAAGTTCAGTCAACTAATCGTGCATATCTCACGTTTGATGAATTCGCTAGAGATTGATATTTTAAACAAATTGCCATCAGAGTTGAAAAAAGTCCTTGATCTCAATTTGTCTGTCTGTCTGTCCGTGCTCTTAGTGCTCTAAACATGCTTCCATTATTATGAAATTTTCATACGTTATACCTATATACTCTTACCACGCATCGGATTAAAAATGATATACATAATTTTGCGATTCTTTTTTATAGGAGCACCAAAAAGAATTCCAATACATTACGTTTTATGGAGAGTCAGTGTTTAAAGAGCATATTAGAAATATTCATCCATTTCAGACTGAACGAAATTGATATATGATGTAAGTTATTTACAAAATAATACTCTCCACCGAAAATAGTGTTACTTATCTGCCTTAAGTTGCGACAGCTAATTTTGTCACTCAAATTGTTAACTTTTTCACTTTCAGAAATAAAATAAAGCTGAAAATAGCAAATAAGCGCTTAAAAATAAGAGAACGAGTGGCTTTTCAGATTTTTAAAGAAGCGCAGATTGTTTTGTATAATTTTATACACAATTATGAAAATTTTCAAAGGGATCATACAAACGGTGTAGATGTTATTAGGTTTTTTGTGCTTAACTTTTTGGAGAAATGGCGGTAAACTTTTATCCTCGAGTGTGGTACCCGGAATGGTGACAGAATCACTGAGTCAGTGAGTCAGGGTGTGAGGGATCACAGTAGCTAACTATATAGTAGGATACGAAATGGCTCCTGCCCATTCTCATGATTCACTCTCCCATGCAGCTCTTTCATGATTAAAGTACAGCAATACCTCTAACTTACGCGTATATAATTTTTTAATTTAGTCAAATGACTAAGGAAAAGAAAAATTTAGAAAAAAAAATGTTTCATAAAATCTATAATACGAATGTATAAAAAATTCACGCTTGATTCAAACGAGCGAAATTCGATCGGTCGGAGCGAATTTTCGCTCCTTTCCGTACTTGAAAGTACGCTTCTCCTTTAGGAGCATTTTTCGATCACTGAGCGGAGCGAAATATTCGGAGCGAACGTTATGAGTATTTTCGTAAACAGGAAACGGGACGTGTATTTCTCTGAATAAGAGTACTTAAAGAACATTTCTGTGTTAATACTGTGGGTTTCGCTGTAAAAAGGTCGAAACCGACATTTTTTTCTTTCATTTCCTCTTTGATACTTATTTTCACTCCTTTGAATTAAGCGCATATTAGTAAAATCGTGAACCGGAGTTATTCCGGAAGAAAAAAAAAAAAAAATCGGCGAGATTTAAAAATCGTGTAACTCCGAGTTTGCGTAAGTCGAAGTCTTACTGTATTTTAAAAAATAAAAACAGTCCTAAATCTTCGTCGACTTACTTAATATTTGAATAATAGACACATGGTCATACAACTCATACCTGCAATGCTGTATCACTTCAAACTACAGTCAAGAGCACCCGAACTAATTGTAAAAATATGTGACTGTCCTTAATAATTTGAAAAGCTACACTATACATGTTTGTGTTTAAAAAAAAAGAGTAGGGTGTTGAATTCTTAGCATTCTTTTTATAAATGACGTGCAATTTATTTTAATGTTCCATGTCAATTTTAATCTTCAAAAGAACGTAACTTTAAGCTCCGCTGAATTTAAAATAATGAGATATTAATGTCTGGGGGATTAATATACGTTATTTTCTTTGTATGCTTAAATTTTACTTCGGATTAACTTAGTTTCTTTTGCTACGTTGGACGTTTGACATTTTCAGAAAAGTAAGGGATTTTGTGTAAACCACGTTTTCACTTAAATTTTTTTTACGAAATTGCTACATTGAGAAAAAATATTCAATAACAAAAAAAGCAATCTTAGCATTCTATCTCAAATTGATATTTCTAACCATGGGCCGAGATTTGAAGAAGCTTAATAAAAGTTTAGTGGTATTACTAGGAATGTTCAAAATTAAAATAATTTTTTCACTACAATACTCTCTTGATAATCCAACATATATGGAGCCAGACAATCGCCGGATTATCGGGGGGCATCGTTATCGATTTCATCCTGAGCGGTGAATGAAATCGGAGCACGTATTTCCTGAGGGCTCTGATTTACTAAACGTGCCGGACTAACCAACAGCCGAATTATCAAGATTGCAGTGTATTTTCTAAATTCGAAGATAGTTGCTACTTCAGTTTGTCTTTGTCTGTCTTCTTACACTTATACGGCTGACTTGTCACAGCATGTTCATAACACAATTAAAAATAATATATAATATATAAAAATATAAAATAAATATATAATAATGTACAGTAGTTGAATCGGTGAGTGCAGAAACCACCTCAGTCACAAAAAGGAAATTATTTTCAGGAGAGAGAAAAAACTTCATAAAACTTCATAAATTAGGTAATATTTGCATGACAGAAACATAAGTGCATGTTATGACAGCCGAAAAAAATAAGTTTAAATATTTGAAAATTTGGAGGAGTTATGAAGTTTTTTCTCTCTCCTGAAAATAATTTCCTTTTTGTGACTGAGGTGGTTTCTGCACTCACCGATTCAATTACATGCACGGCTCTTTTCAGGTTTATGTGTAATCATCATACATTAGCAATAACTGTCTCATGTAGCAGAATACTGAACAACGTAACAAGATGCATTCATATTTTCAAGTTAAAAACAAGTAAATAAAATCCTACTAATATATAAATGTCAATGTTTGTATGTATGCTTGTTACTCTTTCACGCTGAAACGGTTTCACGGATTTAGGTGAAATTTGGAATGTCAGTGACAAGTCAGTTAAAGTCCTGGATTAACATATAGGCTACTTTTTATCACCCGAAGAAAACACTGTTCCTATAATATACAAAAGAATTATATTTTATCTAAAAAAGGAATACAATGGAGTTCTTACTTTACAGAGCCTTATTTCAATTTCAGTGCTATTAAATATGTTAATTTTAATAGTTGTTTCCACAAATACATTAACAGTATCTTGCTATAACAGTTGAATAGAATTAATAACCTTGTTTCTATATCACTAAAACCAAATATTTTATTATTGTAAAATGCACAAGCCTCCGAAAGTTAAGGTGCAACATGTTTTTCGAAGCTCATCATAAAAAAAAATGGCAGTAACAATAAAATTTCGAGTTTATATAAATGATAATAATGAACGTTCAGAAAACATGCAAAAACGATATCTGTATTTTATAGAAAAGAACAGGTATATGTGAATGAGAGAAAAGTACACAAATATCAGGCTTTCTTAATTGCGTGTGTAACTTCTGTTGCTTTACAACTGCTCGACAGATGGCGCAAATTTATAGAATATCGTTAAATGATGCTAAATAATGATAAATGTCATTTTATCGTCTGCTACTCCTGACTTGGATAAAGAATACACCTGAATAAGTTTTTGAAACTGTCATTCAGTTAGAGTTGTGCATTTTTCTGCGCAGCTTTTCTCATTCTATTTCTATTGTATTACATCCAGAAAAGGATGTTAGAAATGTCAATTTTAATTTTGTTTAATCACACTCGTGAATAATGATACACTTTCTAACTTAATGGAATAAGGAAGAAAATAGAAAACACGCATGGATTATGATACGATTTTTGTATATAGCACTTTAGTGCGTGTTTGAAATCTGAAAGTGTTTCAGATTTTCTTCCTTTTTTTTTATCTTTCCGATTTTTGATAACATCAATATATCCAGAAGCTCTTCAGAATTAATATGGGACGAAAATAAAGTGTACTTTTTTGTAAGATTTATCATCAAACCATCTTATATTTGCAACCAGGAGTGGCCCGACACGGTAAGCATCGCATCGTGATGCCGGCATCGAAGGGGCGTCATTTCGAACTCAAAAGCTAAGTAGAACATGAAAGTGGGCGTCTTTACGTTAGCAGGAGACGCCACTTACCCTAGGGACACCCCGTTTGTAACCATCTTAATTTAAATTCCATTCAGTATCTGAGAGATTTCAGTGCCAAGGAAGCCGGTGAGAAACAGGATTCTCTCCAAACAAGATTTATTAAGATGGCGAACCAACTGGTCGCCGGAGGCGGCTAGTTTAAAAATGTAAAGCTATTAAAAATTACAGTCCCGTCCGATTAATGGAATAACTTATTTGCTATGAAATAATATTCTAATAAGTGCGATATTCCGTTACCAGAGAAAACATTGAGAAATTACAACGGTTTGGTACATTGAAATTTTACTACATTAAGTGGGATATTCCTTCAAGCTACATTCCACTATGCGGGCTGGACATAAATTCAAGAAAGCAGATTTCATAATTTTCAACTTTTTTCTAAAAAAGTTTCTGAATGTTGAGAATTTTTGACAGAATCGATAACAAAGTTATTCCTGCAACTTAATGAATATTTTATCTGCACAAAAAAAAGTTTCTAAATTCTGCTTAGTGTCTTTAAATACTGACTCACGTTTTACAGCCTCTCAACAAAAAACATGTATTTTCTTAATTCAATTACCTCTTTCATATAACTATGCCATTAAAACAAAATACAAAATGTAACGACCGCATCTCCCCATCTCCCATCATTATACGCCTAAGATGACCTAAGCTGTTTGGAATACTGATTTGTCGGAACAAAATAGTATTCGAGACGCATTGGATAATTCCCTTTGGGTTATTCGGTAATCCCCGATTCCCAGCCCGATGTGACCGGAAAATCAATCTCTCATATCGATTCAAATGCAAAGCCATTACTATTTCCGTAAATACAATAGTTGTGCACTTTTTGCACGAATAAGCAATCCAAGTTCAAAAATTAAAATAGTCATTCTAGACGGACTGCATTTGTTTTCTTTTTCCTTTATTTTTAACGAAGGATTATACTATACTCCTGCATAATGGTCCTAAGTAAAAAATAAATAAATAAATAGACGCACATTGTATGTTTCAATGTTACTCCATTGGAAAACTGAGTGAACTAACTCAGCCATCAATTTGTCTCTGTGTCATTAATTCTGTGAACTAATTAAGGGAACTATTTAAGGAATATTGATGATTTAGTACAGTTAAAAACATATTTAATCTTTTTAACTTTTCAACAGTATTAATCTAACTAATTTATTTTATATAGTATCTAAGCTATAGATCTTACATTGATGGAGTTCATAATACTTTCAGTTTATTTATTGAAATTTACATGTACAATAAACTTAATTCATATCTTAAAAAAGAGTTTTTATGCAAGAAGGAGCCTGTTCTTCTATATTGGTTAATTTATATTTATTAAATTATGAATTGAACCACTACAAGTGCATTATTCATAATACTATAATTATGTTCAGATATGTAAATGATGTTTTAGTTTTAATTTAAAACGAGGTGGATAATTTTATAAATATATTTTTTATCCTGGTGAGCTAACCTTATTTATAGTAGTACCACTTTTCTTATGAATGTTGATTGTTTGGATCAAAATACTTTTGCATTGATATTGATATATCTTATACTGATATTTGTGATAAAAGAAATTATTTCAATTTCAGTGCTATTAAATATGTTAATTTTAATAGTTATTTCCACAAATACGTTAACAGTATCGTTAAAACAGTTGAATAGAATTAATAACCTTGTTTCTATATCACTAAAATCAAATAATTTATTATTGTAAAATGCACTAACCTTCGAAAGTTAAGGTGCAACATGTTTTTCGAAGCTCATCATGAAAAAAAGGCAGTAACAATAAAATTTCGAGTTTATATAAATGATAATAATGAATGTTCAGAAAACATGCAAAAACGATATCTGTATTTTATAGAAAAGAACAGGTATATGTGAATGAGAGAAAAGTACACAAATATCAGGATTTCTTAATTGCGAGTGTAACTTCTGTTGCTTTACAACTGCTCTTGACAGATTCGTTGTCAATAGGCAGTATAGTCCAGCAATGTCTAGGAGAAGTCATTTGCCCGATTTGTTAAGCAAGCGATTGGTCGAATGGATGGAAATGGGGTTGCCATAGGCTCATGCTTCTAGGCGTCTCAGTGTGTCTTGCAATGTGGCCATTGTTCGGATTGACTTTGGGATCAATATCAATCCAAAGATTCGGTGTCCAGAAGGCATATTCTAGGCAGACCATGAACTACATCACCTACAGAAGACAGTTTTCTTGCCCTTGTCCCTAAGGAGAAGAAGCATTATTCTGCCGCAGCACTTAGTAGCATCAGGGACAAGAATCTCCGCTAGTACGTTGCGAAGGTGTCCTCGCAATTCAGGTGTCTATGTAAGGCGACCAGTTGTGTGCGTCCCTCTAATGGACGACAGAGAAAGACTCGTTTTCCTTGGGCAAGAGAACACGTTTACTCGACTCGACAGTGATGGGCTTCTGTACTCTTCACAGACGAGTACAGATTCACAATGGAGAGCGAGTCATGCTGTCTGCAGATCTGGAAGGAACAACGCACCAGATACAATCAATCCAACACTGTTGAAAGACACTGTAGCAAAGGTGGCGTAATCACGGTTTGAGCAGGGACCTCACTCGGTGGTCAAACTGACCTCCATGTGTCTATGGTCATGGAGGACTTCTGACTGGTGTGATATATCGAGATGAGATCCATGTGTTCGCCCATATGCCCGTGCTATTGGCAATGATTTCATTCCCTTGAATGATAATGCATGACCTCAACGAGCTGTGGATGTTGAGAACTATCTTGAAGATTATGGTTTGGAGCGAATGAAATATCCAACTCAATCTCCAGACCTGAACCCGATAGAACATCTTTGAGTCTATCATGGCAGACAGAGGTTGCTGCTTTTAAGTCCTTCTCAAATGTCGTTAGATGAGCCGGAACGAGGCTTATTCCGCTTTCGGTCTTCGCTTCTTATTTCGCTAACCGACCACTTAATTGACAGCATGGAAAATCGATGCCGTCAATGCATTCAAGTTAGGAGTGGACAAATTCTTCATTACATCTCATTTTTGTTATGCTTCTATGACATTTTACCACTTAAAACTGTGATGCACTGTTTTCTCCAATAATGGACTTTTCCACCAAGATTGATTTTTTTTTTTTTTTTGTAAATCATTTTAGAGTTTAACTTATGTAAATGTCTATGAAATATCCAATTAAGAACTGTTTAGTGCACATTTCCTCCAAATTTGGTGTTTCTGCATTGATTCATTTGCAAATTAGATGCAGAAAACCGGTTGCACCTTTGCTTTTAGAAGCCATTGCATTTAAAGATGTAATTATCCTTTTAAGATTGTCTGTAATGTTTACAATAAGTTTTAAAAAGTATAATTAATTATATTGGAGGCTTATTTTGCCTAATTAAGCTGTATTTTAATTTATTTTAATTTAGGGGGAAAAATCAAAAGCACCTGTTATCATAAGTTAACGCACTTAGTGTTTTTGAGAATATAATATATGTGAGCCCCACTATTCTTTACATAATTTTCAAGATTACTGATAATTCGAATATCTGCCTCATTAGCTTTATAATACTTATACGTATTGTTATACAAAACTACATATATAAGCTTTGCTTTTTCATAGTTTTTAATTTAGAATTCTTAATTTAGGAACAGCTTTATTTCTCTTTTTAATAAAATTAATTTAGTAATGCAAACAAATAATACTCTAAAAGCGTAGTACCTCAGAAAGTGAAATAAATAAAAAAGACATTAAAAAATTCAAATATACTATAGCATTCTGACAAAAGCATACGTAAACAAAAGTAAATAGCTAATTTAAATTATAACAAATAAAATCAAACAATGCTTATGTCATACCTTGATTAAAATCACTAAATTATTGCAATATTCAAATAATAAAATATATTTTTCTCAAATTATTTCACAGTATAATGTATTAACCAGATAATTATTTGTTGCTTTTACGCTTAACAAATACACAAAATAATACGAAAGTATTAACCTAAAAAGTACTATCAAAAGAATTAATTCAAACAAAACTGTAAATAAACAGGCAGTATAAAACTAAACATCCATTTTAAATTAAATAAGTAACTAGTAAAATTTAACTAAAAATAAAGCCATTAAAATAAAACCATAATGCACGTTGTTATCACCAGCGAGTAGCCATTTTCCGGAATTAAAAAGCCGGCTCTAGGATTACAATATCTTAACTTCCGATGATCAAAAGGCAGGGTTACCATAAAGGCTGCCTTTATCGTGCCCAGAAGAAGTCACCAAAACAAAAGCGCTCCAAAAAGGACCAATACTAAAGCTGTATTTTAATTTACTGTTTTAATTATAAGTAATAGTTAATTTTCTGTTTTAATAATATTTAATTTGTCGTGTTTTGGATTTGGTTAGTGGCGGATTTGCTTTTATATTTATTTATATTTTGCTGGTATTAGTATCAGTTTCTATACAATAGATGGTGTCTGTAGTTTCCGTCAAAAGGTGTAAGGATATATTTCCTTTTGGTTTAGAATTATATTTTTTGTGCTAGTATCGGTTACCTGATTTATTTTGACTTATTTGGTAAACTTTAGGTAGCGCTGGTGAGATTGTTTTTTAGACTTGTGATTTTCACTTTTTTTGATATATTTTACTGCAAAATTCTGTTTCGATACTTGGATAAAATTAGAACTTATTCCAGCTTTATTCTATTTTTATTTATTTGTTTTTCTTTTATTTACTTATTCAGATTTAATACTTTATGTTTGTATTTTTGTGTTTTACTTCATTGTAATTTTGTTCACTTGTTTTTATCATGTAGCAAATGATGGTATAAAGCCGCTCAGGTGGTGCAGTTGCTAAAGAACCATTTTATCACGACTTGGGTTCGAATCCCGGTGTGGGCAATGATGTTAGCCTTGTCCGTCCTTTCATGGGGGTAACACTGGTCGCCCATTGAGTGCTCCCATAATAAAATGGCCAGCAATTCGAGCTTTGTATTGGAAAATGCTTGATGAGTAAGTGCTCAACAATTGAAAAAAAAATGATAGTTATATTATTCTTGTTTTATTATGGATTATAACGGTTATTACGCATTGATTATTCAAACTTTTTTATGAATTTTGCAAATTTTACTTCAAGATTTATGTCTTGATGATTTTTATGGATTAGTTTTTAAAATTTTCGGACTAAGTCATTTTTTAGCTTCATACCTTGCTTCAATCTCATTATTGCTAAAGGCGAAGGTTTGATCATTAAAAGAGCTATAAGCCTCAATGCCCGTTCAAATACTGCACTGAATTTTGATAAATGCGATCCAATGTGTATTTATTTTCATGGGTTTTTTTTTCATTTCTGTTCTTTTAATTCTATACTGTTCTATTGCGTTCCCTTTTCTTGTTGCTTACTCATTGTTTTTCTCAGTGCATTATTTTTAGTTCATAGTTTCATAGTATATTTATACACACACACCTGTATATTCATGTATATATTTAGCCGTTGATAGTACCTACTCCTTTTTATGAATTCGGTAAAATGTGGACAGCATGAAATGAAAGCGTAAGGAAATGAAGATACAAAACTGAATTTAGTACCATAAAAATTCTTTAGATTTTTAAAGGAAATGCATTAACACTTTTATTCAATGGTTTTCATTACAAAGAAGAAAGAAAGTATAATTATATATCTAATTAAATGGTTCTTATTTTTTCCCCTGTGTTTTAACTTTATTTTAAAACACACATGAATAATTTGGAAAATGGTGTATAGCTGCAGGCAAAAAAATCCATTAAGTATTAATTCGCCTTCGCAATAAATACGTTGTTTAAAAATTTGTCTTTTCTGTAGGTTCGATTTCGCTTTTAAAAAATAACGTTAAATAACTAAAATTAAAGAAATCTACTTTTAATAGGAATTTAAAATAAGTTCTAAAATTGTAGGTTTATACTTCACTAAAAGAATTCGAAAAGGAAAATGCAACAGTGACAAAGAAGCTTAATTATGTAGTATCATTTTACGAACAAAAATTTTAATTTCTGATGCACTCCTTCCTATATCCCCCGCCCCTTTCTCTCTCTCTCTGTGGTTAATCTCATGCACATAAACAGTGAAAAAACATTTTAATAATAATAATACTCAGAGCTTTATTATCGTATTGACAAATCGGGACTTTGCCCAGGGCCCCGCTCAAAGGGGCCCCCAATTTCAAATGCTCTGAAATATTCTTTTTTATATCAAAATATTATGAAAAATAAAACAAATTTCATAGATGGGGGCCCCCTAATCCATCAATGCTCAAACCCCTGTTGGTCATAATCGGGCCCTCATAATAATTTAAGCAACTTGATTACGACACCTATAAAAGTGCTTACATCTAGCATGTTACCGCAATCTGTATTTCAAACGGATACAAATTTACATTTATTCAACATTGAGAAACTTCGGTGCTTTCATCTGTTTCACGAATATAAGCAACTGTTTCGAAATAAAAATCAATATTTTCCTTATTTACGATGATGAAAATATTCAAGAAACTTTCCAATGTAAATTAGAGATCATTTTCTTTAAAATTTTATTGGCTGCTACCATTCTAATTCCTCCCATTCTCTCGCATCTAAAAGGAAAATAAAGTAAAAATTTAAAGGCTGAAGGTTATGAAATTGCTTTTTATTCTTTTCTCGGTAAATCATTAATCTTCTAGTTTAGATTCAAAAATTGAAAATAAGGAAAATGATGTTCAAGATTTATTCAGATAATGATGAGAGACATAAAATTTTTAAACGTTATTAAAATATACTTTTTCTAGGCTGGTTTATAAACTTATATCTGCAAATGCTATTTTGCTTTGCATTTTAAGTAAATCTTAATGCATATACATAAAAGTGTGTATATCTGTAGCTAAACCAGGCCATTGCAAACATTATTTAATTTTGTTTGGTCGTAGAAATCAATAGTGCAGCTCCAACTACAAAACACTGCAGAACAAGTACACGATTTATTCATCAACTAACTACTTGTGCTTTGTTTCTCGATTTACCTATCTGCCTACTCGGCTAGAAAATTTTGTTTTTCAAACCAACTATATCGCACGCCAAAAAAAAAGGGGGGGGGGGAGAGAGAAGAAAGATAAATCATGCCTAATGCATCGATTACAAACACACTTCCGAACACACAACTTTCTTTTCTTTTCTTTTTTTTTCTGAACCATTTATGACAACATACTCTGAACGTTAATAGATGTTCAGAAAACATTGTTGTGCTGCCTGAGTAGAAGAACTTTAAATATTACATGTACTAGTTTTGATGAAGAGCAGTATTTTTCAATTCTTAATAACATATAATAAATTTATTATGTTTGAAGTATGCGAATATTTCTAAAATACGCTTTAAACAATGACTATACACATAGAGCGTAATGTCTTGGAATGCTTTTGGATGATCAGTAAAATAATTATAAATGCTAGGGTTGTGTCCCAGTTATGCATTCTTAAAGAGAGAAGAATTTTTTTTCAGTATTAAAATTTTATCGAAAGACTTTAAAAAAATATCTACAATATATTTTGAAGTGTGCAAAATAATTCTGAGCAACCAAAATTATTTTTAAGAACATATTTTATTTTAAATTATTTATTAAAAATTTTCTGATACTTTCCCCACTTATGGACACTTTCCCCCATTTATGGATATATCTATTCCCAGTTGTGGCCATTTAAAAATATATATAAATTAAAGAATTTATGAAAAACACAAATATACTGTTTCATTTTTATAAATTAAATTAAAATTTTCGAAGACATCAACAGTGTCAGGAAACATATTCTGCAGAATATGTCCTTTTAGAATGGTTGGAGATTCGGGTAATTTCCCGATAAGAACACGTGTAAGAACGTCATTTTTTATGTAAGCGAAACAAGTTTTTTTTTTTTCGAAACTTACACTTTTTAAATATTTATTCTGAAATTCTTCTGGTATGTCACTACATTCCAAAAAAATTTCATCTTGGCTTTCTGCTCAGAAACTGAGCAAAAAAATGTTAAATTTTCATGTGACTTTTCGTATATTGGGTCCAGTGATAAGTTTTAAGGGGAGTGTCAATGAAATAAATATGCAATAATACTTTTATTCTTCACAGTAATCTCCATTATTTTCCAGCACCCAACGCCAACGGTTAGATAGCGCAAGGATGCCAACAGCATAGAAAGATTCATCTTTTGATGCAATGAAGTCATCAATGGATGTTCGTACTTCTTCCACCGTGGGGAAGTGCACCGAAGACAAGGCATTGCTCATTGCTCAAAAAGTCAACAACAGGGGCAAGGACGTATTTAAGGGGGGGGGGGAGGTTCAGGCGTCCTACCCCCTACCCCCCCATGAAGAACATTTTGAAGGAGGTTCAAAAATTTCGGAGGGGGTTCAAACGGTAAAAAAGGCAGCATTTTTCTCAAAAGGGCATTATATCATTATCATTTTAGTAACAAATATCAAAATTTCCTGGGTGAGGAGATTCGAACCCCTGGACCCCCTCTTAATACGTCCTTGCCCCTGGTGTTTAATTTTTGAACTTTTTTTTCGCCGATAATAAATCCCCTGACCACCTTTACACAATTACCAAGTTTGATAACATTTGGTCCAGTGTAGTTTTCCTTTTCTGATCGTTTTAAAGTGGAACTTTAATTATAATCACCCTGTATATACACTCTATAACAAAAAAATCGACGCTCCAAGAAGGAGTGGCCCGCTTATAATGAAATTTTGTATGCAAAGACATTCGGACCGAACATGCAAATGATTAAAATCTGTAGCCCAATGAATGAATAACGGAAGCGCTAGAGCATTGGAACTGCGCATTCAGCAGGTGCATATAAGAAGCAATTCTCAATCTGATGGTTTAAATTTCTATTGCATTTCGGCTGCTATATCTTACGTCAGCTGTAAAAATGCCTCGCCGAAGGATTCGTGCGCATTACGAGCACATGTCGAAGTTTGAACGAGGTCGTGCGATTGAACTGAAAGAGGCAGGTTGGACGAATCGAAGAATCGCTTGACATCTGCGTCGAAGTGATGCGGCTATTAGTCGATGCTGGCAAGAGTGGGTCAACAACGGTAGATTTCACACACGGCCCCGGATTTGTTGTTATCTACTATCCACCGTGTGACTCGCACACATGTATCCAACAAGACCCTCCACAGACGATTGAGAGAGCGGAATTTACGATAGCGCCGACTGTTACGCCGGTTGTTTTTGACGTCTGTACACCGCCAAGTCCGATTAGTGTGGTGTTGAACAATGTGGAACTGCTCTGACTGACTACGTATGGTCTTCAGTGGCGAGTCCCGTTTCCAACTGTGACCGGACGACAACCGCAGACGTGGCTGGAGACGTCCAGGGAAGAGGGGGGATATTGCCCTAACTATCGCAAACCACACAGGCCCACAACAAGGTAATATGGTCTGGGGCAGGGTTCCCGCTAGAGTGCGAGACCGCGAGAATCTCGCATAAATTTCTTAAATCTCGCCCAAAAAATATTACAGTGCGAGGTATTCTCGCGCTGCAAAATATTCGCCACCTGCGCGAGATTCTCGCACGCTGTTTGAAAGTTTAAAAACGCCAGTTTACAAATACAAAAATTTGTTTTTACTCTACTACTGTCGGATAACGAGTGTGCCGCGTCCGCAATGAAGCGTCCCCCCCCCTTTCCTCTCTTCGCCTCTCTTGAGTTTCTGTTCAGAGATAACGCGGTTAAATCATCGGAATACAGAGGGGGAGAATATTAATAAATACTATCGGCGCTGAGCTGACGTGTTGATTTTTCTCCTCCTGCTTGCCAGCTGTAAAATGTTTTGTTTTTGTATGTGTCTATCGTATATGAGTTTTGAGAGCATTTCATCTGTTTGTTTTTTTATATACCACCACGATTCATGGAATTATTGATTACCTCTGGCAGTTTGAAATTTGCACCCCCCCCCCTTCCGTTCTAAGTTTAGTTGCAGTTCACAGTAAGAGTTAATCAATCTTTTAAGAAGAAAAGAAAAAAGGAGGGAAGCTGAAATATTTTGGTTAAATGCCATAATCTAGCTTTTACTGTAGTAAGAATTTGAACTTAACTATATCTGTTTTAACTTTTTCACACATATCTGTATCTTACCAACTTTGTAGTATAATATAATTTAATATTTATACAAATATATTATATAAATATTAAGTTATTTTATATAATTTTATTATACTAAATAAAATATTATAATTAATAATTCTTTTGCTTAGTTAAACTGGATGTGATTCTTTGAATAAATTTGAATATTCAGTAACTTTGAATATCTATTAACAATTCAAGTGTAAATTTCAGTGTACTTTCAAGTGAAAATTTAAGCAATCTTATTAGAATAGCTGATGGAAATATCAATTTAAAGGGTTTTCCATATGATCCAGCTGTAAAATTTTTTAATGAACGGAAAAATCGGTGTTATTGAAATTGTACTATAAATAAATAAAATGATGTTAAACAATATTTATGTTCTCACTTAACTTTCAGAAATCTCACTCAACATTTTTGGATGGGTGAGAAATCTCCCCCAATTTTTTTTTTCTAATGGGAACCCTGGTCTGGGGTGACATCTTTTAATAGCCAGGCCCTTTGATAGTCATTTCTGGAACTTTGACAGCAGAGCGGCACGTTGACGACCTCCTACGACCGGTTGCGTTACCGCTCCTTGTAAGATACATTGGATTTACTTTTTAACACGATAATGCCCGGCCGCATACGACAAGTGCAGCTATGAATTGCCTTCAAGCTTTCCCACTACTTCCTTGTCCAGCTAAGTCGCCTGATCTCTCTCCCATAGAGCACATTTGGGACGGCGATTACAACTATCCCAAAATGTTGCCGATTTAGCCCTACAGTTGGAAAGAATTTGGCAAGAAATTCCGCAGGACACCATCCGGAAACTTTATCAGTCTGTGCCACTCCGGGTGACTATTTGAGTCGAGGCCAGAGGCGGACCAACGCCTTATTGACTTCCCCACTTTATAATGGTCAAACTCTACAATAAATCGTTAAATTGTTCGGAAATATTAATCGTTTGTTTTTCCAATGTGTAGCACAGCGGTTAAAGCCACTGACATTGGGAGATGGCTCAAGTGGCGGAACAGGGTTCTGTCCTCTAGCGAGGACAGCGGTCTGGAGTTTTGGGCGGTTTTCTCCAGATGTAACGTGAATACGCGCTAGATGCCCAGAAAAGTCCTCCCCCAAGGCATATGCCCCCCTTGTGTTTGTCCTTCTTTCTGGCGTGGATTTATAAGCGGTTCCTCGTGACCAAGCACACAAACTCCAATACTTGTTCCAACACCACACACCACAATCGTTTTATTTTTTTTTTGTTCTTTATATTCACCAATTTTTATCGCAATCGCACAATTCCTTCATGGTGCGTCGTATATATAGAGAGAGAGAAAGTGTGTGTATATATACAGGAATCTCGTTATTTTTGTGAAACAAAACTTGCAATGTTTCTTTCTCCAGTAAAGTCAACTTTGCTGTATGGGTAATATATTATTTATCATAAGCCTTCCAAACGCCGGAGGGAATTGTGACACACCCTGTTTTCTGGCTTCCTCCCCCTTCCGTTTTCAACTTAAATCACAGGTCTCGATGTTGCATCTCAACCTCCACGGCTTTGCTCTGAAAAGCACACTAAAAGCTGAACATGCTTTTACTTAAAAATTCATTTAATATTATGTGTGAGGTGAAAATAACTATGCAACTCGAATTCTGATTTCAATATTATTATACTGCACTTTCCTAAAGTTCAAAATAGAAATCCGTTCAAGAGCTTAACCCTTTAACGCGCAGTGTTCCCGCTCCGGGAACACCAAACTCTGACGTTTTAACTGTTGCCAGTCACGAGGAATAGATTTGATTTCTATAAAAATAGTTGCGGGTGGCATAGCTCCACGAGAATCCTTTACTTTTTAGCACGTCATTTCCCGTCAAAAAATTATCACGATTATTTTTAACAGCACTGACATCTGCTGAAAATGAAAGAATGCGTGAACAGCTGGAACGTTTCGATCGCCCGCCATCTTGCTGGTAGCTAAGTCGAGCGATGGCAACGGCTGCCCTTTTTTCCGCATTGGGAAAGGGTTGCGCCTCAAAGGGTTAAAAAAAATTGCATTTCATATACAGAAATAAAGAATTTGCTCACTTAAGACTCATTTTATACATTTCATTTCTGATTTCAATACACACTCTCGCCTACACCCAGCCTCTGAGGGGAATTTCTATTCCCTTTTTAGCACAATATTAAAATTGACAATAAGTGAGCGAATGGAAAACAGTCTGGATCCATTCCCAGAAGAGGCATAAAAAAAGGCCATTCTGCTGACTGAATGGTCCATTTCGCCGTTCAATACATTGCTCCATGAAAAGAATAAAGACAGAGAATAGAGAAAAAAAAACTTGAACAGTCGTAAAGCACTTTATTTTAATCCTCGATAATAGCTCCAGGTTATGCCGCAATCCCTCTGCCTAATTTTTATCCTCGATAATTGCGGTATAAAAAATTCTTCATTATACCATCAAGCAAATTTATTTATCTCGTACAAGTGAGATGCTTTTGTGTTAAAAAGGCAGAAACAGAGAAGAAGAAGAAAAACTAGAAATACTTATAATGCATGTGTTACAACAAATTAAATTTATTCCCTTAGCTTCTGGTTTTTAGTATTAGTTTTTATGTCAGTCATTACTTAGAAGCATGCATTTGTTGTATACATTGAGATTCGGAATTAATTTTAAAAACTTTTAGGAGAGGTAGAGTACACCAAGATTGTTCAGATTCACATAGCAATGCGCGGTCGGAAAGTCTGTTCGTGTACCTGTTAATAATCACTTTGGAAGAAGTGTTGAGGAGTGCGTCTTAATTTCTCAACCAAGTTTCATAAACAATCGGCTTTCCTTCGACAATTTGATCAATGTAATGAAAGAAAAAATTCTTAATTAACAATTTTTGTCAAGTGCAATCCATGAAAGATAGATTAGTTTTTGAAAAACCACGGTCGGAAAGTGTCCTATTACTTGGACACTTCTTCTAACGTGATTATTAACAGATACATTAAGACGACGCTTCCGACCCTGTATTGCTATGTGATTCTGAACCGTCTTGGTGTATTCTACCCCTCCTAAAAGTTTGTAAAACTAATTTCGAATCACCCTGTGTATGTAATGTATAAAGGGATGGTAAAAAATAGTTAGAGTTAATGGTTTTTCAATGACTCTTGAAGGTAAAAAAATTGCATGGGATAGCGTTTCGTAGAGAAATTATGAAAGAGAATAATTTTTTGGACTCTAGATACAAACCTTTACATTTGAATTCATGTACAGCTCTGATCATCTTCGTTTAAAGATACCTCTCAGGAATTTTTTAATGAAAGGCTGAAATTTTGTGCATCACCTCATTAGTGTTTTGAGCACATTTTACTGATTGGGAATTTTTTTACAAGTGTCTTATACAAATTTAAAAAATGAATTCTTGTCAGTTTGATAATTATCGAGAAGATTAATAAATACTTCTTAAAGTCTTCCTTTTTTTTCCTACCTTATTTTGAACATTATTTTTCTATTTACATTGCCCACTTATCTCTAACGGATAAGGGATTAAAGCGTGTTATCATTTTTTGGGGGACACACTGTACACGTGTTCATTTATTTCAACGCCACGCAATGCCAATATTCAAAACTGACGAGTTAGAAAATTATATAGAGCAGAATATTTTGTGATACTTTAATTCCACTTAAAAACACACAATATCAGTTTCAAAGTATTCTGTCTTATCTATTTAATGTTCCCAAGGGCAATGAAACAAGTTAGAAAGAAATTAAATATTTTTAAAGCTCGTTTAAATTTAAAGTAAATAAAAAACTTTGTAAAAAACACACATAAGATGTTATAGGTAAGAGGATACGCACGTTTCAGCCAAACATTGTTTTGGCCTTCATCAGTCCAAGCCCTTCGTCGCAAGCAACACAGGGAACTCTGTTGACACAGAGACTCTGTTGAACACAGAGTTCCCTGTGTTGCTTGCGACGAAGGGCTTGGACTGATGAAGGCCAAAACAATTTTTGGCTGAAACGTGCGTATCCTCTTACCTATAACATCTTATGTGTGTTTTTTACAAAGTTTTTTATTTACTTTATTGTTTAACACCAGTATTTTGAGTGTTTTTCCCTCGTTTAAATTTGTTGAAAAGTTTTAATTTTTAATTAATTTTTTGGGCACTCGGACAGATGAACAAATTTCCGAATGAGAAAAAAAAATTGAGAGTACGCATGAATTTATTATTTTTTTTCTCATCACCTTAAATTTAAAAAAAAATTAATTAAAAGAGCTGTCGCGTCCAAATTCGGCAAACTGATGGATCTATTCTAACAGTAAATGCAAAATAGTTAAGGGAATCAAATATTCAGAGCGTCTGCTTACGTTCCTGGTGCATTAAAGTTTAACAGTGCTTTTAAAGCCATTCACAACCTTTCTCCCTTCGTTATATATAAGAGGGCTTATTTTCTCTTAACACTCAAGCACCCATTTTCCTGGAAATTATGTAGGATTAAGTGCTCTCTATTCATATATTAGGGGGAAAACGCTCTAAAATTTAAACGGTAGCGATAAATGCTTAATCTTCAAACTGTGCAGGTCACTTTTGAAAGGTGAACAAATAAACCTATGAGTTGTAACATCAGTTGCTTTTAATGCAGGGTAGACATATTAAAACTTTTCTTTGGGTTATAGTTGATACCTCATCAACTTCTAAAAACTGAAAAGCGTTGGAATGTAAATTAACAGTTATTGTTTGTCTACATGCATTCAAGTCTTTCTGCACTGAAAAGTATAGGCGTAAAATTATTTTAAAAAAATGTAATAAGGCACAGCTATCTCCTGAAAAAAAAAAAAAAAAAAAAAAAAAACGTCGCGAGTTTGAAAAATATGGAAACTAAGTTCAGAATTAGGCAGAATCCATTCTTTCTCTGAACAATCATATTAACCAAAGAAGTACAACTGTTCAAACTTTTCAATCGAATAAAATTATTTCAACTTTCACATTCTTTAACTTATTCTCAAAAGCCAAGACAGGGCTTGTACCTAGAGTTACTACGGCACCTATATTTTTTTTTAATTTTCCTTATGTTCTGTTTAATAGAAATGAAAGGAACGAGTAAAGTTCACAGAAGTTATGAAGGGTATACGAGAGTTGCCTTTTAAGTTTCTACAAAAAGTAGGAAGAAAAATAATTTTGGGGGAACAAACTGTTTTATTGCTTTACAAAATATTCTCCTTTAAGTTACACTTTTCCACCCGTTCAAACCTATTCTTGAAACAGTTTTTCCACTCTGAAGTTGATATCTCTCGAAATTTGGTTTTGGAAGGTATCAACAGCTTCCTCAGGTGGTGAAAATCGCTGCCCACGCATTTTTTGTTTGAATTAAGGGAACAAGAAAATGTCGTTGGGCGACAAATCAGGACAGCATAGACAATGAGGCATTCATTTGATAATTTTATCCTTCAAATAATCAATTGTTTCACGTGCTGTGTGGGAGCTAGCGTTGACGTGATGAAGAATGATGCTTCGATTTTCTTTGTTTTTCCTGATTTCGTTGATGACTTTTGGCAAACAAATTTCTGTTTACCATTTACCGTTAACAGTTTTTTGATCCTCTAAAGGAATGATTGCGATATGTCCTGTATAGCCGAAGAAATAAGCAAGCATTTTCTTGGAAGTGCTTGATGACCAAACAACTTTCGTAGGATTTCAGTTCATCTGGAAACACCCAAACAGTGTATTGTTGTTTAGTTCCCAGCTCATAGGAATATATCTAGCTTTCTTCACCTGTAAGGATGGGATATACGGATTTTACAGCTCCCAATTTGAATTTTTTTAGCATTTCCTTGCGCCAGTTTGCAAGAGCCTCTTTTTGAACTTCTGCCAAATTGTGCGGAATCCATCTGGAAAAAATCCTTTTAACAGCTAAATGTTCGTGCAAAATCGAATGTATTGCAGTCTGTGATATGCCAAGGGATGCTTCTATCTCACGGTATGTGACATGCCGATCTTCTTCGATCGCCTTGCGTATAGCATCGATGTTCTCTGGAATCACTACCGATTTTGGTCGTCCTTCACGAGATTCATCACTGATGGACGCACGACCACGATGAAATTCTGAAAACCAATTGTAAACAGTCTTTTCTGGTGGTGCTTCATTACCAAAAGTTTCACGAAATGATACTAAGCAGTCTTGTTGAGTGAGGCCTTTCTTAAAATCATAAAAAATCATCCAACCAAAACCTGCAAGAGTTATTTAAATTTTTTTCATTCACTGGCTTCTTTAGAACACCCGTGTAAACAAAATACGCTAGTAATTTCTATAATGCCACTGATTCCAAGATAAAAAAATGTGAATTTTAAGAATATCCTGAAGACAAGTTTCAGTAGCGCCTCCAATTGGTCGTTTGTAAATACATAAAAGGCAACCTACGTATACTACTCGGGAAAACTAAAAAGAACTTCATAAATAATACACACGCATATAAATAATACAGCATGGAGCGTTTCGGGTTGTACGAAGGGTCCACCCACCTTCAACTGGATAAACTTTCTACTTCCACACTGGTAGAAAGTGAGGAAATTAAAAAGCATCGATAAATCAAGCAAAAGTTTTAACTTAATCTCCATTGAAGAAGTAAATACATAACATTTGTAGCTGTTTTAGAGGCTTTCAAAAATCTACATCAATAATCATACAGAATTTGGGGATTACATACAAAATCTAGCCAAACGGTTGTCTGGTTTGAAGGCTATTAACGATAAATCGCCAAATTTGGCAGCAGAAGATGTCTTCAAAACTTTGATTTACATCCAATACGATACAGATTTTCTACATTTATCTAAAACAATCATAAGTAGTAAGATGTGTATCAGAACTGATCACCAATGAAAAGAAAAGACGTAGCATTTGTGCCTTTTTTAGAGAGTTTCATAATCCTACATGAGTAATCATACGGCTTTTAGAGATTATAATGAAAATCTCTCCAAACGGCCACCCAGTTTGGAGGCTATTAAGGATATATTGTCAAATTTTAAAGCTAAAATGTGTCTCAAAAACTTTGGTGTGCATCCAAAAAGATGCAAATTTTGGTCGAATAGACCATTAAATTTAGCTTTCGGTGTTTTACTCCAATATAACAATATATCCCAAAATAGCAGATCAGCTAGTAAATATTTAACAACAGATTATGCTCGCTAAAATTGTTTACGAATTCTCTGTTATGCAGTATATAAAAATACTTCAATTGGAAAGAGTTTTATAATCGATGGGCTTGACAAGAACTATTTTCTTCTTTTCATTTTAATGTTTGCTTTAAATTGCTGCAAGTATAAAACTTAATGCGTTATCATTATATTGCTAAGCCGTTTCAAGCAATTTTCAATATCCATCCTTTAATGGGGATTAACATTACAAAGAGCATTACATGTAATTGTTATGGGCGATACCACGCTATGGGCGATAGCACGAAGTTTAAATCCCTAAAGATCATTTTGTAACATCAGTTCAAATACTCAATTCTCCTATATAATGTTACTGGCGAAATTTTTTCTTGTATTAAATATACAGCAAATAATACGAAAATTTTTATCTTTATGCATGTATTAGTAAACGTTGAATGATTTTCAAAGTAAATCTGATAGATATATGCCATGTTACTTTCATAATATGCATATTTTCTAATTAAAAAAAAACATTCCAGTATTACTTTTATCAAATTGCTTATTATTCAAAATTTATTTGACTCTGTCTATTAATTATTAATTATTTCAAAAAAGTAGTGTAATTCTCTTTATTCTTTAATTCCGTTTTTGTATTCCAGAACATTTCGTTTCCTACGCGCTTATCTAGGGGTTGACCGATACCAGATTTTAAAGTTATTATATTTGCCGATACCGATACTTTACACAGGGTGTCCACCAATCTCAGTAGGCAAAAATAGTATCATTAGTAGCCTCACTGACATAACAAAAGTCGACAGTTTAGTAACCATTTTCTTAATTTCAGTTGCCAAAATAGTAGCATTCATGATTTTGTGGTTAAGAAACAAACATACGTCATTTAGCTTCATTTAAGGAAGAATGAAGAAAATGATAAATAAAAAAGTATCGTTATATAACAGAGCATATTTTTTATACAATTAAAAAAACTAATTAGAATGTTTAATGAACGCCCAGTCTCAACTTTTAAAAGAAAGGGGGGTTGAGAAAAATCGAAATCTGATTTTCAAATCAGTCGCCTAGAATACATACAGTACAAGTAGCCTAAAACTTGAAAATAGCATAAAAATGACGTTTTTCATTTTTAAAAAGAAGCGCCAAAGTCGCCTTATCTTTAAATTAGTAGCAAAAGTCGTCTTTTTAGTCGTCGGTGGACAGCCTGTTTACATGATTTAATGCCATTTTATGGTGAGACCATACATAAAAATTTCAGCATAATAGAAGGCATTAAAAAGAAAAAGCGGGTAATACATTGAAGAGAGTGTACAGTCTTTCTTCTCTATTGAATTATGGCAATCAATGGCTACATTTATAAAACTTAAACATACATAGGGAAATATCTGAAGTGTGCAGGTTTGGAATTCTGTCGCCTCGCGTGGCTGTCGATCTAACGCTCAAGAGTATTGGGCGGCTTCTCCAGATGTACCGTGAATATACGTTAGAATTCCTCAAAAAGTTTCCCTACCATGTAAAGTGTTTTTAGAGAACTTACCTGTCCAAATTTCTTAGACTATCTCTAGAAATGGCACTACGTCATGTTTTTGAATCTACTGGGTATACATAAATTCTAATTTTACACTGAGCACAAGACGTTTTGAATTTCCAAACTTTATTTTTAACATCAAACAAAACAAAATTAAAAAGAATAAACCTCATTACGCATAAAATTTATAAGCTAAAATTTGAAATTGTTTTATGAATACGACTAACAACACACATATTGTGATGAATCAGAGCAAATTCGTCGTCAAAAGATTGCTATCGTATTTTTTTTTTCCATGCAAAAATCATAAAGTACTGAAGTAGTATTGAATGCTGATTGCACTATCGCATATATAATATTCTGTGCTCTTTGTAAAATTAATCTTAATCCAAGAAATGAAACAAAAAATGAAACAAATACAAAAAATGTCCCAAATAAATTACTTTTCCTAATTCGAAATCGATGAAAGAGAAAAGTAAAACAATAAAAAATATCTCATTTTATTAAATTTTATCGTAAGATTTATATGTTTGAAATGAAATTTTCTAAAAATTTCAAATTCTTCCAAATCTTTATTAATTGCGGGGAAAATAATTGCCCCCAAGAAAAAAGTAAATAGGGTATTTTTCGGGATAGATAGACCACCGGGTGAGATAGGCCAACCAAATATTTAGTTCATGCGCCTCTCCATATATAACGCAACTATCTCAGTAAGACAAAGAGATTTAGATTGGTAAGGTGTACTACTATCTGCTATTCAAAAAATATAATCATTTTTCAGCTAATTATCATTGTTGCTGTTGTTGCTGTTGGCCAAATAATTTTTTCATATGGTTATAATTCTACAATTAAAAGTTATATTTTATATGTGATCTATCTAGTTTTCATTATGTGATCTCTGGGAACATGTAGGCTTCCAAATAACCTAAAAAATGGCGACTTGAAATCCACAATGTAGAGTCAGGGAGGGTTGTACTTGTCATCCGGACGATAGGGAGAGATGTACCACTTCTTGACGGGACAGATGGACCAGTTTTTGTGTCAATCTTAATAGCACATAAAAACAACTTTATATCTATTAAATGTCTCATAGTAATTCATGTAAACTTAATAAATTAATTAAAATTAATTCAATTGCAAGTAACTTAATTTTAATTTTCATATAATGAAAATAAACATTTATAAATGTAATTCATGTGCAACTTTTCATTATTTTATAGTGGTCTATCATTCAGATTGATATGGTCCATCTCACCCGGGCTACTCGGGGTGAGAGACACCCCATCTATATAAGTAAAATTAGACTTTTGTCTGTACATTTCTTGGAATTCAAAAATTTTGCGATTTCTATCCGTTTCAAGCACCCGGGAATCCGATGCGACCCTCAAAAAAGTTTGTCTGTCTGTCATTCTGTCGTTCTGTCTTTCTGCCATTCTGTCATTCTGTCCGTGACGCTTTTTCTGTTTAAGCATCACGTAAAAACGGCTGAAGCGAATGATATGAAATTGGGTGTCATGATAGATGGCCACTCAACTTAAAACATAGGCGTCGAATTTAAAAAAAATCTTGATTGGATTTTGAGATTTTGCGAAAATCGTTTCAAACTGCGTAAATTTGTGTTCAAGCATCACTTAAAAACGACTGAAGCGGATGATACGAAATTGGGTATCATGATAGGTGGTCACTCAACTTAAAACATAGCCGTCCAATTTTTAAAAAATCTTGATTGGATTTTGAGATTTTGCGAAAATCCTGTCAAACTGCGTGAATTTGTGTTCGAGCATCACGTAAAAACGACTGAAGCGAATGATATGAAATTGGGTGTCATGATAGGTGGTCACTCAACTTAAAACATAGGCTTCGAATTTTTAAAAATTTTCATTAGATTTTCAGATTTTGCGAAAATCGTTTCAAACTGCGTAAATTTGTGTTCGCACATCACGTAATAACTGCAAAGGTGAAAAAATGATATTTGGTGAAATGATAGGTGGTCACTCACCTTAAACTATAAGCATCTAATTTTAAAAAATCGATCCGATTTCGAGATTTTGCGAAAATCGTTTAAAACTGAGTGAATCTTTGTTCCCGCATTACGTAATAACGAATAGAGCGAATGATATGAAATTTGGTCACATGATAGATGGTTGCTCAACATAAACTATAGGTATCCAATTTTTTAAACATTTTCATTAGATTTTGAGATTTTGTGAAAATTCTCTCAAAATACGTTTATATTTCTTCAAACATCACGTAATAACAACTAATACGAATGATACGAAATTTAGTGATATGATAGGTAGTTGCTAATCTTAATTTATAGGCGTTGAATTTTTAAAATATTTTGATTACATTTGGAGATTTTGCGAAAATCGTTTTAAAATGCTGACATTTTGTTCCAGCATCACGAAATAAAGACTGCAGGGAATGAAACGAAATTGGGTGACATGATAGGTTGTCACTCAACTTAAATTCTAGGCTTCCAATTTTTCAAAGATGTTGATTAGATTTTGAGATTTTGCGAAAATTATTTCTATATTCGTAAATATTCGTTCGCGCATCACATAATTACGACTAAAGCGAATGAAATGATATTACTTAGTGACTCTCTTAACCTGTAATATTTTAACAATACATAAAAATTATAACTTCGCTTTCTTTACTTTGGCAACATACTCCATCCATTCTGTGTACTCCTACAATGCTGGCGAAAGTTCTTGCTTTTTGGAAATTTGCATTCACTAACCCGTCAAGGACGGGTACTTCAGCTAGTAGCAAATATTTTTAAAAATCATTAAAAAAAAATCCTTTACATATATGATCTTCTGCATAAGAGTTTTTGTAAGAAATATCATACACTATATGTATATACTGTGAAAAGTAAAATATATGCATAATATATGAATCTTAGAGAACGAAGAAAAAACGTCGTCAATCTCTCCCAGAATTACCCTAAATAAGAGTGGATTTTTAGTGCAAAAGTTTTCCATAAATATGCAACTCGCCTTGAGAATTTCTCTGTAAAAATTTCAAGAATACAAATTTCATTCTTTACACACACATATATAAAATCTAGAAAATAATCATTTCAATATTTCTTAATACAGCAAATTTTTAAATCACACAAAAATGTATAAAGCAACTTTTCGTAGCCGCGTATTGATTATAACTACATACCAATTCCGAAATCCATACAAACTGTCTTTAAAGTCTCTGTAGCTATAAATTTTTTAATAGCTATTAAAAAACTTTAAAATTGAAAACATGGGGCGTATGCAATACATAATAGTAACTAGTTTAAAAAGTATATAGGTGCTGTTAAAAAAAAAAAAAAAAAAAAAAAAAAAAACATGCTCCTAACTGTTAAAAGTATACCGTAAATTGTCTTTTAAACATAGGCAGTTAGTTCCCTTACTAGAAATAAGAACACTAAATAAAATATTTTAAAAATAAAAGATTTAGTTGATCAGTTTGCTGTTGTTGTGTGTGATTATAGCAACGCTACACTAGGGCGATCGGCCAAGGGGGTGTGCCTTGGGAGGAGGACTTTCTAAGGGGTTCTAGCGCGTATTCAGCGTATTCACGTTACATCTGGAGAAAACTTACCAAAACTTCAGACCGTTAGATCGACAGCCGCGCGATGGGACCCGAACCCGGGACCTTCACACTTCGGCCATCTACCATGTTCAGTGGCACAACCACTGTGCCATGGTGAGTCTGATCAGTTTGCAATAACCAGATTTGAAATCTTCATGAAAAAAGCATATCCGTAAACAGTGATGTAACTACATTGTTGTGACCCGTATCAAATTCATTGGTTGGGCCTAGCGTTGCCGGGCGTCCGGATAAAGCCGGACATAGTTAGGCTTTTTGATTGCGTGTCCGGCAAAAATTAACGGTATCCGGCTTTTGTTAGGCCTTTTGCTGGTGACTTTGGCTGATTAGTAATAAAGTACTTGAACTGATTTGGCATTCGATGTTATTTATATTTCATTAGAATTTAACAAAATTCATGGTAATTATCAAAAAAGCCTGATTTTACATACAATTTTTTTATTGTACCTATTAATACTGAGACAAAATCCTCAATCCGGCTATTTGGTTTGGCGATCTGGCAACCCTAGTTGGGCCCCCTTTATTACTACGCGTTACAAAACAGAGCTATTACATTTTCCAGGCGCGTAGCCAGGAAAATTTTTTTTATATGCGCCTGGAAAATTTTTCGGGGGGAGATATGAACTTATTTGTGTATAAATAGACGGATTTTTATCACTAATCCAAAAATTTAGGGGGGGGGGATATATCCCGATATCCCCCCACTGGCTACGCCCCTGACATTTTCTCGCTAATACCTTTAAATTTGATACATATTTTTTGTTTGCTTAATTTTTGTACGTACTTCCGGCCGTTAGCCTGTGATATCTTGCACATCCTGTCATCCTACTGTTGTGCCACTTTCCGTAAAATGCCAGAGGACAAGTCATTTTCGCGCCACTCTGCAAAAGTCCATTTTCCGTATTACGTTTTCGAGATCAATGCCGGAAAGCAGCGATGTAGTCGTAAGGGGTAAAGTTTGAGGAAGCCTACTTTTGAAGTTTAACTTAAATGTCGCAGTTAGTTCTATGAAATTATTCCTAGAACAGAAAATTGAGTACAGTAGACACCGGTTATAACGTACTCTCACGGGACCTAAAAAAGTAGTACGTTATAGCCGAAGTACGTTATAAGCAGTACCGCCGGTAAGATTCAATATTACACAAAAAAAGAAAGTGGGCTCATAATTTCATTGTAATATGTGTTTTAAACAGGTCTGATTTTTTAAAATTTAAATTAAACAGAGAAAATTCTTTATTACTTACAATTTTTATTGAGATAAATAATCTGTAATTTTCTTTTGTTTTAAATGGGCAGATGCTACTTTAAAAATACCGTTTTGGATATCCATAATAGACTTTTGTAGAGTCTCTGCATCATCACTGCGACATTCAAAAAATCGTGATAATGTTTTTGCAGCATTGAATGCGTCGGGTATGCTTGGTATAGGCTCCTCTGTTTCTTCTTCACTATCATCAGAATCATTATAGATAGGGCTTTTCAGGAGGCATTTACATTGATGAATGACAAATAAAAAACATGGCCTTGTTCTTAGCCCTACCTAGCAGGCGAAAAAGATAAAAGATCGCTCCCTTCATTCATACACAATTCATCTCGCTAGAGAATCTGAAAACTGACAACGAGTGTTTTTGAAGGTACTGAAATTTCCGAGAACAAGGAAATAAAATTCTTAAGAAAAGCAAAATTTTATTTTTGGCTTTGGTATAAAAAGTACGTTATAGCCGAAGTACGTACTTTTGTTAAGTACGTTTTAACCGAAGTTAAATAGCATTATAAATATAGGACTTCAATTGGAACCTAGCTTCTAGGTACCGATTGTACGTTATAACCCAGGTCCGTTACCGGTGCGCACTGTAATTAAATCATTAGTTTCTTATAGTTCGTTATTTGGGTGATATTAATAATTACAATTTCGCATTTGATAGACTGCATTTATCCAAATTATTATAATGTTTTTCTCAGGATATTCGTACATTATTCAGCATTTACAATGAGACCGTACAGCCACTCAAAAAAGTATTCGAGTACTAGCCATATTTCTCATTTTCGAGTTCGTGAATAACTAATTAGTTTTTGCAAAGAAAGAAATTTAAAAGAAATATTAGAAATTATTGTTGTGTGACATGATTCGCTTTTACAGAGAACAAAATGTTAAATATGAAACTGACATGGGACTTACACTTGAATACTTTTTCTAAAGTGTGAACGTGAGTCTTAAGTCTAGTTTCGGGTTATTTTCCGATTCAAAATCACAATATGGAAAAGGGGCGCTTTAATCATAGTTTGCACCGGTTGATGTTAACGCTGGCACTTTTCTAAAAAAAAATTTAAATTAGGGGTTATTCATAAATATCAATATCGATTTTTGAGCAATTTCAAAGGCCGTGGACCCCTTAAATATTAAACGATGTCAAGGACCGCCTCACCCATCAAGGCCGTGGTCCCCTTAAATATTAAACGATGTCAAGGACCGCCTCACCCATCAGTTTTGATATCGATATCATACCCCAGCCGAATCAGATGTCCTTGCGTCAATTTTTTCAAATAAAAATTTAAAGCATGTCTCTTAAGCGAGAAATATATATCAATAGCTAGACTTCCTCCAACCAGTAGCATAGCCAGAAATTTTTCATGGGGGCGGTGGGGGGGGGGGGGGGGGGGGGTTACGACTACTGCAACTCATATATACGTATACGTGCGTGGCATAAGGAAGTGAATAATATACATTTTGTATGGCAAAATATTTCTCATGGAGGGGGGGCTGGGGGGGATTATCACTCCCCTAACCCCCCCCCCTTGGCTGCACCACTGCGTCCAACTATATCAAAACCCATACACCTCCCTCCTGCCATAAAATTTATACATATATATATATATACATATATATATATATATATGAAGCGCCCCTTTTTTGAATCTATACATAAAGAAAATAAGTGTTTATAAATCTGAATTAAATTATAGCCTACCTCTCGACATCTGCTTTTAGCATTCTTCTTTACTGATCGCATATTTACTGTTAGGCACCAAATCGAAATATTTTAACAAAATAGATGAAATCACTCTGTTACTGTCATTTAACATTTCCTCATCTATACTTCCTCAGGTACTTGATGAAGGTACATTCGTATTTAGTGATGGTTAGGAAAAAAACAGTTTGAAAACGGTAGCGCAAACAAATGTGCCAATGAAATGACGCCTCTCAATCTTATCACCTTAATGAAGATTCTAGAGTGGTATTGATCATTTTCTTGCATGCTTGGAGCTCTCTAAAACGGAACTTACTGACAGCCTATTGTTAATTTTGGATTTTAACTTACGCTGCATACAAACAATGCTAGATAGCCTTCTTTTCCTTTTTCCAATACTAAAATGGTAGATTTAAATGAGTTCCGTCATTTTACTTTTTTTATCTCTCTAATTTCCAAATAAAACATTTTCTGACATTACCTTCCCTAATATTTAATGAAAAAAGGCCAAATTATAAGATGATTACTTTTATAGGAAAGATATCTTGTTTATCACTTAAATTTTTCTGCCTTAATAACAAGTAACATTTTTAATAAACCATTTTTTTAACTTCTAAGGAAATATTCTCACAGAATCTATTCACTGGAAATACATCAATATTATCTTAACAAAAAGAAAGTATTAACTTCCAGTCATTTTTCCTCGAAAGTTTGGAAATTACTCAACATATCCCCTACTTAGATGTGGCCATATATCCTACTCCATTTTGAAGCCTTTGGCCGAGTGAATAAAAGGAAGCCGTTTTATGTGTGTGTCCTCCAGGCAAGCGAAAGATTTATCGACCGAAATGTTTAACTGGTCACTAGAAACCATGTTTGTCTTGTCTACCACACGAATCCCCGGAAGCTCTTGTGATCAAACGGAACAAGCTCTAAGTTATGTTCCTGCCTCCCACAATGGGGGAAATATTTGTATTAAAATAGACTGCCTCTATCTCTCCATTAGGTTATCTTTCAGAGAGCACAAACCTTTGCGTAAAACTTAAAACGTAGTTATTTATTATAAACTAGCTGCGTACCCGTTCTCCGCACGGTAGGGAACGAAACTTTTTCTTACATATATAATTTGAATTGATTCCAGTGATTTGGAATCTCAAAATAAGCAAAATGATTTGACTCTTGGCGTAAAGTTTCTCATTCGTTATTCGTAAAGTTAGTATAAGTACTGACCTGAGACCATTGTTAATATTATGACAAAAACTATGTCGGTGTCATTGCCGATCAGAAAAAGAAAAGCGTGACGGTTTGCAGCGAAAATTCCTAACTTTCAAAATGTCTCATTTCTACATCATACTCTTTTTTAGATTTAAGTTATACCACCTTAGACACTACATGATGTGGCGAACCGTTTTATTTTATAGTTAAATAGTTGTGTACCCGCTCTTCGCAAGGCAAGAAGAGAACATTTTCCCAAAATGTGATCATGACTACTTGTGACAAAACAGAATCTCCAAGAAAAAAAAGTTCAGTTACAGTCTTTTCTGTTGAAACTACCGCGGGATATATTAACGTGACGTAGAATTACTTAATGCCTAGTTAGCTGTGATGTAAGATGGTTGTTGTAAAAGGAATAGAACACTTAGTTTCACGAAATATTTATTAATGCGGTATATTGTGCTTTGATCAATATTGCCCAAGCATATCTACTAACTATTACTTATACTATCTTTTATTGATACCAATACAATATATTTTCGTTTTCCAGTCGTTAATACTTAATTTAAAGAAACGGCTTAGATATTTGCCACGAATGTAGTGTTTTATTCTTTGGTGGCTTTTGCAATTTACGCATTAGTATAAACGATAATCATTTCACTTTATGGTTGCCACTAAAACAGCTCTCCATACATTTGTATGCTTAATTATTGTCAGATTGGCCTATTTAGCACCAGGGCCCTATTATCTCACTGGCAAATCGGGACTTTGCCCAGTGCCTCCGGCTCGAAATGGCCCCCAATTTCAAATGTTGTTCTGAAATATTCTTTTTTATAAGCATATTTTATGAAAAATAAAACAAATTTCATAGATGGAGACCCCAAAATTCATCAATGCCCGGGGTCCCTGTTTGCCATAATCAGGCCCTGTTTAGCACCGCAAAATATTTCTTGCGATTCGAAAACGTGTCCCGTTTAAAATCTCAATTGAAAATAATGCTGGATAATTCACTGGTGAAAAAACAGCATTCAATTCTTTTTCTGGCAACGTAAAATAAAATATGGAATTATTTCATGCGTGGTGCATGTTTTGCTTGTGAGTCCGTTATTCTGATTGAGTTTCGAAAGGGGTTTTAAACTCGTGACGTCAAAGTGACTCGTGACGTCATTTCACATGTGAAAACTCTGTTATTTTAAAGTAATTTTATTTTATTTTTTCAGCTGGCAATTTTAATCATTGTTACTGTTTCCAAGACAACCAAACCGCAAGATATCGTACCGAAATTCTTAAGCATTTAAGCAGCTGCGATTGAAATGAAAATCCTTCTTTACTTAAAAATTCGTAAAAATTCTCCTAATTTATATTTTTCCTCCGTTCTTCTTTTAAAAGTGGGCGATTTGTGTGCTCCGTCTTTTGCCGAAATATAAAAAAGTTATGACAGATAGAATTCAAGATGCAGCAGTTTTAAAAATATTTTACGAAAGTCAGCGTCAAATTTAATTTTATTTGAAAAATTCCCAAAAATCTGCAAATTACGTTACACATTCCGAACAAACAGTTTTTAAAAGAAAATTTTCTCCTCTATACGATGATGTAAATATCGTTTTCTTGCGAGTGCAATTACCGTCGTTATTATGTATTACGCAAGAAAAATCGCTAAAAATCGGACAAAACATAAAATAAAACATTTTCTAATTCGAATTTCGAAAAAATCGCTTCGAGGTGTGTCGAGACCCGTCTTGGAGAATTTCCGTACAAAATTTGGTAGGTCTACGATCACCCGTTTCGGAGCTACTCGAGACACAGACAGACAGACAGACAGACAAACGGACAGTTTACACTCTGTTTTATTTATATAGATACTGATCCTATGTTGACTGTGGTGTTCTTAATTAAGTCTCTCTGTGTGTGAATTCTTGATTCGTTTTGTTTTCTAATATTTTAGTTTAAAATATTTGTGCCTATTTATTGAAGTACAATATGTATTTAAATAACCAAATATAAAATGGATTTTATTGATTTAAAATATATTTGTCAAAACATCTCTTAAAGATGTATGGTCTTATTTTCTACTTGGTTGGTGTATAATTATTGGACTTTGTAAATTTTTATTTAATTTTTAATTAATTAAATTATTGAATTAAATTGAATAAATAATGAGAAACTGCGTAATTATAAGTTTTTATTAAAATATAGCACATCAAAGGAACGCCTTATAATTATGCACCAACCCAATATATATTTTCTATCTTCAAAAAAATTTGGAATAAAACAGCTAAACAAAAATAATCTTACAACAGACTTTCCAACAAGTTATTTGAAATTTGAGTGTCCAAGATGTTTTTCCATTGATTTTTTTTTACTGGGAAGACAGAAAATATTTAAAATAAAATTTTCAGCAAGAATTTTTCTAGATTTTCAGGATTATGTAGGTGGATAAGATTAAAAATCGATACTCTGTATGAACTGATGTATATTTTTCTCATGCAGTGAAGTCACCAACATCTTTTTTTCTTTTCTAGGTGGTTACATCTATCTGAAAGAAATAAATAAACATACTAATAATTAATGAATATTTATCAAAATGTATTCTTTCACGTACACAGTTGAACTGCAGTCTTTAGCTATTACCAAACGAGTTTAAGCATGCACATGGATTTTTTAAAGGTCTTTCTAAGAAATGTAGCTGGTCAGTTTGGTCTAAAAATTCACGGAAGTACAAGGCAGATTCTCGTAAATTTAGTTAGTGTAACAAGTAAAGCGTAAGGATAGAAATTTTAGATCAGCAGGGGAGTAAACTACTAGTTCTGATCTAAAAGTACTGTTGCACAGTACCTGGACATAATTGCAATAATCTTTGCATACGATGTGATATACCCAGAACAGCGTCCTTTATACATTGTGGTCCGGGAAATTTGGACTTTCGCCAAAAGTTTCCATGAGTTCCATTAGCATTCATGTAATAAAATCATAAATAAACTGCTTGTATTAAGTCTGAGGTGAAACAGATGAAAATTGATAAGTATCTTGGAATCATGAAAATTATAATTCGTCCATGTAAAAAAATATCTTGTTTTACATAAATATATAATAAAGCAGAAATAGCGTTTAGAAATTTGACGATTAAAACTGGTAGTTGTGATGCGTGTACATTAACTCCTATTGTATTGAAGATAGACAAAAGCATCACACCTTTAATGTAGATATATATTAATTAATTTAATTTTCTTAGAAAAGTTCTTTTAATTAAAAGAGGGATAAAGGTTTTAGTCTTTGACTAGTTGGATTAAGCATTGGTAGACTAAATGTCTTATACATTGTTTTAAATAAGAAGCATTGGTTAAAAATAGTTGTAATGTCGTTTTTTAATTAAATAATTTTAATAATAAAATAATTTTTTGAATAAAAAAATAATCATTTATTCAGAGTAATAAATACGAAATGCAGTTTAATTTACTAAGTGAAAATCAATACTAAGTGTGTGTACATAGACATCTCATGGGCTGTTATTTCAAAGAATCATATAGAATACCTTAAAAAAAGGTTGATAATTTTTAAAAACAGAAGCCAAAGCTCTGTCTTTTATCTAAATATATATCTGTATATAAAATTTAATGTATGTGTACATATATTCAACGTTTTCTCCTAAACAACTCGACTGACTGTTTTAAATTTCGTGCAGTTATACAGATGAACATAGAATGAAGCATATCCCATGCAGTAAAATGTTATGTATCGTAATCGAAACTGACATCATTTTGATGTCACATTTGTTTATTCTGCATTACAAATACAACTGTGTTTGCAGAGAGAGGCGTAAAAATTATAAAACTGGTGGGGAAGGGGGGATTCCGCAAATTTACATTTTGAATTGGCGGTAATTTTTCGGTGTGAAAAAAGCCTCAGAAATTTTTATTCTTTCTCTAAGACATCAGATGTAGGTAATCAAATGCTGAAAATTTCACGTTTAATTTTTCTTTTGTTAGACGCATTTTTTTTCTGGAATCTGAAATCTGCATTTTTTCATCTGTTAGCGTGAAGCCGTGGATAAATTGTTAAGGATAAGTAAAATTTACAGGGATAAAGTTTTGAAAATAGTTCCAGATTTTCCGTCCACAAACATTTTTCCCTCTGCTCTGCTAGGGGTCTTTAGTACTTCGTTAGTATCGGTTAGTACAGAGAGATTTTCGCTAGTACCGGATCCATTAAGGATTTACGGACAGTTGAAATTGGCGGACTGGTGAAATGGTCAGCACGCACACCATGGAGTTGGGAAATTTCCCATATTTGTCAGTCCGAGATGCGAGTTGCGTTAGTACCGAGAGATTTTTGTGAATACAGCATCCATTGCGGATTTACGGACAGCAAGAACACGAAAAATTTTGGGTGTTTCGCTTATGCTATTCGTTTGTATTTCGGTAGTAAACATTAATGCCAGATCCTCACCGCATAATTTATGGATTTACAAGATATTAAAATTTCCGAACTTATCAGTTAGTTAGACTGCACACCAAAGAGTTAGAGAATTTAGCAACTAGCATTCGTTAACACCGATAAGTACTGAAAAAGTTTCGTTAGTAGCGAATCTGTTACGGATTTATGGTCTGTTCACATTTCCGGGCACACCATTTAACCTGCCCTCACACCAAGCGGTTTGGGAATTCCGCTTATGTCATTCGTTACTAATTCGTTAGTAACGGTTAGTACAATTACATTTCCGTTAGCACCGCATCCGTTACGGATTTACGGACATTTGAAATCTCCGGGCACATTATTTCACCTACTTGCACACCATGGAGTTCGGAAATTTCACATATAATATCGTTATTCCTACAGCTAAGCCGCATTCACTGCCTTGCTAGCCTCGATAAGCATGTTTTACTGCCACATTGCAAGGCTTCGTTATCTGGTCACTCCGGAGGCATATTAACATTTGGCCATTGAATTCGCAGCACAAGAGCGCGTATTTCGCATTTATTTCGGGCCAAGTGGGCCGGGGGAACATTATGATTTTCATAATTCATTCGATAAAATTATAAGATTTCCCCCCCCCGTTTTACGTTGGGCGTTAACACAAGATTTGCACACCCTGAGAAAACGCCACTGGCTAGTATCCATTAGGACCGAGAGATTTTCGTTAGTGTCGCAACCCTAATGGATTTAAGGACAGTTGAAATTTCCGGAGGCATCATTTCGTTAGCCCGTACACCGTGGAGTTTGGACATCTACGTACTCAGTAGACCGCCGTCGTTTAAGAATTTTTACTTTAAAACTTTACTTAAATTGTACTAGCTGATTCAGGAATGCTTGGTCTTTGATTTCTTGAGAATCCACTTTTATTCATAATGTTGGTGTATGGATTTCTTATAATTTATGAAGATTATTCGTCAGGATTTCCGCTTCTTCCATAAAACTCCCTATCTCTAGGAATTGCAACATCATAATCTTTAAGAAATTATTAGCAACTTAGATTTCATGAAATTCTTTTATGCTTACAATAAAACTAATACGTTATTCTTATTCCTAATGAAAGACTGTAAAACATTAAACTCAACACTTGTTATTTATACTCTACCATATTCTATCTCAATTTATATTAATTTTCTTTTCAAGCAATCAATAGATATTTTAATCCTATCCTACTAATATATAAATGATAATGTTTGTATGCATGTTTGTTACTCTTTCACGCTGAAATGGTTTGACGGATTTGGATGAAATTTGGAATAAAGACAGTTAAAGTCCTGGATTAGCAAACAGGCTACTTTTTATCGCGCGAAAAAAACACCTTTCCTATAACATACAAAAAAACTATCTTTTATACAAAAAAAATAAAGAATACAAGAGTTTTTATTTTGTAAAACCGTCAACAGATGGCGCGAACTTATAAAATACGCATTTTTTAATAAATAAAACATCAGATTTCCTTCCCACAGGTGAATCTGAAATTATTGGACGGTTTTATTCATGGAGAGAGCAGCCTATCTTTTCGCAATGCACCAGCACGGAGGTATATTCTGTGGAGGGGAAGCTTCCGTGGTCGAAAGCCACAATTTTGGCATCTAAATTTGAAAGCCTATAGGGGGCGCACTATGATGAAGAGAGTCCGATCTCCGAGGGTCCTGATTGGTCCGGATCGGTGCGAAAAGCGAAACCAGCAGAAAGCTGTTCGCCGACACATCACTCAGGCAAAAGGAAAACATCAACATCCGATGATCTAATAAATTCCATTTCAGGAAAGATAAATAACTATCGAGTTTTTAAAAAATTATATGTTATAGTTGAGATTTTCAGCAACAAAATTTTACTGCGTTTGAATTTTTTAAGGTAAGTGTTTCAAGAAGAAAATTATTTAAAATGGATTAAAGCGCGCTTTGATAACATTGATTTTCCCTTCCCTACCGGACCTTCTTCCCAATCTATTGGACGAGAAATTTATATGCCAAAATTCTTGCATTAGTTTCCCCTCCACAGAATATACCTCCGTGTGCACCGGAGTGAGGACAAAATGTGTTCCTCCGCGCCGCATCACACATAAGGTCAAACGCGTAATACGTAAGCGCACCACCCATATGATCAAAACACAATGCATCGTGCGCATGCGTTTTGGTCACATCCGCGGAAGCATACTCGGCACACCTTTTTAGCCGCTTTGATCTCTCCAGTTGCCTCCATGGTTTCATTTTATGTTATGAAATCTTAACTGAATGAGTCATGTGGCAAACCATCAGCATCCTTTTTTTTCCCGATTTGCAAAAATACAATCTTTTTTAACAAGTAGATCTGCAGCATTTAATATATATTTGTAAGAAGCCTACTTTATCACGTGACTGCTGCTCTATCGTTAAATTATGCTAAAATAATACTTTATCGTCTGCTACGCTTGACTTGGTTAAAGAATACACCTGAATAAGTTTTTGAAACGTTCATTCAGTTCAAATTGTGCATTTTTCTGCGCAGCTTTTCCCCATTCTATTTCTATTGTATTACATACAGAAAAAAGATGTTAGAAATATCAATTTTAATTTTGTTTAATCACACTCATGAGTAATGATACACTTTCCAAATTAATGGAATTAGGAAAGAAAATAGGGAAGACGCATGGATTATGATACGCTTTTAATATATATTGCATTTAAGTGAGTATTCAAAATCTGAAAGTTTTTCAGATTTTTTTCCTTATTTTTTTTATCTTTCCGACTTTTTATAACGGAAAATATATCCAGAAGCTCTTCAGAATTAATATAGGAAGAAAATAATTTGTACCTTTTTGTAGGTTTTTTATCATCAAACCATCTTATTTTTGTAACCAGGGGAGGCCCGAGGCGGTAAGCAAGGTAAGCGTCGCATCGGGATGCCGGCATCGAAGAGGCGTCATTTCGAACTCAAAAGCTAAGTAGAACATAAAATTGGGCGTCTTTTTTACGTTAGCAGGGGGCGCCACTTACCACTGACCGTTACCGTAGACCAAACGGTCACCCCGTTTGAAACCATCTTAATTTTAAATTCCATTCAGAATCTGAGAGATTTCAGTACCAAGGAAGCCGGTGAAAAACAAGATTCTCTTCGAACAAAATTTATTAAGATGGCGAACCAACGGGTCGCGGGAGGCGGCTATAAAGTCACGAGCCCGACAACATGAATTGTTCGTAAAATCCAAAAAGGATGAGACACTAACAAAGATCTCTCGGTACTAACCGGTATTAACAAAGTATCAACGATTGACATATGCAAATTTCCCAATCTCTATGGTGTGTGTGCTAGCTAACTGATGTTACCGAAAATTTGGACTATACATAAATGCTTAATGGTTGAGGTACTAACGAAATTCTCTCCGTACTAACGATTGGCATATGTGAAATTTTCAAACTTCATGGTGTGCCGGCTGGTGAAGTGCACCTGTTGTAAAGTGAAATTGCACAAAAATGGTCATTATAGACAGCTGGTCTCTTGTTTGAGCAACATGTATTTCGGATGTGTGTGCTTGGTCCGAAACTCGCTTATATATCCACGTCAGGTGGACAACACAAGGGGGGGATGCCCTTCATGAGGGTCTTTCAAAGGATTCCTAACCTGTATTTACGCAAAGTTTTGGAGAAAACCACAGTAAACTCAGAACAGTTAGGTCGGCGGACGCGAACTGGTTCTGAACCAGGTACATTCCGTCTATAATTTCGAGTGACTTAACTACTCTGCCATGGTGAGGCCGAGTAACAAAGTGATGAGTCAAATAGACGATAGGTATTTTTTTTCCAAAATTAGAAGTTTTATTTTGGATGAATGAGCCTTTACAATTCAAGATGTCATTCCTAACCTGTACTCAGTTTTGTCTGATTTTCTGTAGATATTTTAATATTATGTTTCAAGAAAATTTCGCGCAATTTTTAGAAAATTTAAAAAAGCAAATAAACATTTCAAGAAAAGTTTTTTAATTTATTGAATTTTTTTTAAATCTGACATTTATTTTTTCAGTCGCTCCTGATCATGTTACAAAATTTCATTCTATTCTTTTAAGCCAATTTTAAGGGATACGATAGCAAATATTTACGCGATTTTCACAAAATCTCAAAATCTAAGAAATATTTTGCCATATTTGAAATTAACTTGCCATCTAACATTATTCCTAAATTTATTCTATTCCATTGCCATTTTTCAGGAATGTACAAATTTTACAAAGTTTAAAAATCTGAATAAAAATTTGAAGTACGTTGACATTAGTGGCGTAGCCACGGGGAAGGGATTAGGGGGTTACACCCCTCCCCTCATAAGGAATTTTTTTTGTCATTCAAAATGCATTTTCTTCACTCTGTAATCGCACATACATATGCATATATATGAGTTGCAGTAGTCGTAACCCCTCCCACGTGAAAAAAAAAAAAAAATTACGCCATTGGTCGACGCCTATTGCTTAACTGACGACCTGTGACAATACCATTTTTTTTTTCATTCGCTACAGTGGTTAATACGTAATGGACAAATATTTATGCATTTTGAAATGTTTTTCGAAAAATCTCAAAATCTAATCAATTTTTTTTTTTAATTCGACGCCTATATTTTAAGTTAAGTGACCGACTATCATGTCACTAAATTTCATTTCATCCGCTTCAGTCATTTTCACGTAATACGCGAACAAAAAGACAGAACAACAGAATGACAGACAGACAAACTTTTTTTTGTGGTAGTACTGGATTCACAGGGTCTTGAAATGGATAGAAATAGCAAAATTTTTTGATTCCAAGAAATATACAGACAAAATTCTAAATTGTTTTTATTTAAATGTTATCAAAATTTTCTAAACGTGAAATATATATTGTTGTGAATTTGGTAGTTCTTCCGTTTCTGAATGGAATGAAAGCTGATGGGTGAATAGAAAGCTTGAGAAACTGTTCCAGATGTCAGGACAAAACTTTAAATTTTATTTCTTCTACGAGATCCTTGAACAATCTTCACAGCACAATTCACAAGCAGTA
Organism: Cheiracanthium punctorium; assembly: GCA_038373885.1. Taxonomy (NCBI): domain Eukaryota; kingdom Metazoa; phylum Arthropoda; class Arachnida; order Araneae; family Cheiracanthiidae; genus Cheiracanthium; species Cheiracanthium punctorium. The sequence goes on along the minus strand of JAWZYV010015148.1, from coordinate 202,664 downwards.
ATTTTTAAATAAGAGTCCATTGAATACCACAGTTTTAACAAAGCTCAGAATGACAGCTAATATTTCACATAATGATCCCCCATAGTAGCTGTAATTCGTGGTTACAGCCGAAATTATGAGAACACTCCCAGTATTTTTCCATGATTACACATCTGTCCTATCGTGCATTAAGATTAAAAAATTCTTTAAGCTGGCTGTTTCTTGTAAATTCATCCACTTTTTTCAGTTGACAATATATTGAAGTATTTTGAGGATAAAAACATGAATTAAAGTACCGCTGTCTTTCCTTAAGGAAAAATCGCATTTTTCATAATTAATTAAACTGTTTGAATTAGAAAAATCTGTTAATGCAATGCTGTTAATCTGTTATAACAATTCGACATTTGTATATAACAAAAAAAAAATAAGAATATTCCCCAAAATATTAGCATGCACAACACCGGTAATCCGTTTATCAAATTCTAGTTAATAAACACTCCATTCCATTACAAGTGACGTCCAGCATTTAACGTCAAGTAAGCGAAATCGGCTGAAATATCTTTCCAATAAAGTAAAACGAATCGCGGTAACAATCCAATTTATGAAAAGGATTTACTCCGAAATACTTGAAAGGTTCAATAGAATGGTATAAAGTTATGTTTCTAGTGCTTTGGGCTTTAAGTTTAATCTTTCTCTTTTGTGAATACTTCAAAGAGAGCTTTGCATTCCAGATGCTTTTCAGATTTATTGAGAGATATCACGTTCCATTTTCGTTTAGGTGTTGAATTTTTGCATCTTGTATGTAGTATTCTTAAGCAAGTCTAATACTCGTCGTTTGAAATATGTGCGATAGTGATTAATTGGACGTTATTTTCAGAATATCCTCTTTGCATTTAAGCTAATCTTAGTGTTTATCCCGTGATATCACGTTCCATTTTCGTTTTGGTATTGCATTTTTGCATTTTGCATACATTCTTGATCAGATCTTAAGTAATAAGAATGGTACTCGGAAAATGTGCTTTATAACAAATAAATTTGTCCATGAGAGTAAATAGTTGTTGCACATTTAATCAATTTTATGAATAAATCGGTATAGCCTTAACGTTGCTTAACAAAAGGCATTCTAAAGAAACTGGCGTTTAAATGATAAAATAATTTGTAAATTGACACACATAAAAGGTACCTATCAGGTACTATGTTGAGTACTTATATATATATATATAAAAGATTAAAACAGGCATTAATGATTCTCATTAGATATTTAATAGTCGTACACGTTTTAATTGCATTTAATGCTTGTACTAGAAGTAATATAGTATTAATAAAAGAAATTAAAAATAGAGTGCCGTGAAAGATTAGTTTGCATCAATCGTGAAAAGTTTTTGACGCAATTTATGACCACTCCAATAAATATCTCAGCAGTTTCAATTATACGCGATGGATGGCATAATCTTATAAGCATATTCATTTGAGTTGCTGCTGAATACGTAATTACCGATATAATTTAATAAGCTGCTGTAATTTTGCTACATATTCTGTAGATGAATTTTTAACACTTTCGAAACAAGGATGAAGAGGATGGTTCCCACTATTCTGTAAGACTTCGCTGTCCGATGAAGAAGAGCGAATATATTTTTCGGTCGAAATGATCATACTGATTAAGATATGTACCTTGTTATGTGTGTTATTTTGCAAAGTTTTATTTAGAGCATTTTTAACTCCAGTTTTTCAGTGTTTTTTGTTATTGTTAAGGATAAAGAGTGTTTATGATTTCGATTTGTCTGTATGTTCGACCGTCCGTGCTCTAACTGTTGTAAATATTCATCAATTGATACAAAATGATATTTTGTATACCGTATCATCAGTCGCGTATCCGGGTGGTTAGGGGGTCATAACACCCCCATGAGGAATTTTTTGCCATAGAAAATGTATATTCTTCACTCTCTTAACACACACACACCAATACATACACTGCGAAAAAAAGTCTGTTAAACTGACAGAAAAAAACTGTCAGCCAGGACGCCAGTTTATTTCCGTATATTTTACAGAAATCTTCCGTATTTTTTTCCGTATAAGGAAGATTTCTGTAAAATAAACAGAGAATCTGTAAAATTTACGGAAGACTTCTGTAAAAAAAACGGAAACAAACTGGCGTCCTGGCTGACAGTTTTTTTCTGTAAATTTGACAGACTTTTTTTGCAGTGTATATATGAGTTGAAGTAGTCGTAACCCCTCACCATGAAAAATTTCTATCTACTCCACTGCGTACCATATACCCTGTTCAAAAGAGTGCATGTAGCATTTAGAGTTCTTTTACAGGAGAACCCAAAATCATGCCAGTTAGATTACGCATCAAGAGCAGGCGTTCTTTAAAGCGTATTTTAAGGATATTCGACTATTTCAAGCAAAAAAAAAAAAAAAATGATGTACGTAATTGAAGATTAATAAAATTGCTCTCCTTCGAAAATAATACATGCAGCACTTATAGTTCTTCTACGGGAGCAGTCAAAAGAATTCTCATGCATTTCGGTAGCAGATTAGCGACATTAAACCATTTCAAGAACGATTCGATATCAGTAAAATTTATGCATGTAATTGGTGATTAAAAAAAAGATGAGATTAGTCAATTGATGATTAATCTCATCAGATTGATTAGCATGTACATGATTATATTTGCTTACTCATAGTTTAAAGGTTACAAATATCATTCAAAGCTCTTTAACAGGGCCTCGCAAAATTCCATTATTAGTGAATGCAGCTGTTTAACGGTTATCTTTAAAATTTCTCTAAGTTTGTTTTGGAGTTGTTAAACGATACATCGACATATTTTGCTCAAAAGACGGTTGTGTTGGAAAATGTTTTATAATCGATGCGTTTGACATTTTATTTTCTTGTTATTTCAAAAGATAAACTAGTAGTGTGATTTGACAAATATAATCGAAAAAATTTTTAATAACTGAAGAATGCCAATTTACACTTATAAAATTATTTAGAGCTTTTTCTTCCTCCCCTCCCTCGGATTAGAACTTTTCAGGAAATATTTTTACGTGGAACTGTTTCATAATTGAATAAAGAATGAAGAAAACACTTTAAAGCACCACCTATGCATCTCAATAAATAAAAGACAATAAAATCTCTTTGAAACAAATTTATGTATTTTAAATATTTTTTACAATACTTTTAGAGCGAATAAACTTTCTTGTGTTAAAAAAAAATCTTCTATTTCTCTAACAAGTTTTGTTTAATTAACTAAATTCAATCTTCAATTTCTCGAAACTTTACAGAAGCTATAATATTTCAATTTTGCGAATAATCTCAAGTTTTAGATGAGGTAACGTTATAGTTAAACAATAGATCTCGCTTTCAAAAGAAAATCTCTTCTCTTCATTATATTCGCCACTTCAATTTTTTCAAAAATTGTTTGAAATCTTTCTGATTATCATTTTATTTTTTAAAGGCAGTATTGGTAAGCTTGTTATTAGCTACCATTTTTATCGTGCATAATTAACTTTATACTGTAAATTGGAAAATATATTTTTCAAAGACGATAAAAAAAATATCACTTTCACACTCATAATTCTAGCCGTTCTAGTAAAATATAATCAGATATATTCTTAGCTTACAGCAAATTATTGAATTAGAAAAGTACATTGATATTCATATTAAGGTATTTCAACGATGAGTGGGATAGAAAATTTTAATATTTATTTCAATTATCTTATTATGTCTTTTATTTATTATTATTTAATTATTTATTCTTTTATATAAATCAAATATGATAAAAGTTCAAGGAAATGGAAATGAATTTTTTACGTTGACGAATTGTAGTATCTTAAAATTCATAGTAGTTAAAATTTACATTAATTAATGCATTGTTTGCGGATCACATAATCTTACGGTTACGCTTACTAATTCTAAAGCGTTGGCCGGATTGTAGCGTCTTTTCTAATAAAAAGTTTCACTCGCCTTCAAGATGAAAATAGAACGCCAAGTAGAGAAAATTCATGCCTCAATATCAGCAATACTTAAAATTAAATAAAGTGAGAGCTGTTTAGTATTTGCATTAATATATACACATAGAGAACGCAGAAAAATTACAGTTCAAATAACAGATTTCAGAAATAAAAAGTTTATACAGGGTGATTCAAAACTTTTGTAAAATACTTTAGGATGTGATAGAAGAGCTCATGTGGAGCACAAATCAAATTTGAAGCCCTGGTCTAACTCCAGCCGTTTCCACGCTCATACAACTAGAAATAAAAATTTCAAAAGCTTAGTAAAGCCCTCATTTCTGAAGTTTCTACTCAGGCTAGACAAGAAAAAAACCACATATTTGGAAAGAGCAGAAAAAATCCTGCGCAAAATGAAATAGTAACCACGATATTTAAAAATCAATTCGGTAAATACCGAAAGGATAAAATTTGTAAAACTTACTAAAAATTGGACCATTTAATAGCTTTCGAAGAAGCTTACAGCGAACCTGTGAGCTTTTTCAAACCGATTGTCCTGTTCAGAAGAAAAAATTAAGTTTTTGTTTGCTGCAGATCATTCAATTTCAAGATCGTTCAATTTTTACTTTCCGAACATGTACCATGAAAGGAAAGTATTGTAATCATGAAAAAAAATTTGACTTCGAGATTTTGGTGTATTTACACGTTTTGGGGGTCTTCTGAATTCATTTATGCTATTTTTACGAGATGTATGTATGTATGTGTGTGTGTATGTGAGTGAACACGATAGCTCCTAAACGGGGCATTCGATTGAGCTCAAATTGGGTATATTAGTCATGAACCAACGGTGCAAGACCGATATTGATTTTGGTGTGTATAGGACTTATAGTTTTTTTACAGGGCTACGACAAAGATTTCTTTTACATTATGGCCTATGGGGGGAAATTCTTGAAATGGATATATATGTGTGATTGTATGACAAATTGGATATATATGTGTTAAATCACCATCGTAAGACCGGTATTGATTTTGGTGTGTATAGGACTTATAGTTTTTCTACAGGGCCACGACAAAGATTTCTTTTACATTATCGCCTATGGGGGATTCTTGAAAGTGCGCTAGCGTTTAAACGGTACATTCGATTGAGCTCAAATTGTAAAAAACTGAGATTTTTTGCTGAATTATTCATGGATTAAAATTTTTTTAAATGCTTGGTAATGATCTTAATCGTAAGTGATCAAAAAGTTGAGTGGAGTTACTCCAGATTTTTCTATTAAAAGTGGCTCCGCTATTCTAATCACTTGCAAGTCCCAAGTCTTGAAGTCCCCAAGTTTTTGAAGGTGTAAAGCGAAGCATTGATTCAATTAGAATCTATGAAATAAATAAGGTATAAACTGATGCGTATAAATAGGGTCAGAAATAAATTAAAAGTTGACCCATGTTCGGAGTTACTTTTTTCAGAAATCAAATATCCAACGATCTATTTAAACAAAAATTTCATTTCTCCTGAACTAGACAACCTATATGGTTCACTGCAAGCTTTTTTCTGAAGAGAGTGGAATGGGACTAATTTTAGTAAATTTTACGGATTGTATTCTGAAGAAAGTTCATGGAATCGTCCAACAAAATTGTTTGAAAATATTTCATTTTGCACTTTTTCAATGTTTCTTAGTTTGTAACTCCTCATCAAATCTAGATAGTGTATAACAGTTAATGTCCTTTTGTAGAATTTCTTTGTGCTCTTTCTACGTGTGTGGTTATTTTTTGTATAGCGTGTTCATAAACTTAAGAAATGAAGTATTTACTAAATTTTTCGAAATTTAATTCTATCTGTTGTAGCGTGAAAACGGTTGAAGATAAACCAACTCTTCTATGTTTATTTGTGCCCCACGTGAACTCTTCTATTACCTCCTAAAGTATTTTACAAGAGTTAGGATTCACCCTCTATATCCGTTTTATTGCAGAGGCGGAACTACATTCAAGGTGGGTGGAGATATTTAAGTTCTGGTACACACTTATAATGTGTTAAGCATTTCCTTTAGATTTTACTTTATTTTATATTTCTGGCGTTTTGTCTAATAATTTAAATTTAATTTTCCGTGCTCATAATGAAAACTTGACAACCAGTTGTAAAATAAATTATACTTTCTGTATTATCAACTGTTAGCATGTTCAACCTAAATAAAGTAATTTACATGAAATTTATATATATATATCAATATATCAACATCTAATTATAAAATTCTCCTGTCACAGTCACCTAACTCCACCGAAACCACTCGACCAATTTTAATGAAATTTTCTATGTATATTCGTTAGGTCTGAGAATAGGTTTTTACTATGTCTCATACCCCTAAGTCATAAGGGCGGTCCACCCCAAAATGTTTAGCACCCGAGTGCTATTCATTTCAATCAGGATTTCTGTGTAGACATTAGCGTGTCGAATCACTTTTCAAATGTGTTTGCCAGATAATGTGGAGGGGGGGGGGACGTAAATAAAATGTTGAAAGTCGCACACGGTTTGCAATTTTTGATAATGGATCGCTAAATGTGGTGCCAAAACGCGACAATTTATTATAAATATATTTCGCGTATAGTTAGAAAACGCCTGGCGTATATTGTAAAAGAGTTTTACCAGGCGATTTTAATATAGATTTCTATTCCGAAGAAGTGCTCTGTGGAACAAGAAAGGAAAACACGGTACACTCATGGATTATGATGCCCATTCCAAACAATATATAGAACGATGAAGTGTAGTTGTAATATACTTTGCGAATATTGTAAAATAGTTTTAGTAGGCGATTTCAAAATAGATTTCGATTCCAAAGATGGGTTTTACGAAACAAGAAAGAAAAATACAGCACAGTCATGAATAATGATACACTTTCCAACTTAATGGAATATGGAAGAAAAATAGGGACGACGCATAAATTATGATACGATTTTAATATATAGTACAATAGTGCGTATTTAAAATCTGAAAATATTTCAGATTTTCATTTTTTTATTATTATTTATTTTTTTGGACAATTTTTTTTATGGAATGACTATCAATAAGTCTCGAGGCCAAACTATGTTTGTGGCTTAGATTTGAGCACACCATGTTTTTCACACGGTCAATTATATGTGGCATGCTTTCGAGTGGGCAAACCATGCAGTTTGTTTGTGTTAGCTAAAGATGGGATAACAAAAAATATTGTTCACTCTATTCCGTTTAGGGATTGATATTATTTTTTAGTAATACTATTGTAATTAGCGATATATTTATAAAGAATAAATTACAATTAATTAAAAGTATAAATGTTTGGTATTATGTTATTTTTATATTCCAGCATCGTTCACAGCACTCCATGCCTCTTCCACTCATATACCACATCCTCACAAACTTACAATAAGTTAGTCATTTCTTTCTACTAAAATAATCCTAGGAATAATTTATATGGCAAAACAACGTTTGCCGGGTCAGCTAGTATATATATATATTGTTACGAATTTTCAAGGAAACCCACTGTTTTGGTGTTTAAATAGTTAAAAAATTCGTATTCTATGCGTCAAATAGTTCAATTTTGCTTTTTGTGGCATCAAAATCGGTTAACTAAAACGCGAGATATGGAATTTTATGTTTCTCCATTGATTTCTGTAGCATTTTCTAGACGTCTCGAAAAATATTGGTCGAAGGCCTTTTCTAACCTCACTTTTGGGGACTTACTTTTGGCGCCAAATTTGGGAATATTTCGCCAAAAAGTCGCCAAGCTTGGCGGCATTTTGGTCATTTGCGTTATTTTCCCAATGGGGCTTGTAAAGCTAGTTTTCCTGCATTAACATTATATAATAGACTAATATTGCTCTGCTACGTAATCGAAATTCGAGCTTTACAAGGTCTTTCGAGAAGCAGTTTTCTCTAGAAGCTCCTTGTAACTTCAGCGCCACCTATAAATACAGGCATGGCAGACCTTAGTCCAGTGTGTTATCGAGCTTCAGACGAGTACGCTGCTTTGCTCTGTGAATGGTGCGATAGAAGCGGTATTTTCGGTTGCCTTTTTGAAGCTTTGTTTTTAAGTGCTGCATGTAAATTCTTCACTGCTGTATCTTGAAGGACGGTATAGGATATCCCTCATATATTTCCACTGAATTTTTGCTTGTGGAAGTGCTTAATTTTGAGAGAGAAATACATCATCTGTTAAAGCTTCTGTACAAAGCGGACTGTTAAAAACACGTTACTGTCGGATTGTGCTTGTAAATTTTGTACAGCTGATTGTTCGACGAAGTACCTAGAAGCAACAAAGTTCGTGCTTCATCCTGACAAGTGGACTCTTTACTAAAACATTCTACTCCTACTGTACTTTAGAAAGACCAACCCAGAAACTAGCAGAGTATTCTGCAACAATATATATACTATATCTATTATATGAGTATGCATACATATATATGAATATATGTATACACAGGGTTTCCTAAAAAGATGATAACATCCTTCAATTCTTTATCTATTAGAGATAAGTGGGCAATATAAATTGAAAAATTATTCAAAGTAACTTAGGGAAAAAAGATAAGACTACGTTAAGCAAAAGTTCGTCTCGTTAATTTTCACTTGTATTTGTCCCTCATATAAAAAGTTCCCTATTATTAAAATGTGCCGCATACACTATTGGAGGTGTACAAAAGTCAGATATAGGAAGATAAATATATGGTAACTTAAAGAACTTTTCGATTTCTCTCGAAGAAAGCGAATCACATCGGATAATCGCATTGAGAAATTACGATAGAAAATAATTTTTCGCACTCTAGTACTAAAGCATTCGCATTATCTTTCGCATTCGAATTCATGTATAGCCTCTTACTATCTTTATTTAACGATATATATGAGACATTTTATGAGGAAAGGCTGAAATTTTGCACATTACCTCATGAGTGTACTCGACACATTTTACTGACTGGGAAATTTGTCGTAAGGGAGTCGTACACAAATTTTAAAAATGTCACTTTTTGAAAATTGGCGTCTTTTTACTTCCTTGTACGTAGTATAAGGAAGTAATGTGATCCCGAAAAATTTTGGGGGCCAAATTTCGACAAAAAAACCGATTTTGACTACCTCTAAATTTAATTTTAAAAATTTTTTCGGTGCATCTCATCGTACGCTAGCATGCACAATCATATTAACGCGTCTGCAACTCATTTTGACCAGCGGCGATTCTATTGTGGCGAGTTTTTCCATGCCGTCTGCACGTGCGTACGTATGTATGTAACTCGCATATCTCAAAAACTATGGGTCGTAGAATGTTGAGATTTGATATTTAGGATTGTTCAGTGATCTAGTTGTGCACCTCCCCTTTTGGTCGCAATCGAATGGATAGTTTATGTACAGGATCGCCCGAAAGATTCGAAATACATTACGCTCTATGGGCCGAAATTCATGAAACTCGCATAACTCAAAAGCTATTAGGCGTAGAATGTCGAAACTTCATATTTTGGATAGTTGTAACATCTAGTTGTGCACCTCTCCTTTTGGTTCCATTCGACAGGATAGTTTATCTTCAGGACTGCCCAAAACATTCGAAATACATTACGCTCAATGGGCCGAAATTCATTAAACTCGCATATCTCAAAAACTATTAGGCGTAGAATGTTGAAACTTTATATTAAGGATTGTTGTAACATCTAGTTGTGCAACTCCCTTCTCAGTTCCATTCGACTGGATAGTTTATCTACACAACCGCCCAAAAGATTCGAAATACATTACGCTCTATGGGTCGAAATTCATCAAAGCGTTTTTTAGAGGTATTGGGCTATTTCAAACGACTCAGAAGTGATATATGCTGTAAAGAGTTAGAAAATGAATTTCTCCATTAAAAAAAGTGTCTTTATCATTTACAGTTCTGCTACAGGTATACTCAAAAGATTTCCAATACATTCCAAGTACACTAAGTAATACATTCACACGTACACCAAAAGTCGCCAAGCTTGGCGACGTTTAGTATACGTGTGTGCATATTTAACTCTCAAATCTCAAAAACTATTATGAAATTTCATATATAAGAGTGTTGTAACATCTAGTTGTGCATCTCAATTTTTGGTTCCAATCTACAGGACAGTTTATTTACAGGACCACCGAAAAGAATTTCAGTACTTTAATGTCTATGGACATCTTCAATATAATACAACTGTAGACAGTCATTGTTTAGTACATGGCCAAAGTATCGCCATTTGTCATCGTTCTTGGCAAGTTTTGGTGAAATATCGCCAAATTTGGCGATAATCTGTCATTGTTGGTCCATGCTTAAAATCTCGCCAAATGTCGTCGACATTGACGAGCTTCGCCAAAATATCGCCAAATTTGGCGCCAAAAATGATTTCGTATTTTGTATAACTCAAAAACTTTAACCCGTAGAATTTTTGTATTTAGAACTATATTATAATATCTAACTGTTTTCAATATCTTTTTTGATAGCAATCGACTGGGAATTTATTTACAGGGTGAGCCAAATGACTTTAAATACATTAAGGTGTATGGATGCATTCAATTCATTGAAAGTCTGTGGTCAATGACTACTTTGGCTATCCCCAAAATCACGCAAGCTATCTCAAGTTTGTCGGCTTTTGGTGAAATATCGCCAAATAAAGTGTCAGAAGGAAATCTTTCAAATTGAACAGCTTGGCGATATCGAAATATTTGGCTAGAAATCGCTAAACCTTACTATTATTGATATTTTATCTCTTTAAAACAAATAAGTTTAGAGAGAAAGTGCGTAAAAAACATTTTTGATTTAAAAGACGTGCAAGGAAGTCATGTGTTGGACACATCAGATTTTTTCTTAACGTATTCTAAATCTTTTTTTGTAACATATTCTTGACGTAGTCTTTTTTATCTACCATATTTTGTATTTCAGTTCCACTGCTCACTTATCTCTGATGGATAAAGAATATATATTTATGCATAAGATAAAGAATATATACACTCATGTCCATAAATTAAGGATAATTCAGAATCACACAGAAATTGATCTCTAAAATAAAAATTTCACCTGTGGAATGATCACACACATCTTGAAGAAGAATATGCAAACTAGAGGAAACCACCAGATGGCGTGGATGGTACGTCACAATGACGAGAGTGTAAGAGAAGGGTATATAAGGAATGGTGGCAAAGAAGTAAAATTGTTCACAAGCGCTGTGAAAGCCTTTCAGTGCAAAAACCGCATAGTTATGGCACAAAGGAGGCATTTGGATGATGTTTTACGTGGCAGAATTATCGGACGACTGGAATGTGGACGTACCCAGCTGGAAGTATCCGAGGAACTTGGAATCGCCCAGAGTGTCATCTCCAGGCTTTGGCAACGATTCCAAGATGATGGTAATGTGAATAGACGTTACAGCACAGGTCGCCCCCGAGTTACAACGCCGAATGAGGACCGCTATTTGGCAGTTACTGCCAAAAGAAACAGACGGAGTACAGCATCAGACCTGTCTCGTCAGCTCTCTTCAGCTACCGGTACGACAGTTTCAAGGCAGACCGTGTACAGACGCTTAGGGCACATTGGTCTATATGCTCGTAGGCCTGTCAGATGTGTTCCACTTACCGCAACTCACTGTCGCCTGCGATTAACCTGGAGTAGAGAGCATGCATTGTGGACACCGCAACAGTGGTCTTGTGTGATGTTTTCCGACGAGTCCAGGTTTAGTTTGGAATCTGATTCTCGCCGGACATTCATCTGGAGAGCGCCAGGTACCCGTTACCACCAAGAGAACACCATTGAAAGACACCGTTACGGTGGTGCAGGATGGCTCGTTTGGGGAGGAATTATTCTTGGTTCCAGAACTGACCTGCATGTTCAGAGTGTAACGATGACAGGCCACATCTATCGGGATGTCATTCTGGAACAACATGTACGTTTGTTTCGGGGCGCCATGGGTGCTGAATTTGTGTTTATGGATGACAACGCCCGTCCTAACCGTGCAAACATTGTAGACGAATGCCTTCAATCGGAGGATATCACCCGTATGCATTGGCCAGCATACTCACCGGACTTGAATCCAATAGAGCATGTGTGGGATATGCTTGGCCGACGAATTGCAGCCCGTCAACCCCCTCGCACCTGTCTACCGGAACTTCGGAGTGCATTGCTTGATGAGTGGTGTAATATTCCCCAAGATCAGATTGATCATTTGATTTTCAGCATGTCTTGGCGTTGTCAGGCCTGTATTGCATCGTCCGGGAGACATACTCCGTATTAACCATCCTACTAACCATGTTATACTGTTTTTTGTAAATAGGTTCTTTTTTGAAATTTGGTCAAGGGAGTAAAACTTGCAATTTTTATTAATTATGTCAAACATATAGCATCTTTTTTGCTCTTTACTTTTTGTTTAATAAATAGACTTTACAAATAAGTCAAATTTGTTTTGCTTCTTTCTCTTTCTTTGCCTGAACTTCATTATCCTTAATTTATGGACATGAGTGTATATGAGAATACATATTAAAACGATACATTCTAAATAAACTTGTTTTATATATAAAATAGGTTTACATTTGTGTTTTGTTTTAAAGGCGGAGCTACGCAGTCAGGGTAAGGGTACAAATTTTCATCGCGAAATAATTGCTCCAAGTACAGCTCGTCACATGATACGAATAGGCTAATAATTTAGCATGGTTTGTTCTCTGTTATTAATTAACTAGCAACAGTCAGCTACATCATACATGTTTATTAATAGAATTAATCTTTTCTGTTGACATTTCATTTATTTAAAAGATGCATAAAAAAGAAGAAGTTTTTAAACAGCGTAAAATGTAAACAGTCATCGCAGGAATAAATCCCACCAACGATGGCTAAACGTTGGTGGCGAGAGAAAGAAGCTCTTTAGAATAGCGGAACGGCTGTTCTCAAACGATGCAGGGAAGAAAATAAAAGTCAGAAAAGAGACCTTCCAACCATTTCTCATGAGATGACAAGTTGTAGCTAAAAATAGGTCTTTAATACATCTGACAAGGCTAATAATAACGTGAGGTGATTAAGGCTTTTCACAGAGCTGGAAGAAAGTTATTTTATCATTCAGATTCGTGATTTTCTAGAGAATTATGTTCGCAGCTGCTGTTAATTGACAGTATGTAGTTATAGTATTTTTTTATAAAAGAAATAGTTAATAATTTAAACGTTTTCTTTGGCATTGTTTTTCCTTTAAATAATAAAAATACAATGAAATGTAATTATTTTAAGAAAAAGAAAGATAATTTCTATCTTATGCATATAGAAATTATCTTATGCATCTTTTCCATCAATGAAGTTTGATGAAGTATAATATACTTTTGAATAAATAGATAATATATTAATACAATAAATATATACATCTATATGATTAATGACAGAAAATATTTTTAAGTGCATAATTGAAGTAAAAGTGTTTAGAGCCCGATTGTGGAAAAAACCGTTAGGGAAAACTGAAGCAAATTTGCAGTACATACTCTGGGATTTGATTTAATAAAAAGTTCGTATTTTCACCACCAGTGGCCAAAGTGGCCATTAATGTACGGTCCATTAATGTGAAATAGGCATAGAAAGTATAGAAAGCTAACATTTAATCACGAACCTTTAATAAACATGCACGATCGTAAAAATGTAATGCATAATTTTAATCCGACACATTCTGTTCGTTTCCTTATATCCTCAATCTAGTATAACGTAGCAATGCTAAAATTTACTTAAGGTTTTGCACTACAACCTCTTGTCCCCGTGAAAAGTTGCATATTCACTTCAACGCATTAGAGTATGTGAGTCATTTCTAAAATGTTTGATAAAATGTAAAATTCAAAGGTAAATTTAAAATGTGGTATCATTATCAATATGCTTGTAAAATGTTAACTTTAAGATATATGCTGTCTATAAGAGAAAATACCGAATGTCAGAACTATTAGATTGCACTATTGATTATCTTTAACATCTTATGTGTGTTTTTAACAAAGTTTTTTAATTACTTTATCGTTTAACACCAGTATTTTGAGTGTTTTTTCTGCTATCTACGGTGTTTATACAATCCGCTTGAAATTTTTCATCATTATGTATAAAAATATAGAAAACAATCCATGCTACTTTAAAAATGTGAAATTCTACCCGTTCCCTAATTTTTAATCGGTTTTCTTTTCTGTTTTCATATCCATTTTATTTCCAAGATTAGAAAAATTTAATCATTGAGTGACGAAATTAGCTGTCGCAAGTGACCATTACGTCATACTGAAATCACGATTATCAGATCTGAAAGGAAAAGTGCGATTCCGATTCGTTTAAAATGGTTTTTCTAAATTACCCAGTTCTTTTTTTTTTCTTTTTTTTACAGAAAAAATGTTTTCGTCTGCATGAAACATTGATATAAGAGGGGATGTCTCCAGTGAAACGAAATCTTTCGAATGCGAAAAGTTTTTGCACGTTTTTAGACGAAAATGCAATTTAAATTTTGGTTTGTAACGAAAACTGAATATGAGGTTATTTAAGTGGACGAAGATTAAATATATTGAGTGTAGACATATTTTGTTAAATCTTTTTTCTATCGCCCGTTGTAAATTCCTCCACAACGGGCTATATCTTCTAGTCTTAAATAAACAACTTTACACTTACACCATAGCTGCCAACCTTCCCGATTTCTTCGGGAGATTTCCCACCACAATTTTTAAACCGCTTTATTTTGCATTAAATGTTTGGCGTTTTACTAAGCATGTATTGATTGGTAAAAATTAGTGGTGGGAAATCTTCCAAAGAAATCGGGAAGGTTGGCAGCTATGCTTACACGGTTAGGTATCCCGAATTCTCATTTGAATTTCTCAAAAAGTCGAACTTAAGTTGATTACTAGCTCAGAAACCTCGTACGTTAGGACATTCGTATCTTAAAATGTCACGGTATTTTATACATTCAATTAATGTAAAATATCCAAATGCATTCGAAATAGTATGCAACTGTATCAAATATAATTAATAAATACTGTAATTACATATATATATATATATATATATATATATAGAATCTCCCTATCTCGGATCCTCAAATACTGCTTGGGGTATTTTTAAGCAGTGAAACTAATGTTGAGACGAGCACAGATCTTCCAGGGTCAAAATGCTGAAATCAACTAGGGGGTAAAAATCTAGTGTTTTAGTGGAGGGAAAAAAAGAAAAAGTAAGGGATCGTATTTACATGTTAACTACAGGTACTTTCATTGCAGCGAAGCAACGAGCCTGATTTGGATTTTATTACCGTATATCTTGCGTATAACACTCACCAGTAAATTTAAGATATGTCTTACTATAATAATTATCTTTTGTAATCTAATGCATATTTGTAATATTCATTTATAATTATTTTTATGTTTACCATATTATATTCGGTATATAACACGCATGCAACAAAAAATGAAGTAATTTTTTGAACTTGAAAGTGTGTGTTACACGCCGAGATATAAGTTATATCTAGCGTGGCATGATTGCGAAGTGATCACTGTGAGAGCGAATTACAAAATAAAGAGACATCCTTTATATTGAATATCTTCAGTATCATTTAACCAATTAAAAAAATCTAGAGTTTCAATTCCTATATGCTAAATTTTTAATATTCATGTTAAAGTTTAAATGCATGAAGTCAACTTCTAAAGAGGTGTCAAAATACTTAATAATTCGAATAATTACATTATTAATAATTAATAAATAATAATTGCTGTATGGTATTTATACACTAAGTGATAATTTCTTAATTTTGAGAGTGCACTTTTTAATTATTAAAAGCTTCAAAACTATTCATTTATTCTAATTATAAATGCATGTGTATATACACACACACATATATATACTGTTATTAATACCGTAGTTAATAATTTTCATCATAACTCGATAATTCCAGGTTTAAGTCACTGGTTGGGATTTTTTTTCAAGCATTTAACTGTAGTCTTTCTTTCTGTAATAAAAAAAAAAAGTTATTATAATAATTCTTTTCCCTTAAGTGCTTCTATTTTTAGCGACGACATACTCTTGATGTTTCAATCTTGACGCTTAAGAATACCTGAATAATCTTTCTGTGCTAAAAATACCTACTTCTTGGTCACGAGAATGGCTCGTGTCAAAAAGAATAAATTTGACATCTTGAGTTAAAGCTATTAATAACAGGAAAAACGATAAGAGCCTGAAAAAAAATCGAGTATTCTTAAATTTAGACTGTCTAAAAGTCGATAGTTGTAAGACAATGGTTTTTCTTTTCACTAGAAATTGATAAAATATATATAACAAGAATAACAAGTTTTATTAAATTAAAATAAAATTGTAATTGGCAAAAATGTGTTATTAAATTATATATGCAATAACTACAAATTAATAAACAGACATTAAATAAAACTAATTAGAACATGTGTTTTTATTTTGATGTCCCATCTTAATATTTATTTTCGATCACGGAGATGTATTATAGGAGTGGACACTCCCCATAGCTGCTGTGCTGGATTTTTCGTACCCCAAATAAATTTCAATCAAGTAAACATTGAAATCTAGTGACGTGCAGCGATCCTAGCGTTTAAAGAATAAAGTATTTCCCGTGCTGACTGATAACTAATTTTACTTGTTTTTAATTTTCCAACCTATTATGTGAACGAGATTAAGAACGCGAGCACTAAATTTTAATTTTTTCTTTTCACTTTGCTTACCTGGTTGCCTTAGTAACAAATAAGTAAAAAAAGAAAACATGTTCTATCCTATAAGATTATTAAAATACTGATTGTGAGTTTATATTTCTTAACGAGTGCGTATATCGTGGCTGACAGGAAAGAATTTTCGTCTGCCACGGTATATACATTAGAAAATGGCTTGAATTCATTACTGAGTTCCTTATGTAACATGAATTTAATATTTTAATAAGAGTTTTTAGCGGTAATTTAAAACTGTGTTAAAATTTGTCGCAGCATGAAATAAATGTAAATACTGCTTGTTTGAGTGTGATCGTCATTATAAATAAACACTTTAAATATTGCATTCACACAAACTACATTCTACTAAATTTACTAATATTTCGTAAAATACAGCTTTCGGGCAAAATAAAAACAGACATTACATACATAATATCACTTCGCTTCGAAACTATTGCCTATATTAATTACGAAATAGTATTCTAAGACAATTATGCAATGAAAACACACCTGAAGCCAGAAATTATTATATATCACATTCATATGTATTTAATTTTTTGAAGTTCTGCTATTTCATCAATCTCCATTTACTTCGCTTACAGATGGAAATATAAACAACCTAAGATGCGCAGAAGCAGAAGATGCGCAGTTACCCAGTGTGCATAGCGCCATCTGTTTGCAACAACGGCTTTATCCAACTTTCTAAGAGAAGTGTCCCCTCCTATAAATTTACTTTCGTGTTTTCGACATAGCTTTGAAACTCGTAATACAAATTTTCAATTTTTACTCATTCATTCGATTTCCTGAGCTTCACTTTACCCCAGCTCTAAACAAGAAGCTTTACGATCAGCATTAAGTAATCTGACGTTTGGCAAATTTCTTAAGTATTAAAACATGCAAATGGAGTTTAACATTTAAAAGATTTTTTAGGTTTAATTTTCAATGCATTAACTGATATTTTCAACCGTTTGATCACAGTGAAAAGAAATCTTAATTTTTGAGATTTTGAACTTCTGAGTCAGACGAAAACCAAACAACCAAGAGGAGCTATCGAACTCGAACCGAAAGGGTGGTAGAGTGATGAGTTAACCTCTATACACACACCAGTGCTCCCCAACCTTTTTACCGCCGCGGACCGGCCAACGTATGCTAATTTTGCCGCTGCCCGATGAGAGAGAGGGGAGGGGGGGGCGTTATTTTTTTAATATTTTATATTGTTTTCACTTTATTCGATTTTACTATGCACGCTTAAACCCAAAGAGAGGAAAAAACGATAGATTGAGTAGTGATCCGTTTCCGTGGAAACCTATCGGTATTTCCGCAAATGTGCTTTTTAAGTAGTCTTTTTTCTGAGAATTCCCCTCCTCGCTTCGTCTTTTTTCTGAGAATTCCCCTACTCGCTTATTGTTATATTTCGCTCCGCTCTTGTGATCGAAAAACGCTCCTAAAGGAGAAGCGCACTTTTGAAAACTGGGCCAAAAATTGCTCCGACTGATCAAATTTCGCTCGTTTGGTTTAAGCGTGTAATTTTGATGTACAAATGACGTTACCATTATTTTTTGTTCAATAAAAAACTCGTTTTCTTTCTTTATTTGTTTTGTTTTCTCAGGAAAGGGCATTTATTTTCCATTTTATAAATGCAATTTTAATTAATATTCTTTGTTAAATAATTAATAAACTATTTTTAAATAGTTACAAGATTTCTTCTGCTACAAAGGTATAAACTAGCGCAAACCCTACAAAGTCGCACAAACCCGAGAGAAATACACTACAGTAAATAAAACGGAAATAATATAAAGTTCTTTGGGCGGCCCTGTATCATTTGATCCACGGCCCGGGCACCGGTTCGCGTCCCGGAAGTTGGAAAAGATTGTTGGAAATGGAAAGCATTAAAAAACCTAAAAATCCTGTTAAATAAAAGTTAGTAATTTATTCTTCACAGCTAAAAGTATTGTTTATATAATATTATGTTCGCATACTCGCTTTCAAACTACACTAATCAAAGCTGAATCCCAACAGTAAACACTGCGCCTCGCTATACAGTAGGAACGTTAGTTTGGTAATGCACTATTCAACTATGGTAGAGGCTTTTGTCTCGTTCTATATCGTGTCAGAATGACGGTCCGACCGCCCTCATAAATTTCTATTTAGCATAGGGATATGGATGCAAGATTCTGGTTTTAAGTTACGACTGCGTGTAATCAGAGCGAGATCTGGTGCATTATATTAAATTTTTAAAGTTTTCTGTGCATTAATTTAAGTTAAACATGGACTGAAAAGTTGTTTTAAAATAAGAAATGCATTTTACGACAGTAGCTGTAAAATGTAAATAGTTGTTAGTTGTAAAATGTGTTTACTTGTAAATGTAAATAGTTGTTTAAGGAAGTTCTCCACAAACATGCGCGTGAATTAGTAATGTGTGTAATGTTAGCATTAGAGTGTGGTTGATTTCTAGAAGTAAAATATATATTCTGTATTTTTTTTTCCGTTATAAAATTAACATGATGGGAAGCATTAATCTTCTGTGTTTTGCTTTATTCTGCATAAAAGTAACTTAATTGAAGAGGTGCTTGACTTTTCCCTTTAAAAAATAAAAAATATATAAATAATTAAAAACAAAAATAGTATTAGACACTAAATTTTGCTTCCATTTTTTTAGTATCCTTGGGGTCAAGGCCTCCTAGACTCGTTACGCTCGCTTTTCGTATGTGGCATTCGGCCCCTAATAAGGCTTATTCGTAAAAAAGGCATAATTTCAACACACAAAACCCAAACATTGGATCTGATAGAATGTTTCCGAGCTACACATTGTTTAGTTCTTGCATGTTCATTGGAACAGAAAACTTCTAACTTCACACTACAGTAGACCCCCCCCCATATAACACGGTAGATACGTTCCGTGTTATACGAATCCTGAGCTAAACTCCAGCTGGAGTGCGGACTCCACGTATAATCGCGGGAAAAATTATTTGCCCACCTTAGAAAACCAATCATATTTAATGTTGCCATTCATAAGTTATATTAATTAGGAGCTAAAGCGTAATAAAATCAGAACATCTGTCTCATTTGACTGTGCTGAACGAGCCTCTATGAGCGTATTTTACGAAAACGATCGCAATTTTTCTCCCGTGTTCTAGGAATCCGTGTTGTGTGGACCAGCGTTCTAGGGGGGGGGGGGGGTCTACTGTATTTTTAATTATGTAGAACCTATGGGACACCTTGCGTATTTGCCACCCATGGCGATTTTTCATAATTTGGTGACTTACGTATATGTATAGTTAATAATTAGTTCTAAGAAAACAGTACTTCATATGTTTTCTTTGATAAAAACTACGGAACAGCTAGGATAGCTTGCCACCAATGGCGACTTTTCATTATTTGGCGATTTACACATGCTCATAACCGATAATTACTGCTCATGTAAGGTTACCGGGAAAACCGTTATCCATATATTCATATACATAATCCTTTGCAGATTGGCGTATTTAGCACCACGAAATATATCATCTCGCCGCGCTGGCAAATATCCAAGCTGTACTATAACGGCTATAATGGCATAGTTAACGCCGCCAAATATTTCTATTGTAGCAAATACCCAAGCTGAACCTAACCGGCTTTACTATAATCTGCATTTTAATTATTTTTCATTTTCAAGATACTGGGTGCTAACATTTTGGAACACGCGGTTTAGATTCACCCTGCTTGGAGAGATAGCCTTTTGCCAGATCGTACCTGATGCCAAAATGGCGCTTTTTAAATCAGTTACAATTAGTTATTCTGTTTTGGAAAAACGAATAATCGGTAATTCTAAACGCCTGTTATCTAAGAGAACTTACTATTTGAAAATCGTCAACTTTGTGTAACACACTTTGACTTATTTATTTCACATACTTTTTAATTTGGTGTAAAATTGGTGTAATTCTACTTCATGTTTGTCAATTTCACGCGATTCTACATACTTGGAATTGCTTTGTTGCAAAGGCATGAATGATTTTATGCTGGCGAAAATTGCCAAACCTGGCAACCATTATGCTTATTTTTTCAGTTTTTTTATTAATATCTTCTAAAATAATTCGAATTTCGAAATTTAAGTCAGCTTATCGGCTTCCCCGGAATTTTCCGAATCCGTGGACACTTTCGTCGAAACTCAAATCCCCACGGTTTGAGAGGAGCTTTCGGAAAGGTAAAAAAGTTCTTGCATACATAGAAAAAGTTGTATTTATTAGAATTGCTCGTTGGAAATAACTGATCGTTTACAGAAGACACGGAATTTTGGAAATTTATTAAAGAAAATTATGTGTTTGGTTTTTTCTTCTTTTTTTGAAACATGTTTTAATGATCCTTTCATTTGAAAATATCTAGTAAGGGAAGGAGGGGTGAGATGGCGAACTTAACCAGCTATGATTTTTACTGTTTTACTGGCCATTGTGAATGAGTCTAAGAACTGAGGTTTT
Organism: Cheiracanthium punctorium; assembly: GCA_038373885.1. Lineage (NCBI taxonomy): Eukaryota > Metazoa > Arthropoda > Arachnida > Araneae > Cheiracanthiidae > Cheiracanthium > Cheiracanthium punctorium. The sequence goes on along the minus strand of JAWZYV010015148.1, from coordinate 181,635 downwards.
TGTTTTGTTTTTAGCACTTGAGTGCTATTTCGCTCGATCACGGTTTCTGGTGTAGACACGATTTGTCTACGCGCCGTATCACTTTTCAATTTTTTTTTTATTTAAGACAAATTTTTAATGTTCTAGGCAAAATTTTGGGTGTTCTTGGATTTGGTGAGATCACTTTTAGTGTTTTTCTTTCAATCACGGGATTTTTGTCTACGCTATTTGTGGACACGATTTTTCTACGCGCCGCATCACTTTTCAATTTAATAGCCGATCGTGTTTTATGCAAAGCGATTTAATACTTTTTGCAGAAACTTAGACACTTCCATCCGATAATTACCAAATTCCTGGGTTTGTTTTAGTTTCAAAATTAGACAGTGGTTTGCGAAAGAGAAAAGAATCAGGGTTATGGTCTTTATGAAGGAAAAATTTATGGAACATTACAAAAAATCATTCCATTCGTGTTACTGCGGTGTCCCAGTGGCTGTTGCATACGTTCAAGATAAAGTGAGGTTTGCATGTAGCACTCAAGTGCGTAATTAAAATCCGAAAGAAGTTCAGATTTTTATTTTTATTTTTATTTTTTAGATAACTGCTTTCGTTTCTTGCCTTACACTACGAATTCTTTCAATTGCCTGTTTCAACTTTTAAGAAGCAAAACAACGATTCTTCTAAAAAAGGAATTTTCGTCTGCTTTCCCCAGCCGAGGGGTGAGGTGACTTATGGGATAGAGTAAGATGACGAACTACCCGGAATGTGAATGAATGAACTCATGAACACCTTATTAGCAAATATAATTTAAAAAAACAACAGAAGAAAACACATTTAAATTCTTAGGTCACATTTTTAACGTCTTTGGTTGTCTTCTCTACTATCCCATCCAGAACACTCAGTATGAGACCACTTCAAGCACTGATACCAAAGTTCATCCTTGCCTTCTTCCGTGCATGTGATGCAGAATTTATGCTTAAAATCTTCCAAGTTCATATCATCTTCAGTGTTCATGTATACGGTATAGAATGAGAATAGTCGCCGCCAGAAGATGAACAAAATTTAAAATCACGCCGCGGTTTTTCCTCCACTTCTTATGTTTTGTCTGCCTTTTCAGTCAATATTTTTTCTAGTTTTAGCTCTTTCTTTTTTTGTTCCTTTTTTTCTCTTCTAAAGCTTGTTTTAAGGGAGTTTCTGATAACAGAAGCGACGACAATTTTTCTCTCGGCTTTCTCGCACTCGTCTATAAAAATTTTAACTACCAGCCTTTAACCGTTTCTGTTATGTCTTATGTGACCTTAAGAACGGATAAGAAATGAAAACTGGAGAAAATATATTTTAAAAAGTGTGTGGGTAAGACGAGGAGCTGAAAATTATTCGTCATCTTTCACCACGCCATTTTTTCAAAATAACGTTTATTAGTAACTAAAAAAAAAATCTTTAAACATGGATTTACTATAAATTTGCCCGCAATAAGCTGAGAATTCAGAATATTTTAGTGGAAACGTAAAAAGACTGAGAGTAAAATTTTAATTTCTTACGTTGAGACGGTCAAATATTAGACGAACTCCCTTGGAAAATGAACTATTGTTTATAACTTCCTCTAAATGGCAAGTACAGTTGGTTATCACAGTGCTAGTCTTAGTTCACCACCGGGTGTTTATTAATGCTGACAAGACGTGCTGCCATTTGTGAATACCTGAGAGAAATACTGAATTCGTCATCTTACCCTGCATTCCCCTACATATACCATCATGAAACACTCTATATTTTATAACCAATAAGTAGAAGAAGAAAGATGGTTAAATTTGTCCATTTTTGAAAACAGTTGCAGCAATGCTTCTGCTAACAAATAACAAACAGTATTGAAAAAGATCTACTGATGAGCTACAAATGTAAGAGACATAATGTACCCTTAAAAAAAAGTCTTTCATTTTGATTTGATATTGTGTTTTTAAAATGTAAAAAGTATTTGATGGTTTTTAATGTATCTAATTTAATCATAAAGGCTCATCCTGACCTGATAGGGACAATAAAGCAAAGCATTCTGTTAAAAACTAAAAATTTTGATCGTTAAAGTCGTGGCTAAACAAAATTCACTGGTCCTCTTACCACAGTTGTCTTAATATAGTCTGGGTCATAATACTACAACTGTGACCGGTGCCTCGTACAGAAAATTAGATTCAAGATCAAAATCGAAACAATAAGTACAACTATTAAGCTTTCATTCGGTTTCGTTGGGTTTCGTGGATTGGTCGCAGAACAGATTTAGACGTTGCTCTTCATCAGAGGCCTTAAGAAGCTTTAAGACTATCTACTATGGATAAAGGACAGGGTGGATAGACTTTGCCATAAAGATAATTTTCTTTTGCGGCTTCGTAAATGATAAGTGTTTATTCACTTCAATAAAAGATTGGCATTTATTTCATTATTTTAACCTATGGATAATGCAAGAAAAATATGCGTCATTACATTTAATGATTTATTGGAATTAACTATAATAATAGCTTTTTCATCTACTGAAATTCAATATTTTAAACTTTATTAAGCTCGCAACAAATGAGCAAAAACCTTAATAGATGTAACAAAAATGATTATGTATACATAAAATATATACAGGGTGTCCCAAAGACGTGGTAACACGCTTTAATACTTTGTTAGAGATAAGTAACAGTACAAATTTCTAAAATGTTCAAAATAAGGTAGAGAATTAGACTACGTTATAAAAAAAAAATTCCTCTCGTTAATTTTCAAAAGGTGACACTTTTAAAATTTATATACTACCCCACTTACGAAAAAAATTTCCATTTAGTAAAATGTGCTACATACACTAATGAGGTGATGGACAAAATTTCAACCTTTCATCATACATCGTCTAAGTCAGGGATGGGCAAACTTTTTCGGTCGCGGGCCAAAAATCGAAAAATAAAGTTTGGCGGGCCAAGATAAATTTTTCTAAAATCTTAAATACAATATACAAGTATTACAATTTAAATATGTTAATGAGATGAATGAAATTGCGATTTCATTTTTAAAAGTTCCTTATATTGGGGTTCGAAGTGAGATGCACTGATTCTAAGGAACGAGACTAATGCTCATCTGTCAGTCTATTTCTGAAAGAATTCTCTCTAAGGTTCATAGTTGAAAACACTTGCTCACATATATACGATGCAGCAAACATAGCACTGATTTTCTGGGCGGGAAACTTACTTTCGATAATGATTTGTAAAACTCTGGCATATTTAGAAACAACTGCTTGAGATTATTGTTAGATTGCAATTCAATTAATTCAAGCTGCAAATCTGACGAATTTACGTTGAAAGGCATGGTAAAAATATCCAATTTGTTTGAATGGCACTGAATTCGAACGCAGATTTCAAGATTTCAAAGTGCACAAGCCATCTTCATAATTCTTAATATGGATTTATAATACATAAATATATATATATATATATATATATATATATATATATATATATATATATATATATATATATATATATATATATATATATATATATATATATATTCTTTCAACTTCAATTGGACCGGCAAATTAAAATTCTATCCGCGGGCCGGATAAAACCTTCCGGTGGGCCGGATTTGGCTCGCGGGCCGTAGTTTGCCCATCCCTGGTTTAAGTGATATCTTTAAACAACAATGGTCAGGGATTACACAGGTTTTGAGTGTACTAAATGTTTATTTTCAGAGTGCAAAACATTATTTTGTTTTGTAATTTCCGTACGACACCTGAAATGTGATCATACGACGCAGGGGCGTAGCCAAGGGGTAGGAGGGGTCATATCCCCCCCCCACGAGGAATTTTTTGCCATACAAAATTTATGTTATCAGACACATGCATGCATATATGTGAGTTGCAGTAGTCGTAACCCTCCCATGAAAAATTTTTGGCTACGTCCCTGATACGATGTAATATTTCCCTTCGAGAGCCATTGAAAAGTGGTTTAATTCAGCATATGTATAACTTTATATCTCTGACGCTTTTTAGGATACAAGTCTCAAATTCTGTATATCACCTCATCAGTACATGGGGTACATTTTACAAACAGAGAACATTTTGCAAACTTTTTGTACGGGTGGTCGTATATAAATTTATAAAGTGTAGCATTTTAAAAATTAACGTGAAGATTTATTTTTATTAACCCAATTTTTTTACTACCTTATTTTGAACATTTTTTTTTCAATTTACATTGCCCAGTTATTTCTTATAGATAAAGAATTAAAGAGTTTTACAACTTGTTTGGGTCACCCTGAACATACATATATGTAGTTTATTTTTTATAAAAAATTGTATCACTTTTTTTTTTCTCTTTCCTATCTCACTTAGTCCGTTTACTATTTTAACAGAAGTACATCTATCTACCAGCCGACCAAACAAAAAAAAAAAAAAAAAAAAAAAACGGAAGTGGTCTTCGCGATCAGTCTATTAAGTCTAAAAGCAATTCTGCTGGAGTAATCTCCCAGTTAAAATCTATGTAAAACTTCTTAATTTACGTAGTAATGCCCGGAGTCTCACAGTCTAGACTAAGCAAATGGTGCGGTCTTAGTTCATTCTCCTGAAAAGGGGTTAAGGAACCAGAAATGGGGGAGTGTGTTCCACCATTTTGTGCTCTCTGCTAATTGAATTCTCCGGAAAATGAAAGAGACAGTTATCACACGACAAAGCAGTTCAGAGGTTTCTTCCAATACTGCTCCGGAAACAATGAGCTCGCCATTTACGGGTTTTGTACAGATTGAATGCAGTTTCTAGCGGGCGTTTGTATTGTGTTCTTACGGTCACCAAACTGGTGCTCTCTATTGCTATTGAAAGCGTTTGTAATTCCATTAATTTATCTGTTTGTCAGAGAAACCGTTTGTTAATTGAAAAATAGCGTGTCCCATTCAGAGGTGTATTTAGCGCCCTCAGAGAGTATTTCTGTATTAGTATTGAGAAAAACGCTTTGAATCTTTATTCACTACTCTTATCATACTTTGTTTTGTCAAAAAAATATACTTAAAAATAATTACTTTAATATATTCATAATTTTTAAGTATATTTTCGTCATATACGAGTACATTGCGAGCTCAAATATAAAATATAATTTAAGTAAATAAATATAATCACTTATTACTTCATTTGCATGCGGAGAAATTATTCAATCAACATTTATGTGGTGCTCGGAAATATGTCGTTGGAATAGTAATAAGAATAAATAAGTAGCGAATAAGTAGCGTTACTTAAACTTACGAACCATATCTATTGCGCACATTGTACACTGCGTACATGAATACGCCAAAGAAGATGAGCACATGATGATCTCGTTTTTCAACCAATTCGCTATAACCGGATCCCTATGCATGCCTAGAGCCTATCTTTGGAAGCTTCGCTTCAACTTACACGACGCCATTGCTGCTGCAAAGAAAGCTTGTGTGCGTTCTCTGCTTTTTCAATTGGCGATGAAATCTTGCATATGCCAGATTCTACTGCAGATATATAGAGGAATTAATTAAGGGGTCTAGTACCCTTTAAAAACGGTAAAAATCGAAAAAAAATTCTTTTATGTAATTGATCCTGTATTTAGAAAAATAATTTATTTACATGTAACATATTTTGTATATCATTACAATGGCTTTTTCTGTTTATATTGATGTCTTCAAAAGTTTTCTAGGTTATTTACGAACAATTAAGTTATTCACTGATTAAAAGGAACTATTTTTCATATCTGGTTCACTGCGCGCAGCCTAACACACATAAAAATCATTTTACAGACTCAATATTTTTTCTACATACACTCTAATAATACTTAATTAAAATGACATATTATTATGCAGATGTTACCTACCTATCTACAGAAAAATAATAATTAACTATTTTTTTCGCTAATCAAAAATTAAATCATTTGTAAATTAAAATATTATATAACGACAGGTATAAAAAGTAGGTCATTTTAATTATGCATTATCAGAGTGTATGTAGAAAAAACATTGAGTTTGTAAAATGATTTTTACATGTGTCAGGCTGCGAGCAGTAAATCACATATAGAAAATAGTTGCTTTTAATCTGTTAATTTAAATTTCCTAATTAACGTGGAAAAATTTTGAAGACCTTAATGTAAACAGAAAAGGCTGTTGTACTGATATGCAAAATTTCTACATGTAGATAAATTATTTATGTAAATTTGGAGTCATATATATGAAAGCACTTTTTCCGGTTTTAATCACTTTTAAAAGGTACAAGACCCCTTAAAATTCATGAGTAACCATCATCTTATGCATCAACATATTTTTTATATTATTTGATTGTTTTATGTTAAAGTTACTTAGTTTTTTTCTGTCTTATTTATATTCAAGACACTGATCAGTTGTATAATTTGATAGCTATTTCTTCTTGTCCATAGTATTGATTTCCTAATTTAATTTTGTTTTAATATTTTGAGTACTTTCGCAAGCGGAGCAATATTTTTATATTGAGCATTTGTATGTAAATTGCTTATTTATTTTGCACACTTACCTAACACTCATAAGTGTAGCGTAGCCTTTATTTATTTATTTTTTTTCAATAACTTTTTTAAGAGTCAGAATATCGAAGTTTCTAAGATTTTGAAAGTTTTAATACCAGTGGCTTTCTAAACAAAGTTTGGCAAGTTTATCTCTGATTAAGAGTCACACATAGTCATAATAAGAGCATTCTATGATCAGTGTACGACCGATCAGTCTCTTGAACATAAATCAAGACTGTAACAGAATCGAAATGATTTACACAAAATAATTAAAAGATGTAAAACTGTACTTACGCATAAAATGATGATTATCTATGACTTTCAATTAACATGTTTAAAATATTACTTTTAATAATAATATATATTGATTATCCGTTCTTGTATGCACTCAAAAACTAGTGCATACAGGAATTAAAAAATCAATATATTCTTATCAAGTATAATAAAAATATATTAAACATCAATTCTTGCAAGTATTGAGAAATGAGGGCATACAGCAAGTGCATTTTAAACGTTAAATGTTTTCTTTAACGATTTTTCACATATTTTCAAAAATCAGTACATACTGTGTTCGAAAATTTTGAGTCTATGTATACTCATGTTGGAGATCCTGCCTGCACTCAGTTGTTAATTTGCTGCCTCCATATCCTGCATTTCTTCCTAGATGTTAGAGTATGACGAGTCCTTGTAATTCGTTTTTCATGTCCTCAGATGAACTTACAGATTCTTTCAAGAGGAGCAGCATATTCGTTTTTTGGATGACACATTTAGTTCGGACTTACCGTGGTTTTGGTATCAAGGATCTATTCTTATTAAATCCTCATCGGATAAATTATACATGAGAATGAGTCTTTAGTGTTGCGACTAACAGAAATTGCAGCACTGGGCAAGAAGGATCCGAACACAATTACAGTAGACCTTCCTATAGCACGATGGATTCGTTCCGTGCTATATGAATCTGAGTTGTACGGGGCCTGAGCTATACTCCACCTGGAATGCGAACTGCGCAGGAGTTATATAATTGCTGCAAAACTTATTTGCACACCTTAGAAACACAAACAAACTCCAACCAACCAACCAAGAGCTAATAAAATATTCAGCCTTCAGCTGAAATTAGTTTCCCCTCCGCTAAAGAGGTTTTTTGACAGAACCTTTTAATTTGTATTGGCAGCCATGTACAGGATGTATTTGCATGTAAATCAAACGGGGAGAAACCAACCGTTCTTCCAGTGGTGTCAAGTATTTTAAACAATCCGGTATTTCGGGGAATTCGAAGCCATTGCTTATAGCTAATTGTGGTATTGTCAATTTAATCAAACAATCGTAACATGTTCTGCAAAATTTGCCAATATCACCGATATCTTTGTAAAAGACTATTTTATAAAGTCCGTTGTCGCTCCTTTGGACAGTAAAGTTGTTTTGGAAAGGGTTCTTATTGACTTTTTGAACCACAGTCGATCACAACAATAGCATTGGTGGATTGGACCATCAGCAACAGCTTCGAAAAATTTCTCAGCTAATTTACGAAATTCTAGTTCTTCACACCTTACATTTAGATCAGTATCTGTTCTTGGTCTTTTCGATGGTATATCTAGACAGAGTCGTAAACGTTTTCTGTCTTGTCTTCTGGATTTGGATTCCGCTTCTTGAGCACGAAAATCTGGATCTTCCCTTTTTCTTTGCATAAATAGACGGTTAATTTCACGATGACTTTCTTCCGGATTAGACAACTGGCGAGGACGGCCAGCGCGGCCTTGAACAACAGTCCCGGGTATATTCTTCTGATATTTAACGATGTAATACTGAACAGTAGAGCGTGAAATACCAAGCCTACGAGCTATTTCACACTGCGTGAGTGGTGTGTCAGAAAAATAAAGCGATATGATTTGGTCTTTAGTCTCTTGAGAAAGCACCATAGTCTCAATCAATCACGGTTAATAGCTTACTTTATTTACTACTATCAATTATCATCCACGACCTTTTTTTGTCTAGATATATTACACCTTTCAGCTACATAAATTTGTTTAGAACAAAAAAGTTATTTTTATTCTAAACTATCGTCCTGGCAACCAGTGAAAGAAAAAGAGGAAAAGAATCTTCGTTGCCATCCCCGCAAACACCTTGATGGAATATACGTAAATAATTTAATTACTTTTAATTCATAGTTATTAATACAAAACTATTCGTAAATCTTTTGTGAAAAATTGCTCGAATTTATTACTTCATCCTTTTGTAACTAACGTAAAGCTAAATGTATTTTTGCGTATCCACTAAAACAATAAAGATTTTTCATGTATTTTATTGATCCATATGATGCGAATTTCAAAATTGCATATGCTTACTTTATTTACTACTATCAATTATCATCCACGATCTTTTTTTGTCTGCCAAAAACTATTACCCTCTTTAGCGGAGGGTAATAATGTTGAGTGTTGCCATTCAAAATTTATGTTAATTACAGGAGATAAAGAGTAATAAAATCAGTTCGTCTGTCTCATTTTACCCGTGCTGTACGAGTCTCTTTTAATGTATTATACGAAAACGATCACAATTCTTTCGCCAATAGTGCTGTAAAAGTAACGACAAAATGAGTATCCGTATGTATTTGTTACTTAGATGTTCGCTATTCGTTACTAAGTATTCGTTACTCGTTACTTTCGTTACTACTAATAGAATCGGTAATAGGGTGTTATATGTGCCCCATAACAACACATCCGGGACAGTGTTGTTATGGGTATATGCCGCCCATACATAAACCCATAACAAAACCTAACCCAAAGGAATTTTTTTTAGCGAAGTTGTACAAAGTTGTATTTAGAGCTTATTTTCTCTGATTTACAGATTGTTTTTATACACATTTATGGTTTTATACAATGCTAAATTATCCGAATTACTGAGTACACATAGAAATCTTCCAAAGACATATGCCATTCTTTTTTTTCTCAACCCCCCCTTTTTTAAATTCTGAACGCTGGTTTAACCTGTTCACTCTTATCATAAAAAGTGTAAAGGAAAGCTTGTGACTCGTGTTTTTTTCTGGGAACGGGTTCTCGAATACTGAGATCCAGGGATTGGGCCAAATATATTAAATTCACAGGGCAGGGGATCTCAGTATGATATCAACTACTTTGCGTCTCTACAAGCATAATATCTTTATTATTTGTGAGTTCATATTTCATATCAAAAACTTCTTTTGCTGGACGATTTTTCGCAGTAAATTAAAAATTACCATATTTTAAATTAAAATTGCTTAATTCAGTGAGAATTATCTATTTTTAAGATATTTCCAGTTCTATTTCTGCACTTTTGGGATGAAAGGGGTTAGCCCCTTCTGTGGGTGCATATATGAGAGCATTCTTTAAACAAAAATTATCACTCCTTTCATACAGAAAGAATGGTTGCACCGGACTATGCGTATTCCATGAGTTCATGGAATAAAATGTACCATAAAATAGGGCAGATGGCCCCCTAAACGCCGACATTTTAGAAACATACTGAACTTTATTGAATTATTTTAATACCAGTGGCTTACGCAGGAGTGGGCATAGAAATCCCGGGTAGCTCCCAATTTTTTATATATTTTTTAAACAATTACTTAAAAAATGTGTTTAGGTTTCCATGCTAAATATTTTTTTTAGTTCCAAATAATATTTTAAATAATAAAAATGTGTGAATTCGTTTACTTTATAAAAATTTTTTTTAAAGGTGTATTTAAATAATTTGTTATTTATTACTCATATTTCGATTCTAGCTAAAAAAAAAAAGAAAAAGTTAAGTTCGCAATCCTGCTTCGGAACCACCCTGAAAGAAAGAATTCTGATTGCACCACTATTTAGTACTAAAATGTTAGAAAGCCCGAAATTAGCACCCCTTACTAACGTGCTTCTCTTATATGTATTGCTCCTCTACAATTATAAGAACACCCCCCTCCCCCCCCGCAAAAAAAGAGTTCAACTGCGCATAATAACATACTATACACCGGATCGTATCCCCCCATTGTACGACCCATATCAATAGAGCAGCAGATACTATTCCATCTCCATAACTGTAACGAAACATACGGATTCTTCCAAACCTCATCAAAACGATTCCATTCGGCGCGGCACAAACGAATTGCAACCAGAACATACTACTCCTCAAATACCGAAACTGATTTTTCCCTCCCAACAGCGAGAATCCATAATACTTCCGGTATCTAGTAACGGAAAGGAACATACTATTACTCAAATACCGAAATTAATTTTCTCCCGTTCGAAGTTCGAACCTGGTCGATCCGAAATGCAAACTCAAAAGTCATTTCCCCCCTTGAAACCGCGATCCGATATCCAGTAACCCCAGTAACAAATAACGCCTCGCCTGGCAGTCTGTATTCGAAGTTCGAAGCTGCTCGATCCGAAACATCTTCGGATCGAGTAACGAGTAACGATATCAACCGAAAAGTAACAATTCGTTACTTCGAGTCTGAGTGATTATCCGTATCTTAGTACCGAATACATGCGGTTTGCTTCAGCTCTATTCGCCAAGTTCCACGAATCCGCGTTGTATGGACCATTGTTTAGGGGAGGGGGGGAGGGGTGTCTACTGTATTCTATTGCCTCGAGAAATAACCTTAGCCACCGAGACCCTTACGTATTCGTGATAATTTTCAAGCAATTTATCAAATGAATTTTGGTTCTTTAAAGTAATTTAAACTTTAAAAAATAGTCTACAGAGTAAATTTGAAAATATGAACTATCATTGTTCTGCCCTTTAATAAACTGTAACCTCCCCACCCTCCCTCTAATAAAAAAAGCAGTTTATCTGTCAATGTGAGTTTAATTTTTAATCACTTCTTGGCAAAATATGACAGTAAATATAATTAGTTAATAATAAATTAAAAATAAGCAGCATCTAGCCTTTTGATTAGAAATTTTAAAAAATATAAGAACAAAAAAAAGTTGAAGAATTATTTTAAATTATTGTATGAAATTTTGAGGAGAAAAATTAATTAAAGTTTATTCATTTTAATATGGCATGTGCTCCTACAAAAGATCTAATTATTTTCCAACATGCTTCAGTAAATTTTCATAAGGTTACGCGTGAGACGGATTAAGCTCTGTAATTATTTCTTCTAAAGAAATGTTTTACGAAAAATTTTCAAATATAAATAAGAGTACGAATTTCTTTTCACAGTGTCTTGTAACAGCAACGCAGTTTTAAAAACGCCTATTTCATTTTGAATCAAAGCTTATTTCACTTTAATTTATGCTGCAATTTAATCTGAGGATATTTTTTCCAGCAATTTAAGTGAGTGGGAAATGATCATAAAAGTAAGCATATACATATTGGATTCATTCTTCACGCAGTATAAGGAGATTATTATTTAGCCGCCTTAGTTTGTTTATTTTGTAAACGTGTGTAAATCCTACCAAATTTTAAATTTAGATATTTGAACCGCGTATACATTCTAAAACCAAAAGGTTCTGCATACTTGCTCCTAAGAGGTGAAATGACAGAAAGTATTCAATCCCAGAGGTATGAATGTGTATGAATTTTGAGATGTCTGTGTTTCAGCTGCTGCCCTCCTCCTGGTCAGCTCACGTCCATATCTTGTTCGTGAATGGTCAGTCGGTCTCGTAACAGGGTAAACCATTTATCTCCATTGCCACTTGCACCTGGCACACCTCTGACGTCTTTTCAAACCGCATCTGTTCTCTGCTTGCCCCATGAACGAAGTTCGATGGTCAGTCAAGATCTATACTGAATGTCAAGCTGCTTTATCCGTTCCCAGACAAATTGGCATCAATTTTGCACACTTTAAAGAGTGCCAAACTTGACTGGGCAACGTTATATAGCCTGCCATCGAGTGATTTAGTTCTTTTGGCAGGATCCTCGGCATCGAGGCAAATCTGCCGGGCATGAGGACTCACTTGGCCACGCTGTCTTGGCCAAAAGAATTACGACAATTTAGTGCATAATATTCTACGCAGAAAATACCCATGATGGAACAAATATCGAAAACATAGTTTGCCCGCTACCAAAATTGAAGTCTTGGTTGTCGAAAAACGATGCGCAAAACTGGTGCACTGAAAAAAGAAGAAAATCAGTCCAAGCATTAGATACAGAGAGCTATCAAACCCCTAACGAATTTACATACACTTGCACAACGCAACGATTACCACATTTCCTTGTAAGTTGCTATCTTTTCAAATACAAGATACAAAATGACGAATATTTTTACTTACTTCTTCCTTTTTTCTCCAAATTATTTACTTTACTCAAATTATTTACTTATGATGCTACTTTATCTCATGCAAAGGATATTTACACACTATAAAGATTTGTCCTTGTGGATTTAGGTGTTTTTTTATGTTAGAGATGATACTAACAAAGCCTTTTTCAGGAGAAGCCGTGATTTTTAAATTCAATTTTTTTCTACTTTATTTCTTCTTTTTCGTTTTCTTCGTAGAGCCCGAAAGAACTAGTTTTTTTTTATTATGTTTTTATAAGTACCCCTTTTTTCACTTTTCATGTTTCGAATGTCGTTCTTTCTTTTTAACCGACGAAAAAACGGAGGAGGTTCTCAAGTCGACGGGTATATTTTTTTTTATGTATGATCACGCATAACTTTTTACAGAGTAATCCGATTTTGATAATTCTTTTTTTGTTAGAAAGGGTATACCCCGAAGTTGGTCCTATATAAATTTGGAAAAAAAATTCGAACCCTAAGGGTAAGAAATCAGGTGTTGATTGATTATGTTGGAGATAGATTATGCTGGAGATTTATAGCCACAAAAAATTATAAAATAAAAACTTTTTAACAAAAGAAATAAACGGCCGAAAAAACTGAAAAGCAAAAAATAATAAACTTTTTTATTTAACCTTAATAACTAAATTCTTAAACTAATGTAAGTATACCTAAGTAATTTTGAGTCGATACAAAACAATCAATGAATAAAGATCACTAAATTACCTTAAAGAAATAACCAAATCAAATTAACAATGCAACGTGAAATCTCCAGCGATAAACATTAACATTCCAAAAAAATGCGCTCTCCGCACGTCGCTCACGATGAACGAGCTTTAGCAGAAATGCAGATTGAGAGGTCTACTTTGTAATGTACAACTCAGCATTAAAATCTGTGCGTGAACAATACATCACCCCTATTAACAATGGAGATTTAGGTAATTTAGTGATCTTTTAGTGATGGCGCCGACTCAAAATTACTTAGGTATACTTACATTAGTTTAAGAACTTAGTTATTAAGGTTAAATAAAAAAGGTTTATTATTTTTGCTTTTCAGTTTTTTCGGCGGTTTAATTTTTTTGTTAAAAAGTTTTTATTAGTTATGAACAACATTATATTAGAGTTTTTTTCATCTCGTTTTTTATCCCTATTTAAGAATTAAAATTTATTTATTTAAGAGCGTTGTTATTTTTCCTTTAATTTTTTTTTATTCAGAAGTGTAACTTACGAAATAATTTACAACGAATAATTTAATTGTGGTTTTAGCTTTTTATATACATAGAAGGAACTCAGTCGAATTTTGTGCTCGGCCTTCGTCAGTGTTCATAAACATACATACCGTATTTTGTAACAATATGCACAATTTGTATTTTTTCCATTAATGAAAATTTTCACTAAGAACGTGCTTATCAAATTTTACGTACAAAAACTGGATTAATGTTTCAAAATAAAATATAACCGATTGAGTTTAACGACAAATATAAAGCAACGCTGTTAAGCATAAAAAAAGGCAGTATTTTTCAATCATGCGTGAGATACAAAAATATGAACCTCGCTGAAGCAAACTCTTGTTATATATGCAACGATACATACTTCCTATACTCAATCAAACGTTAAAAAAAAGGCAACTTCTCCTTTTTAACTTTCAGCTTATCATGCAGGAAAAAGATACCAAGCATTATTCATAATAGGATCACCGGTGAAATCTTCCCGGCTTAAGTTCCCATCTCGAGTGAGACAATAAACCAGCGTTATCTCTAAGCTGCACGATGACGTGGAAAATTTAATTGGTTTGCATTCTACTTCGCGTAAATTGCGCGTAAAAATTCAAATTGTTAAAATGCAGTATTCCGTTAAGTCATCATTAATAAATATAGCGTTTCTATTCGTAATGAAGTGGAATATTGTAATTAAGATTGATATGAAGGAACTTAATTAGTAAGGGATTTGCTTCAACGTGCCGTAAAATAATGTTTGGCGTGTTATTTTCGAATTCGATTACATTTTACCAGATATTGCTTAATAAAGCTTGAAATACGGGAACTCATGCGCAAAGATAAAATTAGAAAATTAACCTTCGGACAATGGATCAAAATACAAGCATAGGTAGCATAATAGAAAAAAAATTGACTTAAATAATTTACCATCAGAGAACGCTTTCTCTGATAAGAGGCAAATGTCGTGTTTTACCATCTGCAAAAGTAAAAAGAAATTTTCTGGTAGCAAAATAATTCTTAACTGTATCAATTAAAATTAGATTTAATATATTTCATTTTTGTACATTTAAAATAAATAATCAAATTTACATTCTATTCGTAACATTACATATTCCATAGTAACAGAATCTATGATTGCCATTTAAGTTATTAAGTTCGACAATCGAATGAAACTGTCATTTCTGGAGTTCTTAGCCTCGAAAAATGCAAATACATAAATAATTATGAAACAAATGGAAGATTAGCTTACTATCACTTTCAAAATACTCAAATTTTTAAAGCCATTCTAGCTCTTTTGCGCTTTATTTTCTCCGCATATATAACAGCATTTCCATTAAACTTATTTCTTGCATTAACGCTGACTTATCATCGGAAGCTTCACTGCGTACATGCGTAAGCCTAGTAGGCCAAAAAAAAAAAAAAAAAATGTCCTCAGCCGCCGAAATATTATAAAGAAAATAGGATAAATGTTTGAAAAAAACACTGAAATTAAAGTTTCAAAATAGACCTGACTTACAAGTTAAATATGGAAATTATCTGTAAAGATTAAAAGGAATTAAATCACAACTGTATAAAATTATTCGGTGCTCTAAACTTCAAAAATTTATCCTACTAAATCTCTAAAGAGCCTAACTACCTTTTATGAGTGCAGTATGTGTTCACTGAATGCCATGATAATCAATTAAACATATTTTCAGTCACAATTGCGAAATTCGGGAATGAAAATTAAACACGCTACGATTGTTTACTGCGAATGCTTAACCATTATTCCTAATTCCTAAAAGGATTTAAACTTAGCACTTCATTGGATAAGTGAACTGTAAATTCACTTATCCAATGAAGTGAACTGTAAATTTCGCTAAAATAATTCTATGAAATGACCACATCCTCTCGTAAGGCCTTAGAACAATGGAGGCCTGCCGACGAAATGGTATTTATGACTAATCAGCTCCCGGTAGCAAACTCGCACCACTCTACATCCGAAAACTTTAATTACACTCTAAATTACATTGAATCAGTTTGTATTATGAAGCATATTCGTGATTCATGATAAGTTGACCATGCATTATAATGGTGTTCATACATTCATTAATACGCTAATTAAACCGAATGCGTTCACAAATAACTTTATACGAATTTTTGAATCATTCGAGCAGAACGAATACGCTTTTAAGTCACAGTTTCCTGGCAGATTTTAATAGGGCGTCATTTTAATGTTGGTTTACACATTCGAAGACTTAAATTTTTTTCACCGATTATAGCTTCTTTATAAAATAAATAAAAACTTTGTGAAAAAAAGCACACATAAAATGTTACTTTTAAGAAGTTACGATCGTTTCGACCAAAAAATTCTTTCGGTCTTCGTCAGACAAGCCCTTCGACTCGTTGAGCAGAGGGAACTGAAAACAAACAAGCATGTTGCCACAAGGAAACAAGACACGGTGAACAAAGCCATGGAGAGGAGAAAAAGGGAAAGGATAAAAAGAAAAGAAAAGAAGGACAAACAAAAATACATAAATAAATAATAATAACAAAATAAAAAGGCAAAAAAGAACGCACAAACATACACCAAAAGAAAACAGAACAAGCAAAAGAACATAAAACAAAAATAATTCATTGAGATGAATCCATACAGAAAAAACAAAAACAGATAAGAAATAAGCAAAAAAAAAATTTAAAAATAACACGAAGAAAGAAGGGAGAAAAGTGGGAACAAAAGTGTAATAGTCCAAATAAACAAAACTACGAAAAAAAACACTCAAAATACTGGTGCTAAATTATAAAATAAATAAAACTTTGTGAAAAAAAGCAAACATAAAATGTTACTTTTAAGAAGTTACGATCGTTTCAACCAAAAAATTCTTTCGGTCTTCGTCAGACAAACCCTTCGACTCGTTGAGCAGAGGGAACTGAAAAAGAGAAACAAACAAGTATGTTGCCACAAGGAAACAAGAAAAGGTGAACAAAGCCATGGAGAGGGAATTTATAGCTTCTTTAGATATAGAGCAAAATGCATTATGGTCTACATTTTCTGTGTTCATTTCATGATCCCTTTTCACATATGAACTGACACACTAACGACATTCTATACAAAATGAAGCAAACGCAACTTATTTGTTGTTGTTGTCGTGTCCATGGATAGACCATGGAAAGAGGGGTGCAAGTGCCCCCGAGGGGGTTGGTCTTCTACTTGTTGGTCCCTAATTTTGAACCGATTCCAGATCAAGGACCAACTACCACCTGAAATCGGCACCCACAGAGGTATCGTTTAACAACGTGGAGGACTTTGGAGCCACGACGGATTTTACGTGCACCAGCCGGGGTCGCCGCGACTGGAGAAGAGAGAGGAAAGCAAGAGGGGGTCTGGGTACTGGTTTTCGTGACGTCACAAGAAAGGATGGGATTTCGAACAGTTTGCATTGAGTTCAATGGAAGAAATGGAATTAATAATGCCAGTAAATACGAGTAGCTTAATTTTTTATGACGCATTGAAATAGCATTTTCGTTTTACAACACTTTGTTCTTAAATAATAGTGAATCAACAATATTTTTTGTTAGAAATTAATGAAATAAATTGGTACTGAATTTGAATCAGTTTCAGCAATATGTGTAGTGTGTTCTGTATTTCGGGCTAGAATATACATTCTAAATACTATCATGGTTACTCACTGTTATCATTTAGCTAAAATAATATGTATATGTATTGAATTTTATTCGTTGTATAAGCATAAAGTCATATTTATTGTTTATAATTTTTATTACTTTTACTTAAAAACTGAATTGTATTATTCAATTTTGCTTTGATTTAAAATAAGCTTTTTGAAAGAATTGATGTTAAAAATATCCAGATTCATAAATAGTCTTCTTAAGCCATTTTGTGACGTCACAAGAGAGGATGTGGTTTGAAAGAATTTGTATTGAGTTCAATGGAAGAAATCGGATTAATAATGTAGATAAACACTAGTAGCACGAGGAATATATTTATAAAACTATATAACTAATATTTTAATAAATTGTACAGTATATACTATGCATAATTATACTATGCAGACTCGTAATATCAAATCTTATTAGAAGTAATTAAAGCACTAAAACTAAGTACATAAAAAGTAAAAGCATTTATTACTCAAAGCTTACAAATACTTTTCATAAAAATACTACTACGTTTTGCTTTAGTTTTCTCTGGGTTAATATGTAAAAACATTTTTAAATGTATAGTTTTAAATTCAAAATATCACATTTCTGCATTACTAAAAGAATATCTACAACACGGTGCGGTGCATATATATATATACACATTTCAATAATAAAAAGTGATAATAAAATTCTGTTACAAAAATATTGCATATATACACTGCGTAAAAACAGTAGAAGGACATTTAGATTTTTTTAGAAAAATAAGGAACCTTTTATTTTTAATATTTTTTTTTAATCAACATTTTACAGATCATTTAATAAGAAAATATCAATATCATAACCATGATATTCAAAAATAAGACATTAATGACAGCAGAAATAATTTCTACCATTTGAAACTCTGTAAAAAAAGTAGGACAGTAACCCAATGAATAAAATATAAGCGATTGAACAAAATATAATCTAGAATATGTTTTTAATTTTGCAAAATAGTGAATGCATATTTTTGAAATTTTAATAATGTGAAAGCATCAAAAATAAATATACAACTACACTCTAATATTGATTGTTATAGAAAGTAATAACATTGCCGTTTGAATAGCTAATTTGGGAATGTATAATGATTTCATCAAGCAGCAAATTTACTTTTAATTCATGAGGCTGTAATTTTTCGGCCTTTTTTCTCAGATAACTGCTGTTTTCTACACCATCGGCATTGTTTTCTACACTAATTTTTGTACATAATTTTCTGAGATTCCGTTCATGCGGAAGACACAGAAGTCCGAGATTGTATATTTCTTTATAACAGATGGGGGATTTAATATAAATGGAAAAGGCATAAGCGATTAAATCTGGGCTATACTTTCGAGCTTTGGGCTTTAAAACTGTTAATGACAATTGCTCTTCCAGAAACTTAATTTTATCCAATATATTTTGATCAATGTTTTCATCTTGCTGCTCGATGAACAATGCGAGTTGCTCTAAAATTGAGTTAATATCCATATCCGTATTCATATTTATTTCCGAATTTTCCACAAATTCCAATATACAGTTCAGCTGGGAATACTTCTTTAATAAATACCTTCCACTTTTTTGTTTTTCTAAGAATACAGAAAACATATTTTTCTTTGTTCTTTTTTGATTTATAAATACATCAACAGTGAGATCCGCATTTACCTTTACGCTGCTTGATACGTGCAGTGGAAGTGGATCTGCGTTTAATTTATAATAAATTATGAAATTTTCCTTAACGTAGTTTTGCCATGAAACTCTTGATGTATTTCTCAATTTCAAGTCTTCAAAAGAAGTTATAATATCCATTGCATTATTTTTTTTGGTTGCTTCAATATCTTTTTTCAAAACGTTTTCTCTTCTTTTAGAAGGATCAGTTCTTTCCTGTTTTTTGGTAATGTCCGATAGATAGGCTGGTAAGTTTGAAAAAATACACGGGATAGCATTCTGTTTTAATTTGTAATGTTTTCTTTTTACATTTAAATGTGTTCCATCTGATTTTGAAACAGTATCCTCTTTTACAGCATCTTCATCACGAAAATGTTGAATACAAACGTATGTATTTTTTCTTGGGGACCAATTTTTTCTTGGAATTTTTTTTATTCATTCAGCCCGCTTTTCAACGTTCTGGGGAAACATAAAAACTTTTACGTTTTCTCCCCTTTTATAGTTAGCTTTACAGCCTGGGACGCAGCAAGACGAAGGCATAGTGATTGCTAGAACAAAAGAACAGAAATCAATAAAACTAAGGCAAAATACGGACAGTTTTATATTTTTATGTACACTATAGCTTAATAACTATTATCAAGTATGTTGTATTAAGAATACAGATTACTGACTCACCATTAATATCCAAAAAAGGCACAAAACATCATAGTTTCTTGTACTTTTCCCTATGATTCCAATGCTTTTAACGGCGAAAAGTCCATCCTTTCTTGTGACGTCACAGTACCTCGACGCGTCCTGTACCCAGGCTCGCCTTGTAATCGACACTCTCCCACTCCCCTCCCTTCCCGGGGGCTCCGCACCAGCTCCCATTAGCGCACACGGTTCCACAGCAGACGAGCCGAGAGGGGGAAGTCCCTCCCAAGCACTGGCCAAGCCGGATGCTGCTTCACTTGCCGTGTTCTTATGGGAACGGAGTTTAGCGCCCAGACCACTGCGGGACGCGGAACTTATTTCTCGACCCCTTATGGGCTCTAATGGATCCATCCAAACGCTATATGACAGAACTAGGTCTGGTAGAACTTGTTACGAATAATAGCATTTATAGTCAATTTCTGTCCAGATTTTGATGTTAGCCTCAGCATTCCATCTTTCGAAGATACATTATTCAAACGTTTTAAATACTTATTAGATTTATTTGTATATTATCTGTAAATATTTCTAAAAAAATTATAAATAAGTCATATTTTCTATTAATGCATATTTAAAAATTGATAACTTTGTTTAGTAGCTAAATATTATTATATATGTGTTTCAAAAAACCAAACTCTGGTCCAAAATTTTGTAATAATAAAATATAAGATTTATGAAAATAAAAACATTTCAATATCTTAATATATAAAAATCCAGTGTCCGTGTGTATGTTCCGAAATAACTCAAAAACGGGTCAACTGATATTCATGAAAGTTGGCATATATATGTAATTTGGTCCAACTTAGATAATAGGATAGTTATTATTCAAATTAATGGTCTCAATAATTAATAATTAATAAAAAACTGATCATCAACGTTGATTGTTGTTAATAATCGTAGGTTCCATAAGTCTGGAACAGATGGCGCCTTAAGAGAATTTCTTTATGTACAACTGTAGTTTAATATGTATTTGTGTACTGCATAAATTCAAGAAAAAGTGTTTATCCAAACCGGCAGTCACGAACACGGCCAAAAATATTGGAACATTACTACGAAGAAAATTAATAACATCTGCGATATTGAAATACTCAACTCATAGCTTATCGTCTGCTTCTAAAGGGATAAAAGCGTTTTATTTTATTTTTTCCGAAATTGGCAACCGGAATAACTTTTTTATTGTTTTGAAAAAAAAACAGAACAGTTTAACAGTTCTTGCTTTAAACGACATCTTATTATTTGCGTATGTTTTATTTACAGAAAAACATTTTACAGAGGAAGAAACCTAAAAGAATCATATATCTTATGTTGGCTGTTGATGCCAAACAAGGCGGTTTTTTCTATTTAGATGCACCAGGTGGGACCGGTAAAACATATTTGTTATCTTTCATCCTTGCGAAACTACGGTCACAACAAAAAGTTGCATTAGCAGTTGCATCATCAGGCATAGCTGCTACTTTGTTGGATGGTGGGCGGACAGCACATTCTGCTTTCAAGCTACCATTAGATAGATATTCATAACAATCCAAATGCAATGTGTAAAATCAAAAAAAGAAGCGGAATGGCAGCAGTGTTACGGAAGACTTCGATCATAATTTGGGATGAGTGTACTATGGCTCATAAGCATTCGCTCGAAGCATTAAATAGGACTATGCAGGATTTAAACAATAGTGACAGACTTTTCGGTGGTACTATTTTATTACTATCTGGTGATTTCCGGCAAACGTTGCCAGTTATTCCTCGCTCTACTTTTGCAGATGAAATTAATGCATGTCTAAAACAATCAATTTTATGGAGAAATGTTGAGACACTCAGACTGACAAAAAACATGCGAGTACAACTCCAAAATGATCCAACAGCACAAGAATTTTCTAAACAATTACTGGCTCTTGGAAACGGTGAAATAGAATTTCATCAAGATACTCAACATATTAGATTGCCAGATAATTTCTGTACTGTTGTTCAAACTAAAAATGAACTGATTGAGAGTGTCTTCCCAGACCCACTAAATAACTATTTAAATCATGACTGGCTTAGTAATTGTGCAATTTTGGCAGCGAAAAATGTTGATGTTGATATGATTTGATATGATTAACTACCAGATACAACAATTATTACCAGGTGATTTAATGTTATTTAAGTCTATTAATGCTACTGTAGAAGAAAACGAGGCAGTGAATTTCCCAATTGAATTTTTAAATTCTTTAGACATATCAGGAATGCCACCACACAATCTTCGATTGAAAATTGGATCACCGATTATTCTACTGCGTAATTTAAACCCTCCTAAACTATGCAACGGTGCACGTTTGGTGATCAAAAGAATCACTGGAAACGTTCTTGAAGCAACAATTTTGACAGGAAAGTTTAAAGGAGAAATTGTTTTGTTACCACGTATTCCGATGATAGCATCCAATTCTCCCATACCATTTAAAAGACTACAGTTTCCCATTCGCTTAGCTTTCGCGATTACTATAAATAAATCTCAAGGCCAAACAATGTCTATTTGCGGCTTAGACTTGGAAAATCCATGTTTCTCCCATGGGCAATTATACGTGGCGTGTTCACGAGTAGGAAGACCATCAAGTTTATTTGTATTAACAAAGGACCGATTGACCAAAAATATTGTACATCGATTGGAGCTTCATTGAACATCAACTGTGATTTATTACGATTAAAGATATTTAGAGTATATACATCAAATTAAAATATTTAAAGTATTTATTAAATAAATGTTATTAAAATGTTATGTGTTAATTTGTGTTAAATTTTGTCTTTCAAATCCTGCTTAAATCACTCAGCCACCGCAACGCGTGGCCGGGTCTGCTAGTTTGTTATAAAAATTTCAATAGATGAAAATAGCTAATTGTTTTATTGATATTTTCTTCCAGATTTAAATGCCGTTAGGAGTAGATATCATATTTATGATAAGAGGAGCATAAATAAATGGGTAGTGGGGTTTATGTGCATACGTCAAGACGAAAAAGTGTCGCTCCCGAGTTGAAACGGCCTATATTTTTCTGTAGCCATGTGACACAACATCTCTTTGACACATAGAGAGCACGCCTTTTTAGCTGTCAATTGGTAAGATATGGCATATATCATTCACGTGACGTTTGCACCAACAGTGAGGCATGAGAAGGGCGATGGGAAAAGTTCTCAAAAAGGCGGAAAAGATATTTTTAAAAAAATAACTAAATTGGGCGAGTGAAGAAGGCAAACATTAGTTGTAAAGAAGTAAATTTTTTAAGAACCGTGAATAAAAAATGTTAAATAAGTTTCAATGTACTATTAAAAAGAGTCTGCCCAGACAGCACAGCAAACTTACATCAAACTTGCAGCAACCTTGATTTATCAAGTCAATAAGCTTGAATTAAGCTTGAAAATTTCAAGCGTGTAAGCTTAATGCAAGCTTGAATCAAGTGTTCTGGTTTACACTTGCCCAGCTTGCATTAAGCTTGACATTTCAAGCTTAAAAAATTTCCTAAATACATGGGGCGCCGAACTCGCCCCACATATTTTACTTTGCCACGAATTTTCCCCCTCTACGCTGAAATTTCAATTTAATTTAATCTCTTTTCATCGAGTGTTTGTGGCAGGAATAGAACCCGGGACCTTTGGATTACCAGTCGAGCACGCTATCCGTTCAGCCACTAAGCCTTGTGCAGCACTGACTAAAGTTTGAAGTGACTTATCACGTTGTTTTCTCGCCAGATTGTAAGTGGGCGATGTGTTATTTGTTTCTTTTATTTTTCCATGGGATGCATCAAAATTAAAATAATGTTATGTGTGATTTAGAGACTCTACTAATAGGGAAATAAACATAATATAAACTTAAGAGCAGCACACGTTTTAAAACTTTCAGTACCGCAACACTTATGAGCAATACTGCTGGCCAAAATCGAGACAAACGACTGATTTTGAAATCAATTTCGTAGTATAATTGTATTTTATTTTGTAGAATTTCCATATTTGCAAATATAGAATGGGTTTACTTACTTAACACAAATTTTGTGTTAAGTAATCTGAAATCAAAGAAACAGATAGTTAAACGTTACTTTGAAATGCTATATCACAGTTGCTAACATGTATGGAATACGAACACTTTAGTCATTTTTGTAAATATTTCTTAAAATAACAAATAATTGAAATTTTTTGCTATTTTTTAACGCTAAAAATTCTCTTTACAAATGTAGTTAGTTATTTTCCTACATATTGGTATGCTATATCGATATAGAGCATTTCGAAGAATTAAAAATAAGTTTAAATTAGTTTATACAAATGTAAATTTGAATTATTTTCATTGTTCATACTTTATAATTAAAAAAATTATTTAACTTCTCAATTTTTTTTATCCTTTGTAATTTTATTTTAAAACTACAAAAGTGTAAGATGTAAGATTTTTGGGCCCTAAAATCTGTAAGCTCTCAAAACGATTCCGATTTCACCAACGCTAGAAGCCGCTTCCCTTGCTACGAGGCTAATGCATATCTGTATATGTGCCTCTAGGTCGTCTGTCGACGTTACTGCAACTAATGGGCTACGTGGAAATGTTGCCACATTGGATATGGAAATAAAATGCAACCACTGTAGAATAGGGCTAAAAATCCGAGTATTTTGCAAACATTAGCACGTATTTTTTTTTATACTAGTTAACTTCCGAAATGACTATAAATTTAAGAAATGTGCAAAACTCAAGAAATGACCGCAGTTTTCATTTTATAGTTGAATTCAACTGTTTAAGAGGCAACCGTGGATTTTATTACGACGGTAAGTAAAATGTTAAAGATACAATTAAAAAAAAAAATTATTTCAAGTGGACAGCGATGAAATAGTGTTGTTTTCACAGATAATTAATAAGAATTGCTTTGCTAACAGAAGATTGGTCTTTTTACACGAGGAGATTGTAAAAACATTTAACAAAGAAATTGCCCTCGGGTATTGAATTATATGAAACCGTTTTTATCCCTTGTATATTGACCCATAATTTCAGCAATTCTATGAAATTACTTTTCGTCCACGTTCTAGAAATTGCGAGTTGTCAAAAACAAAAATACAAAACTAACTTAAAATTCTTTTGCTGTCCATGTTTTTCGAATCCGTTTCAGGTAACGACAGGCGCATCAAAGGTGAAGCTTTTAAATCGACTTTCGCACATAAGAGGAATTCGATATGTAACACGCTTTTTAGAAAACTCGATTTACTTCGGTGTATTTTTCAAAATGAATCGTTGTGCTGAGTGTCGAATTTGACATTTTGGTTTTTGTATTTGTTTGTTGCATATCTGTTCACATTCCTGAAAAATCATAATTCTAAAAAGGTTTTATACATTGTTTGCAACACGTTGTTGTTTTATTTTACTGCGACTTTTATTTATGATTATGCATTATCCATTTTCCCTTCGATATTGAACAACAACTGGATACTGTTGTTGTTGTTTTAATTGGAAAATTTATTTTCAGATTTGTGAACTGCTTACAAATCCTCGTCGAAGAAAGTAGACTGCACAGTCACAGTTTTTACTAGCACAGAGAAAGGAACTTTAAACAACAAGAGAATGAGTGGGAAATGAACCCACAACCTTACGCTCAAGCGATTAGTGTAGAGGAGACACGACCTTAACCCCAAGCCACTGGCTCCCCCCAACAACTGGATATAGTACCCAACGATAAAAGGTGCAGCTGCTTTGCTTAGCTACCAGCAATATGGCGATATTCGTGTGCCTCACAGCCAGTGCAACAGAAAAATTACTTGGCTCTAGGGAGCTCGATTGTCGATTCGATGGGCCACTATCTTGCTGGTAGTTAAATCGAGCGATGGCATCTGCTGCACTTTTTCAGCGTTGGAGCCATTAAGGCTGCCTACCAGTTTTTCTTTTATATCGATGCATTTTCATCACATTCTCTGGATTCCAGCAGATGATAGTATTGATAAAAATAACTAGGATATCAATTTTAAGAATAATTAATGTTTTTTTCTTTAAATTATGTGCTAAAAAGTGAACGATTCTTGTGTGGTTGTGCCTGCGCACAGCCAGCTGTCGTCAAAAAAGGTTCTCTAGATCTGTGGCATGCGATGAACGTTTCGATCGTCCACTATCTTCCTGGTAGTTAAGTCGAGCGATGGCAACGACTGCCCATTTTTCAGCATTTGGAAAGGGTTGCGCCTCAAAGGGTTAACTGTTAAAACTCATATTTCTAAAACGTTATACAGGTTGTCCCAAAAAGGTGGTAACGGTGCTTTAATTCTTAATCTATTAGTGAGAAGTGGGCTGTGCAAATTGAAAAAAATGTTAAAATAAGGTCGAAAATAAGACTCCGTTAAGAAAAAATTCCTCTCGTTCATTTTCAAAAAGTTACACCTTATCAATTTGTATACGACTCCCTAAAAAACTGTTTCCAATTAGTAAAATGTGCCCCCATACACTCATGACCTGACTTACAAAATTTGAGAATTGTACCTTAAAAAGTGTCAGAGATATGAAGATAAATATAACTCTGACTTAAACCACTTTTACTTGGCTCTCGAAGGGAAAAAATCACGTCTAATGATCGCATTTCAAGGGTCGTACAGAAATCACGAAAGAAAATCTTTTTTTCCCCTCTAGCAATAAACGTTTAAATTCAAAATCATGTATGGTCTCCGACCATCTTTCTTTAAAGATATGCGATGTTGTATGATGAGAGGCTCAAATTTGGTACATCACCTTATTAATTTATGAGGCACATTTTACCGATGGGAAATGTTTTGTACGGGGTTTGTACACAAGTTAAAAAGTGTAGCTTTTTGTAAATATACGACAGGAATTTTTTCTTAACGGAGTGTTATTTCCGACTTTATTTTGAACGTTCTTTTCAATTTACACTGCTCACGTATCTCTAATATGCAAAGAAATAAATCCCTTTACCACCCCTGTATACAAGTTTATTGTTAGAGTGGAAAAAAGATTTTCTTTCGTACGATCCCTGAAATGCAATCATTCGACATGATTTTTTCCCTTCGAGAGCCTTGGAAAAGTGGTTTAAGTGAGAGTTATAGTTATCTTCATATCTCTGACACTTTTTTAAGGCATAGTTGTCAATTTTTGTATGTCACCTCATTAATATATGGGGCGCATTTTACTAATTGTAAATTGCTTTGTAAGGAGGTCGTATACAAATTTAAAAAGTGTAACTTTTTGAAAATTAACAAGAGGAATTTTTTCTTAGCGAAGTCTTATTTCCGAACTTATTGTGAACATTTTTTTCAATTTACACTTCCCACTTATCTCTAAAGGATAAAGAATTAAAGCCCTTTACCACATTTTTGGGACACTCTGTATACATTGTTTGCAGCATGCTGCCATTTTCATTTTAGAGCAACTTTTATTGCTTACTGTGCATTAAACTAGCATAAACTAATCAGAATTTCTTATAGAAACTTTAATGTAACAAAAAAGAAGATTCACTTTTCATTTAATTTCTTAATGCATGAGATATTACAGTAAAAACTGAAGATGTAAAAGAAAGAAATTTACTGTTTATGAAAAGTCTCGATGTTCTGTATTGAGATTCTAAAAAAAACGTTTTGGTTGTCGTAAGTACGAGTTTAATATTTTATGTACACAACTTTTTATTAAACCTGTAAAGCTAGTTATTAAATTTACCCAGAGAAATAATTTTTTTTGTTATATAGCTAGACAAATAAAGTTCATTCTTTAACAAATCTTACTGCTACAGCTTTAACATGCAATAATGTATGCGATTGAGTTAGCAGATACTTTTTATGAAGGATCTGAGCATTTCTAATTTTGATAGTTATGATAGTTTACTTTTTTTAATTCGGATATTTTTGAGTATGAATCTAATATAAATCAGAATCGTTTTTTAGGCGTTATTTTTATTCTTTTGTCTTCGATATTTTTTCCAAATGGTATCAAAACGTCCCTTAAAATTCGATAAAGAATTTTTATTTAACTTACATTACAAACATATATTTGAATAATTCTGGTATTCGAATGAATATAGACAAATTTTTTCGAGTTATTGATTGTTTCAAAATATCAGAATCAGGCTATTTCTCTTAAACTTGTGTTCCGGAAAGTACATTCGCACCATACAAAAATTAATGAATACGTTTTGTCTTTCAGAAATTTACCTATGTTCGTAAAAGCACAGGATAAATTATTACTGCTGGTACTAGATTAAACAAACGTTGTTGATAAAATTACTTAAATACTTAGTAAAATAACAGACTTGAAAAAGGTATAAGAACTCAAAAAAGTATTCGAATGGCATTCTCATTTCCTATTTTCGTTTTCGGAATACCTAATTTTTAGTTTCCGAACATACATCATGTAAGAAAAGTATTGTAATCATGAAAAAATTTGCACTTGAGATTTTGACGTATTGACACTTTCTTAGGTCTTCTGAATTCATTAATGCTATTTTTACAGTGATGTATGTATGTGTGTGTATGTGTACGCAAAAGTGTTTCTGTGTAAGTCGGAAAGTTGAGTGAAGCTATTCCAGATTTTTTTTTCAAAAATCCTCAAATCCAATGTAACATGAGAAGTTGTTAATAAATAAATAAATAATATTTGTATTAAATATTTCTTTATTTAATGTCAGGTACTTGCCGTTTGGGCGTTGGCCACTACTGCAACAGGCCGCAATTACTGGTCAGTTTATTATGGGAGTAGGGGGTGCAATCCCGCACTGATTTTTGTCTTGCGGATTGGCCCCGCGGGATTGACATTTTATTTAGCTAGGATTTCATTTCAACAGAGAAAAGTTTTTAAAAAAAGTAAGATTTTAAGCACTATGAAGCTTAACTTTAATAATAATAATTAATCTTATGAGATAATTAATACAATAACTTACAGAAATATGAAAATTATAACCATGATTTCAGAATGATACACTAAGTTATGTCTTAATACATTAGTATTGGTTATGTTAGTTGCTAAAAATCAGGAATTTACAGAAAAATACAATTTATAAATACACATTAATATATTTACTTATTCTATATTATTTTAGTTGCTGAAAAAAGAACGTACAAAATCGAACAAATCCAATGAATCATTTCCTAGTCTAGATTTAATTTTAGTACAATAATTAAAAGCGTGAATTAAAAAATTAGACTAAAATGAAAACTTTTTATAATTAATTCATAACTTTTCCCTAAGAGATAAATTAGTATGAAATATTTCAGTTCATTTGGGATTGGGAAGTTTGCGAATAATTTAGATTATAATGTTTCGATTTAGATGTTTGTTCCAGACTCCCACTGAAAGATAATTTAAAAAAAATAAAACTTTAAATTAAAATTTGTAATTATTGATTCGTTTATTGTTAGATAAGAGACATGGATATTCAAAAGTTTTCGATCTATTATTTGGGAAAGCGGCGTGAAATTGTAATAAAAAATAATTTATTCCTCAGTATCAATCCCGCGGGATTAGGATCGTAATCCCGCTGGACTAATCCAGCAAATATTTGAGCGGGATCCCGAAGGATTCCGCTCCCGCGGGACGGGATTGCATTCCCTATTATGGAATCACCGTACAATTGGAGCAACATTGCTTTCTAGGAAGGGATAGATGAAAAGACGCCCAAACCCATGCAGAGAATCAAACCCGGACCCATATTGTGGTAGAATGCTTCTGTACCCACCACGCAACACGGGGTCCGGGCGGCAAGTTCTTAATATGTATTACACGATTTATTTTTAATGTATATAATTAGGATGTCCAAATTCAGTCACTTTCATGCAGCTGGTTAATTTTTAAGAGTCAAATAAAAGCAGAACTACTGCAGTACAGTATCCTATTCTAATTTTTTTTTTCTTTGAGAAATAGTTCATGCTTTCATTGCAACAGCATTCAAAAGTCATAGAGCGGATAGTATCGAAATATTTGATTTTCTTTATTCAAAGCGTCCTCAAAAATTGAAGACATTTGGTCACCATATATATAATCGATGAATTTTACAATATTTCATTCGTAAAATCTGCATAAGTAAATTGACTTGCACTCCAATAGTTTTTTGAGAGTGTGATTTCGTCAAAAAGTCGTTCCCGTGTTTCCAAAGGTACTCAAAACAATATTTGAGTCATGACGTCAAATGAGCGATATCTTTGAAACCGTAGAATATCCGGACTCCTCCGCGATTATTTTCTTTTGGAATTTAAGTATCCTTCGACGCTTAAAAGCTAGGTAGAGGCAAAAAAAAAGGGTTGTGTTTTTCGCCTGCCCCAGATGGAATTGTTAAACTGAAAACGGAGATAACTGCAGCCATCGAAATAATTACACCAGACACGCTGAAAAAGGTGTAGGATGAGTTCTGCCACAGAATAGACATCTCTCGTGTTTCTGATGGTGATCACTTTGAACATTTATGACTTTACTAGCTCCTACCCGCGAGTTCGTCCGCGTCGGCTTTAGAGTTAGGTCCCGAGAGAAATGAAGCATGTCTGAATAACACATATGTTTGCGACTAAAGAAACTGCATTTAAATATTATTTGCTTTTTACTTATTTTAAATGAAGTATAATGCATGGTAGTATACTTCATTTAAAATAAGAGAGTGTGCAGAGTTACTAAATTTAGATTTCTTTTTTCAGGCATTTCGCGAATACAGACAGTTACGACAGTATTTTCGAACTGTTTTTGGTTTCTTGTAAAAGAAATATTTATGCTATATGCATGAATTTTAGCCCATGTTAATCAGGAATGGTGCAGCTTTCTATATGCGAAAAATGTTTTAGAATCGGTTCTATAGTTACAGAGATACCCAGAGAGCGTAATGTATTAAGATTATTTTGAGTGTTCCTGTAAAGGAACTAATTGCGCTACATGCATGAATTTAAGCCTATAATACTCAAGAATAGTGTAGCTTACTATCGGTGAAAAAAGTTTTGGAATCGGTTCAGTACTTACAGAGATATACGTAGAGCATAATGCAATTCTTATGAGAATCCCTTTAAAAGAACTATTTGTGATATATGCATAAAAGGTAGCCTATAACACTCAGGGTCCCACCAGTGTCTAAGAGGTACTGCTCTCAAAACTGGAAGGCTGGAGGTGCCAGGTCCAAACCTCGGTCGCGCCTGTCGACCTAGCTGCTGGCAGTTTTTCGTGGTTTTCTCCAAAACCTCGCGTAAATACGGGCTAGGATTCCTTAGAAAGTTCCCCATATAGGCCTAGGACTCTAGTGCAGTCATTCGGTCTTAATTCACAAACAAACAAACAATAATACTCAGGAATAGTGTAACTTTCAATCAGTGAAAAAGTTTTAGAATCGGCTTAGTAGCTACAAAATTTCCATAGAGCTCAATGGATTAGAAATATTTTGAGTGATTTTGTAAAAGAATTATTTATGCTATATGCTTGAAAGATTACCTGTATGTTAATCCAGGGCATAAGCTATCTTCATTACAAAATTTTCCAAATCCGTTCAACCATTTGTGTGTGATTCAGTCAAAAACATCCTAAACACACTGGTAGGATTTGGAAATTTATGAACTTTAAGAAACACATTTGGACTTTTCTTTCTAATGATTTTTAATTTGGCGTAAAATCAACATAATTTCCATACCATTTCATGTTTTTCAAATGCAGGTGAATCTGCAAATAGAATTTCTGCTTTATTTCAAAAGCATAGTTCATTTTTTGCGGGCGATAAAACGGTTTTTAATTAATAATTAGAAAAGTAATTAAATTTTCGAAATTTCTGAGCCTCAGGTGCACTTAACCGAAGTCATGGGCTTATATGTTCAAATTTTCAAAGTTCTGCTTTCTGTAGATTTGTCTGGAGAACATTAATTTTTATTATTATAGATATATAGATTTGGCATACAACTGGCATAATTTTCGCGGTATTTTATGTTTTTCAGATGCACGCGCTTCTTTATTGAAGTAATAGCATTCTTGTTAGTTAAAAATATGAATCATTTGATACGGGCGAAACTCGCCAAGCATGGCAACGTAAAAACGGTTTTTAATTAATAATTAAAAAAGTAATTAAAAATCTAAATTCTAAATGGCCTATAACCTTCTCTAGGGTCCCATCTATATCTAAACAGAAATTCATCCTAATCGATTCTGCGGTTTAGGCGTGAAAGCGTCATAAACAAACAAACAAACAAACTCACTTTCGCATTTATAATATTAGTTAGGAGTTTGGATGCTACTAATAACTTTATATAGGTTTTCTTTTTAATTTATTTTCTAAAAACGCGTTTATCTTCTGCAGTTTTGTAAATATAGATCTTCAAAGCTGGGATATATATTTATAAATCACCCTGCCTTTCAAATAGTCTACCACGTGCATTATCTAAAAGTAATTAAACGTTAAAAGCTTAGCATCCTTTAAAATACTTCAATATCGTACGAAGATCATCACTATCGTACTAATTAGAACTTGTCTATATTTCAAGATTACAAAAGCAATCGAGTACTAATGGCACAGTGCACTCTTTGAATGGTGGGCATTGCTGCGTCAATAAGTAATTGTCCGATCAAGCCGTGTATCAATCTGAAGGACCGCCAATTAGATTACATGATACATTTACTCGGGCTAACTCTCTCTCCGCATTCCGAATTTATTGAGTACGCCTCTCGTATCATTTCATTTCTCGAAATGGGCATAGAATTTAATTTAATTGAATACTCAACTAAAGTACTATTCCTGCGGTACTCCAAAACAGCATGAATTGTAAATTTGTCGGGGGTAGGCTTTCCTAATGCGAAATATGCTGTCACTTAATTTCGATCATAGATGGACCCGGAATTGTTATTTTATATAGTTTTCTGAAGTATTTCCGAAAAATGCACCAAAAATGGGCACATAATAAGGATTCAGAATCTTACTATAGCAATTCGGGGTCGAAAACATTGCCTGCAGACACCGGAAAATATTCACTCCACAAGATGTGTTTAACAGTTAGTTAACTTACCTAATCAAGTTTTATAACAAACGATTTCTTCTTCGACACTTACAGCATTCAAACTGAAATACTATTTACAGAGATCAAGTATTTTTTTCAAAAAATTAATTCAATATAATCACAGCATGGTAGGAAATCCCACTCTAATATTTCAACACTTTTGGTACAGTAAATATTAACCAGTTTTTTTAAACGAAGTTTATGACCACACATTGCTATACGATTCTGAATCTTTATTATGTGCCCTGTCTTCCCGAAAAATTGTCGCTATATTTTTGAGACACCCTGGATATTTTAAAAGGGAACCAGAACTAAAAATGAACTTATCGGTTTGAGGTCCGTTCCGTGCATCTTTTTATTCTTTCATTCAATGTACATACAGAATCAATATATATATAGAACAAATGAAAATACAGGCCAAATGGCCCCAATGCTGAAAAAGAACAGCCTTTTCCATCGCTCGATTTAACTACTAGTAACATCGCGTTCATTTGAATCAACAATCGCGTGACACAAAGCCAAAGAACTTTCTTGACACAGCTGGCGGTGCATAGTGACGGCAGCCGCTGTCGTCACTCTGTGCAGCCAGCTGTGTCAAGAAAGTTAATTCTGTGTTTAAATTCTTCAAAACAAAATTTAACTTTTTGACAGATTATCAACATTCATTTACGTCTTATAAATTAACATCTCCAAAACAAAGAATCTATCTATCTTCTTACTTGATATTTCGCTTATCCCATACTAAAAAATTAAATTAGATAAATTGTAATAAATTATGTGAAATGGATTAAAATAAGTATAGACTTTATTTTCAAGGTAAAAAGAGTAAATTATTTCATTCTTTACAACTTTTATTTATCTGAAAGTCTTTTTTTTTTCTAAGTTTTCGATTTATTAACAGAAACCAGAGCTTGTTATCATTCTTCCGTTTGTCAGTTAAAACACGAACAAGTAAGCAGCATGAATTTTAATAGATTATTCATTTTTGAAAAAGCTTTTTGGATAGCTTATTGTATAGTTTTTATTGTATAGTTGTAAAGTTTAGTTTATAAAAAAAAATCCCATTGCTTCACTGAAATCTATCATTTGAACGCAGTCAGATGCTGGAAGTTTCTATTAATCAATTACCCACTTTATATATTCCATCTCTTCTCTTCTACTAATGTAATTTATCAAAGCGAAATCTCTTTAAAACCGTACATTTTTTTTAAACAAACATAAAAAGAATCACACAAACTTGTTTCATTTAGCTAAGTTCATTTTTTTATTAAAATCAGTAATTTCAATTCGATAGAATGAAGCAGTCGGTCTTAAATACTAGTAAAAAACCGGACACACAAAGAACCAATAAAAAGGAAATTGTTTAACAAACATTTTTTGTCTTCTTAAAGATACAACAAAAGTTGTTCGAATATCTAAATGACAAGGGTAAATCTTCTCAAATGGCCTGGTTATGAAACACTTTCCAGTATATATGTCTTGTATGACTTTTTTCAGAAAGTAAATGAAAGTATATTAATTCTGTTCTTCTGAATTAAACCAATATTACACCATTCACAAAAAAAAAACATAGTAAAATAAAGGTTTTTTTTTTCAGTTATCTGTTAAATTGAGTCATTTATAATAATTTACGACAAGTTTTTTGTGTTCTTGTGTAAAAGCTATAAATGATAAATGGATCGCATTAATCATAGTTATCAATTAATACCTTGAAAATGCACTTCATGTAGCTATAAGACATAGAACCTATAAGACATATTTTGTGCTATTCTGTAAAACAGGTATAGTGCACTCTTCACAACTACTTTTCACATAATGTTGAAACGTTCACAAACTTGCATTCATGCAGTTTTTTCCAAAATATAAAAGTATTATTAAGGTTTTCAAACTCTTTCCACTTTAACAATCTAAAGTAAAACAGGATGTTGAAATGTACGCTTCTTACGTAAACCACAAACGATTTAAAAGCGGTCTTTTTGCAATACCAACCTTGTTGTCCGCAGAAGGTTTAAAAGAATATTACAATCCGACTTTCCCATCGGATTAACTTCAGTTGTTTGTATGCTAGTACTATATGCAAGGGCGTACCCAGGGGACCCCTCCTCCGAAATTTCAGTTTTTGTTAACAAAATAAGAATGATGACGTCTTTTTGTGAAAAATTCTGCCTTTTTCATCGTTTGGACCCCCTCCGGAATTTTTTTCTGGGTACGTCCCTGACTATATGTACTGCAAAACAGCAACAAATATGGCATAATTAGCACAAGAAATTGTACAGTTTATACATTTAAGCTTGTGTAACTATAGAAGCAAGATTTCATTTAATTCATTAGCCCAAAATTTATAAAGTTCAATGTAAACTGTCTGTTGCAAAAAAACTGAGAATTCTATTTCACAGTCAATTGCATTAAGCTCGGCAAAATAAATTTAAGATGGCAACTCACATCTTTTGACCTCACATCTTTTGACCTTTTCAACTCACATCTTAAGAAATTTTCTGTAATGTAACTGCAATGAATTTCGCTAACTAGAATGATTTTCGCAGTTCAGAGTTGATTCGAGAGGTCTTTGAAACAACCGTGTAGTAAAAAAAGGGAACGATAAATCGAACAATAATTCATCTAATCTGTGCCTTGAATACTTGTTAGAACGCCTTAAAAAGTTCTCCACCCGAGTCACCCCCCCTTTCCTTATGCAGATGTTCTACGTGTAGGCTTGCCATAGCGCAAAACACTCTACTTTGTGCCTTCTCTTATTTACCTCCACCGAAATCCAAGTTTGTTCAAGAACAGTTCATGGTATTTTTTTATTCTATAAGAACACTTCCATCTCCATATTATTGAGAATCATTTTTTATCTCCTGTCCCTTTTTGTCTTAAAAAGACTAATCACCACTTTTCCCTCCCTTTCTGTGATAGCTTTTATTATGCGAGTTCGATTTATCGTCTCCTTTTTCAATTACAAGTTCCCAGCTTACGATTTAGTATTATATTGTGTCTCTAACGAAGACTTCGAGATCAATTCAGAAAACAGCTTTCATCTATTTACCCCACACAATGTCCTTTCTCCTCACCGCTATAATTCCATTGCATTTTCTCGTAATTTAAGAGAATGCTTTTAGTAAGATAGAACAAAAGCCTGGATAAGACACAAGAGGAAAAATAAGAACATTGTATCTAATTAAAACATATTCATATTAAATGCAACTATGATATAAGATATTCATTTTCTTTTACTTCTTCCTAGAAAGTACAGGAATTATTTTAATCTCGAAAAACATTGGAATTGAAGACATTAAAAGAAAAATCAATTTTGACCATTTCTAAACTTTTCTAAACAAAAAATGGTCGCGATTCTTTTTAACAGCACTGACATCTGC
This sequence comes from Cheiracanthium punctorium, assembly GCA_038373885.1. Classification (NCBI taxonomy): domain Eukaryota; kingdom Metazoa; phylum Arthropoda; class Arachnida; order Araneae; family Cheiracanthiidae; genus Cheiracanthium; species Cheiracanthium punctorium. Next base: position 145,406 of record JAWZYV010015148.1, on the reverse strand, counting down.
TGAAAAATGGAAGAATGCGAGAACAGCTGGATAGATTGCCCAATGCTCTAAAAAGGGCAGCAGTTTCTACATGACCAGTTTCTACATGGCCAGCCTTGGTCAGCCTTGCCGAGGCGCAACCCTTTCCCAATGCTGTAAAAAGGGCAGCCGTTGCCATCGCTCGACTTCACACACAGCCAGCTGTCGTCAAAAAAGGGTCTCTAGATCTGTGGCACGCGATGAGCGTTTCGACCGTCCGCCATCTTGCTGGTAGTTAAGTCGAGCGATGGCAATGGCTGCCCTTTTTACAGCATTCGGCAATCTATCCAGCTGTTCTCGCATTCTTCCATTTTTCAGCAGATGTCAGTGCTGTTAAAAAGAATCGCGACCATTTTTTACGGGAAATGACGTGCTAAAAAGTAAAGGATTCCCGTGGAGCTATGTCACCCGCAACTATTTTTACAGAAATCAAATCTATTCTTCGTGACTGGCAACAGTCAAAACGTCAGCGTTTGGTGTTCCCAGAGCAGGAACACTGCGCGTTAAAGGGTTAACTGTTCAAACTCGTCGCTGATTGACGGAAGCGTATAAATAGTCGTAAATGGGTATCAAACACGTTTGCCAGTGGTGTGGAGAGTTTACAGCCGGACGGACCGAAAACGTCATCACCCACACACCATACAGTCCGGATTTGGAACCGAGCGATTATCACCAGTTCCCTAAGTTGCAGGAAATTTTGCCATAACGGAGGTTCTGCTCCGACGACGAACAGAATTATGAGGTTCACCGATTTCTGAAGGCTATGGAGGCGAGCTGGTATGACATGGGGCATTGTAAAACTGCCATAGCGTTTACAAAAATGCATCGTCCGAAATGTCGATTATGTAAAAAAATAAAGCATTCTTCTCTAAAATGATGTGGCTCTTAAAGAAAATAATCCAAAAGACTTTCTATCTATTAAGGTGTATGAACGTCTTCAATACATTAAAATTCTATGGCCAGTCATTATTTGGACCCCACCTGAAGTCTCGTTGTCGCCGTGGCAACTTTTGCCAAAATATTTAGTAATCAGTCGAATTCGGATCCAAAAAGAAGTTTTTAAAGCTTCTTACAAAAACATATTTAATATCCTGAAAAAAATTTCAAACGTTTCATAGCGCTTAAAGATTTACTTTTCCTCTTAGTTTAACTCTTGTGAAAATGCTTTCTGAATTTTCGTGTATCACGTATTTTTTTTAACTCTTCAGAATTGCACAATTTTGGCTGGGAAGCTTTAATTACTTGAAATTTATATATTTTTAATTTAATATTTTAATTATGTTGCTTTTAAGTATGTTTGGCGATCTTTTCACGTGAAATACAAAAAAACAAACATTTTTAATTAAGATAACGAAAAAAAAATACTTTAATTACTTAAAGTATTTTTTAATTAAAAAAGGACTGAGCATTAAAATATTTTACATACCTGAAAACAAAATTGTGTGTAAGCAGTTTATTGATTAAGAAAATTTCTGCCCCCGAATATCTTAATTTAAATTATTTGTTATCATTGATTTACGCGTAAATTTTCTTATGGAATCGATTAATCAAATATCTGTTTGAAATGGGAATTTCTTTAAACCTTTTATTTTAAAAAGAGGAAAAGAGAAAGAAAAATTGATGACAAATGATCATGGAAGAATTTGTCTTGCACTTATTTTTTTTTTAAAGAGAGAAAAAACTGTAATTTGGTTTTTAAAAAATATACTAAATTCTAGTAACTTAATCTCAAATCAAAAATAACAGATTTTTCATGAACTTGAGAAAACTGTGTAACTATTACCATCGTTTGATGTAAATTTATTAAATTTTAGTTAAGTAAAGCCAGTGTGTTACTTGATTTTAAATCATGCACTTAACACAACTCGTTCAGATAACTTTTTGCATCCAAAGCCTTATAAGATGGGGAATGGGTGGTTGCATAAGGCGAAGGGAGAAAAGGGCAAGTTGCACCGCTGATGAATTTAATCCATGGGCGAGTTGCACAATCACATCCGATAATAAAGGCCTCCACTGTAATTCAAAATGGCCAACTCCAAAGTCCAGTGCTCCGAGTTCATTTGAATGAGTTTTGACCAAAATAGTGCTCAACCTTTTCTTTTTGAACAGTCAATAAAATATCCATTCACATGAAACTGAATTTAAAAAACTCTTCATAAGAACTTACATTTTAATTTGAAAAAATATATCCATTTAATATAAATTCATTACATCAAATTCAACATCTTTTCAAGAGAATTTATTAAACTCAATAGTTTGTGTAGCAAGGCGGGAAAAATCAGATTTACATTAAATTGAATTAATATATTTTGGAAAAATCCTCTAAAGAGTAGACTAAGTTTGTGGTTTAAATTACGAAAAGAATCACTATTTTATGGAATATACTTAGCACATAATATCAATTTTTGATTAACAAAATTTCAACTTTTTTGTAAGAGGAAAAAATATTTTCATATTGAACAGTTTTTTTAATACATACCAGTTTCGAATCATAAATTTCTAAAAACATCAATCAGAATATGAAGTTTAATGGATTTATATATGTATATATATAATATATATATACATATATAATCCATTAATATATATATATATATATATATATATTTGCTTTGTATGAAACCTTGCTATTTTTGTTGTAATTGCATAGTTCTAAACAGGTGCCTGAGGTTTAATTTAGACTACATAATTATTTTTCATTGGTTCAGTTATTTCATTCACCAATAATTCTTTATCGCTTGTTTGTGTTTAAATTTAGCACTGTGGAAATCACAGTTGTGTATTGTGACATTAAGGTGTAAGAAAATCCCACATGCACCAAAGGAAAAATGTATTGTTAAAAAAACAATCATATTATACTTAAATACATAAAAAAATTATTGTATGCATTTATGAAATTTGCAGTATCATTGCAAATCCTTTCACCATAGCGAAGAATTATTTCCATTGTAAAACAGTAGGGTTTCGCAATTTCTCGGCAGATGTATGACATATCCAAGCCGAGTTCAGTTTTAGAAACTTATTTTTTATCGACAAACTTAGTGATAAATGTCGTAACTTTAGCAAGTTTTGGCTTTTCGTCGCTGTTTGCAAACCTGAAAAACTTGTACCAAACTTTCACCGCGGCTACAAAAATGAAGCAAGTATAAGAAAAGCTTATAAAAAGAGAGAGAGAACTCTGCAATTCACAACTCCAGCCGGGCAGCGTTTAGTTAACTGGGGTCCAATAATTAAGAAGATAAAGCAATAGAGGGCCTAGTTAATAGTTTGGTGACGCCTTAACCTTAAACCTGGCGTTTGTTCACAAGCTGCTTTCACGTTTTCAACAATGAAAATTGCAATTTTTTTAAAGATTATGAGTAAGTGAAAATTAGACTAAAATGAATTAAAAAACCATACATATTTCCTATTGATGCTCTTTACTCAATATTAAAGCATGAATCAATTTTCTTTTAATACGCGTCACTGCTAAAAACTGGAATTACGTGCTGTTACTATTTCGTCACGTATTTCAATAGAAGAACCAGATTTTGCGCATAAAAAGAAATATTAAAAATCTAAATTAATGTTTGTAACCCCCATTTTCTGTGTTTATTACAATAAGGATACAAATGCAGAAGAATGATTCACAGTTGGTTGTCCTTCAGATGACCGTCCCTGTAGAGTCATGTGAAAATGCTATCATGCATGCCCAGTTATATCTGTTTAACGTCAAGTAAAGAAATTGTGATTTTCATGACTTGTGAAAAATTTTAATTTTGTGTTTGGAACAATGCAGTCCAATAGTTTTCAAAGTTCTCTGACTTAAAAGTTTGTAAGTAACAAGTAGTTAGTTGAATTTGCTGCCACTGAGCAAAAGTCTATAGAATTACGTAACGGAAAATAGTTAGAAAATAGTATAAGATACTTAAAAATGGATCAAAATACAAGAATATATTTCATAATAGAAAAGAATAAAAACTATTTCAAAAAATCGGACATTAGAGAATTCTTTGTTAGCGAGCTAACGCATATGGGCATGTGCGTCTCCGAATGATAAAATTTTACGATTTGAGTATGTGAAAAGCAATCTTGTGGCAGCAAAATAATTTTTGTTTTTATCAATGAAAATGACTAGCAATACATTTAATTACTGACCACTTAAAATAAATAGTTCATTTCATATTCTATTTTTCAACATCACTGTCCTCGTGGTCACATGCCCATCGGTGCCGCTTAAGTTATGAAAGTCAACAATCCAATGAAACTGAAATCATTTCTAGAGTTCTTACACGTAGAAGAGAAAAATGAAAAATACATATTTATAAACAAATGTATCATTAACTTACAGTCGCTTCAAAAAATACTCGGGATTTTCATGTAGTTGTAGCTACTTTGCAATTTCCTTAGCATACGTGACGACGTTTCCACAAAGTCCATCGCTTTCTGTCCGGCAGATCCTCCAGAGCTGCGCATGCACTTATCTGTTAGCTCTCCAGCAGAGAATGAGTCCTCTTCTGTCAGAACATTTGGAACCGCTGAGAGAATTTTGGTCGAGTAATAATTCCAGCATAATTCCTTTCCATGATATCAATTCATGTTAGCATCTAATGAAGTTTTTGAGATGCTGTTTCTTGCAATTCTCAACCAAAACAGAATGGTAAAGGAGGGGAGGGTATTATGTAATATCATTTACATTTCTAACTATAGAAGTTTTCGAATAAAATCCCAAAAATTGTCATGAGTGTATTCTTTAACAACTTGGAATGAAATGTCACTTGCAAAGAAAAACACTATTTTGTCGTTATAAAAGAAATTATTTTTTTTAAGTTTTAAATGGAGTTTAATATAATAAGAGCCAGATGATATTGAATAGGCAGTAAAAACTAATTATACTTCATAAAACATAGTTATTTTTAACTATTAACCATATTTTAAGATTACGTTCAAATCATTTCTGGTTCAAATCTATTTAGAAAAATCGCGGCATAATCGTCTTTCTCTGCTCCGGTACAGTCAAAGTGAGCTCACAATGAGCAGCCGAAGCACTGGATCCAAATTTCTCCTCGTTGTTCGTCGGAGAATTTTCATTACAGAAGATGCATTCAGTGTCTTTGTTTTCCGGTTCTTTAGTTGATGGCATGAAATCCGTTATAACCGTCATGCCATTTAGGAAAAGGATCCTTTAAACTATTGGGCAAAACACAGTCAGTTAAAAAACAAGAACAAACTACAATTCTTTTAGTGCGCTTTAAGCGTAACATCAATCCTCAGGTCACGTGTATAGTGGTAGGTTGAAAGTTTGCAAACTTATCTGTAAAAACTGTTGAAAATCTCAAAACACTCTTCTGTAGGGAGTGGTATGACAACAAGTGGCCAACTCTCACTGCATTGAAGCATGAGTCATGATACTCCCGTGTATCAACAGAAATTAACAAAGCAAGAACTCGGTAATCCATATTTTACGACTATTCCATAATACTCTCCTCTACTCTATTATTTATTGAGACCCCACAGTCTCATGCATTCTACTGCGAAAAATTGTTTAAGATTAAAAAACTGTATCAAACTAAGCAATCATATTGTAAAAAAGCTTTCCTCATTACGGAACGTACCTGTGTAAAGCAATATTATGTTAACCTCTTTTCATAACACTATTCTAATTTTCACATATAATAAAGCTTTTTTTATATGTTCGTGTTTAGATGAGCATATTTTCAACGAACAGAGAAAACAAAAATATTTAATTACTATAACATCCCAAACAGATGTTAATTATAAAAAAAAACTCGTTGTTACTTTTGAAAAATTGAGTGTTTAAATCCTTTAGTTCGAAATTGCCTATAGGAAGTTTATTGATTAAGAAATTTTCTAAAAAATAGTTTTATTTTATTCATCTGTTACTTTTGATGTACGACTAAATTACTTTTAAACGAGCTCCTTTTTATGTATTTCGATTAAGCAAATGTATTCTTTAAATGACTATTCCTTTGAAACCCATGCTTTAAAAAAGGAAATTTAGAAACGAAAATCATTCTAGAAATAGTTTTTCTTTTCTCCGAAAAAGAAAATTAGCTATGTGATATTTATTTCTATCTCATTTATAAAAGCTTTCACTTTTCGTGTTTTTAAACGAGATTTTAATCAGTGTGACCTTTTAGAGCATTTTGCTGACTAAATTAATTTTATTAAAAATGATGGATGTTCTACTCTTTAAATTGTATTATTAGTGATTTAGAGCTTTTTTGGGGTCACTTCCAAAATATCGGCACAGTTGACGACGATACATCGCTATATTTAGCACAAAAAAATCTGCTGACTTGAAACGCGTTTTATAGTCGATGCTTTTGGCGTAATTTACCCTTGTTGTTTTCGATGATATATAAAAAATATAATTTTCTTCCGTGCCAATTTAAATTAACTATTTTGCAATAGGTATCACGCCCATGCTCTAAAACTTGCCACACCTTAAAACTACTCACTTTGAAATGATACGTCAGTGTTAAAATACGAAAATCTACGTATAAAACCATTAATGTATTAGAAAACTTTGCAATTTCTGAATCGTTCTGTATATACATTTTTTTTTCATCTGAACTACTTAAGTAAATGATCTACTATTCTGGAAATGGCAGTTTTACTATTATTTCTTTCTTTATATACTTTTTCACTTTATTAGTCTCTGTGGAGTCACTTGCTATTTATAGAATTTTGACGTACTTTAGAAAATGATTGTAAAACATAAATAAATGTTTCGTTTATCGTTTTTTGTACCAAATTATATTTCTTTTTAATACCAAGCCGATTTTTCTTCTTTTAGGGGTTAAATTACTTTCTGGAAGAAAGGGAAATAGAAAATTTCAGTCCTGAGCATAAATACCTGCTTCCTATGATCATTTTGCAAGCACTTAATTAATGCTCTTCTAGCAGGACATCACTAACCTAACTGTAAGTGTCAAATACGAATTATACGGGATTAATTCCCTAATTGGCTATGACATACTATATCATCCCATTCCAGCACGCACTGGTTCTCTGATTGCGACCACACATTTTATATTACGCAAAAAACGTTCTTGTTCAGAATTTGTACTTTTGCGGAGTCACCTCCAATTTTCATAACATAGAATTACGTTCCTTCATAACTGTCATACAAAAAGAAGAAAAAATTTTCTTCTTAACTGTGAGTTTCAATATTACTCCGCTTGAAAACTGCTGTGTGAAATAACCAGATGAACGGACTCAACGACCCGGCTTTTCTTTTACGCCAGTCAAAATGGGATGCCATAAATTAAAAATTCCGGAAGATTCCATAAACTCTACCACACAATTTAAAGCTCTATTCGCCGTTTGTGTGATTCTAAATAGCTTCTCTGGAATACCCAGTTTCATATTTTCACGATATTGTATCATCGAGGATTTAAACATTAAAGTTTTTAGAATTTAAATATTTTTCACCACGGAGAGATGAAATATTTCGAGGTGCTAAACCCGCTAATCTCACAATCATTATACATAAGAATGTACGGAGAACTGTTTTAATAGCAACCATAACGGGAAATGTTTATCGATTATGCGCATGCGTAAATCACCAAAGTATGAAAAGGCACCATATGTGGCAAATATCCAACCTGTTTACTTAAATTGAACATTTAACTTAATTGAACATTTAAGGGGAGAAACGAAGATAGATAGTATAGGTAATAAGTAGTATTAGCCCTTTGAGGCGCAACCCTTTCCCAATGCTGAAAAAAGGACAGCCGTTGCCATCGCTTAACTACCAGCAACTACCTTTTTCGACGACAGCTGTGCCGCTCACAGCCAGCTGTCGTCAAAAAAGGGTCTCTAGATCTGTGGCACGCGATGAACGTTTCGATCGTCCGCCATCTTGCTGGTAGTTAAGTCGAGCGATGGCAACGTCTGTCCTTTTTTCAGCATTGGGCAATCTGTCTCGCTGTTCTCGCGTTCTTCCATTTTTCTGCAGATGTCAGTGCTGTAAAAATAATCGTAAAACATTATGTATTAGAAAACTTTGCAATTTCTGAATCGTTCTGTATATACATTTTTTTTCATCTGAACTACTTAAGTAAATGATCTACTATTCTGGAAATGGCAGTTTTACTATTATTTCTTTCTTTATATACTTTTTCACTTTATTAGTCTCTGTGGAGTCACTTGCTATTTATAGAATTTTGACGTACTTTAGAAAATGATTGTAAAACATAAATAAATGTTTCGTTTATCGTTTTTTGTACCAAATTATATTTCTTTTTAATACCAAGCCGATTTTTCTTCTTTTAGGGGTTAAATTACTTTCTGGAAGAAAGGGAAATAGAAAATTTCAGTCCTGAGCATAAATACCTGCTTCCTATGATCATTTTGCAAGCACTTAATTAATGCTCTTCTAGCAGGACATCACTAACCTAACTGTAAGTGTCAAATACGAATTATACGGGATTAATTCCCTAATTGGCTATGACATACTATATCATCCCATTCCAGCACGCACTGGTTCTCTGATTGCGACCACACATTTTATATTACGCAAAAAACGTTCTTGTTCAGAGTTTGTACTTTTGCGGAGTCACCTCCAATTTTCATAACATAGAATTACGTTCCTCCGTAACTGTCATACAAAAAGAAGAAAAAATTTTCTTCTTAACTGTAAGTTTCAATATTACTCCGCTTGAAAACTGCTGTGTGAAATAACCAGATGAACGGACTCAACGACCTGGCTTTTCTTTTACGTCAGTTAGTGGATGAATTTCAGATTTTTAAATTGGTGCCTTTATTCCTTATACTTTTGAACGTACTTTTGTAGATATTTCAAGGCGATCGTCCCAATGTGTGAATTTTATTACATTTTTTTTAATAAATGTTTCATAAATCGCACAAATTTCAAATCGGTACGTTTGAAAATAAAACTGTGACGCATATGCTAAAGCTTTTAAAAGCCCGCTCACTGAAAATTGTAAGTGGCAAGATGCCGCATTCCGTAGCCCCAATCAAGAGCCTAACTTCGGTGGAAACATTATTCAAACTTTTGTTTTCTAACTAATTTTAACAAAGAGCATTGCTTTATTCACATGTTTACGTCTAGTATTAGACACTGTGTGTTTTATTATGAATTTTTGATTTGGTAGAACATTTTCTTTAATCATATTTCTAGCTAAACACTATTAAATTTAATATTCATTTTTAGTGAATTTGAAAGGGTGAACCTTCAAATGGAAATAGCAAATGTGCCTGATATAGCAATGGTTCTGCAAATTTTATGAATGCGTACAATAAAAATTATTTTGTATGAATTTAAATATAATATGATTGTTTCCTTGCAAAACATTTTTTCTTTGGTACTCTCCACTATGTATGATAAATTTAATCTGAATATAATAAGTACATCTCTAAAATTTCTCTACCCAAATATACTAGAAATTTGGATTTTGACTATTTAAATTTTAACATAGCTAATTTAGATATTGTGTATTGTTTGAAAATTCCTTAGGAGTTTTATTTTAATATCTTCAACGAGTACTTTTAATTGTGAATTAGCATGAAGATTATTTTTATTACACGTGAACAGCAATTATACGAAGCAAAATTAAATGTGGCATGTTAAAGATATAATAAAATTTTATGAAAGTTTATAAAATTTCAATTTAATTTAAAGCAAATGTAGTTTAAGTTAAATACATTTATGGTAATAGAGTAATCTCTCACTTATACAACTCTCAGTTTATGCGACTCTCTCTCACTTGCTCTCTTTCACAACAATTTACTATTAAATAAATCCACTTCAAAAGACGTTGCCTTTGATGTAATAAATTTAAAAATGGATAATTTATTTTCAAATTAAAGTGGTAAGTTAATAAAGAATTTTTCTACGTTATTTTCTACGTTATTTACTGATCAAATAGAAAAGATTGAGCACTATTTCGGTCAAAACTCATTAAAATAAACGCCGAGCATTGGACTTCTGAGTCGGCCATTTTGAATTGCTGTGGAGGCCTTTATTATCGGAGGTGACGGTATAGGCTGCAATGTATAAGAATACTTTTCTGTAATCCTGTAAAAATATATAAGCCCTGCACACACCAAAATTAATACAGTATGTAAGACAGTTTCTTATAATAGGCGTACATAATCGAACTCACCATATAGATTCTAGGGCACTTCCAAGAATTTGCAGGTTCTACACGAAAACACTAAGTTAGTTGTTCCTTCTAAGGTCTTCTACGGCTAACTACAAACAGAAATTCAACATAGGACGGCGATAGGCGAAGTTGAGCGGTTGCCATTTTATACAGCTCCAGTGGAAGGAAGGCCGTTTTATATCGGGTACCTTAATTTTGAACCAAATCCAGATGAAAAACCAGCATTTGGATTGACACCCTCAAAGGTATCGTTTCAACATGGAGGAGATTGAAGCCATTAGACATTTTACGTAAAATTGGTTCGCTTTGTTTGTGAACTGTTTTTCGGATTTGTGTGCTTGGCACGATACCCGCTTATAAATCCACGTCAGAAGGAAAACACAAGTGGCTGCCCTTCGTTGGGCTCTTTCTAAGGGGTCCTAACCCGTATTTACACCAGTTTCTGAGAAAACCACGGAAAACTCCGAACGGTTAGGCCAACAGCCGTGTGATGTGACCCGAACCCGAGACCTTCGCACTTCGGCCGTCTACAATTTTCAGTAGCGTAACCACTGTACTATGGTGAGGCTCTTCGTTTTAGCGTACACGGTCCCACAGCAGTTTAGTCGAGAGAGGTTACCACCTCCCAAGCAGGATAATTAGAATTTTTTAAGGTCTAACTTATTAAATCAGGGTTTCCAGCTATTGTTGTGTGCGATTAAGGAAAACCTGCGCGAGGGGTATCTGCCTAAGATGAGGGATGCCTTGGGGGGAGGACTTTCTAAGGGGTTCTAACGCGTATTCACGTTACATCTGGAAAACCTACCAAAACTCCAGACCGTTAGATCGACGTCCGCGTGATGGGACCCGAATCTGGGACCTTCACACTTCGGCCGTCTACCATTTTCAGTGATATAACCACTGAGCCATGGTGAGGCTGCAAGGTTTCTAGATTGGACTTTTTTGGACTTTTTTTAAGGCTAAATTTGATAAATTTGTCCTTAATAAAGCCAATTTCGCAACCCTGCTCCCGCTGACTAAGACTGCCGCAGCTTCACTTTCATAATCAACCCAGTCTGAACCGACTGGTCCACTACAGGATACACTGGGCCTACATTGTTTGACTTCTAAATACAAATAAAAAGATATTTTACAAAAACTTCAAACCACCTCAGTCGTAGTTCTACGTTCGGAGAAATTTAAACTCATTCATAGCATTCACACAGATATCGCAATTCGTACTAATAGATACCAGTTTATTTCCGATTATGCATTCACATCCAGATATACGTTATCGACTACCGAGGTATTCCGAAATATGAAGATTAAATAACAATTTTCGAAGTTCGTAAATTGAAGAAAAAGTGGAATTCGTGTGTCGCAAAGGATTAAAGCTTTCGTAACCCGATTCTACCATTTTTTCAATTCCATATTTCCGAAGTATATTTTCCGTTAAATATCTTTTTCACATTCTAAGATATTTACATTACATTTTAAACATCTCGACTACATGACTTTGAAACAGAGAAAATTGAAACGCAACGAGGTATAAAATTTCGAATGGCATTTAATTCACTCCAATTCATTTTATTTCGCAGTTTCCTATTTCTTTCACAAATAAATAAATTAATTTAATTTATTCTTACGTATGCTTCACGCCAAAGCGTAAGTATACTTTTTTTTTAATCTTTCACTACGTGATATATTTCTCAGTAGCTTCCCTTGCCTGGAAATTAAATGTAACAGATGCTTATCAAAGTCTTCTTACGCATACAGAATCGTTTGATCACTTCAATTTGTTCTCTTTCTAGATCAGAAAATGGCGTGAATGGTGTATTTTTTTCTGAATACAGAAAATGTCTTCTTTGAACGTAGAATATTGAATTTAAGATAAGGTGACATGAAAAAATTGAAAAGGATCAAAGAAGGAAAGTAATACGTTTTTCTATGATTTAAATATTATTTTTTTTTCCTGGAGTGTATTTATCTTTCGCTGAATACATGTTTTTCGGTATTTGAATGTATTTTTCGGTATTATATTATTAGATTTCATGTTATTTCAATAAGTTAAAAATTACGATACCTCTCAACCAGTTTTTTAAATCGAAAATATGTAGCAGAAATAAACAAGCATTAAGAGTAATGTTTATAAATATTTGCTTATGCATCGATGAAGAAGCAGTTTTTACAAAATTGCTCAACATTCATATTATCGTAAATGCTGTTGTAATAGAATGAGGGAAGGTGGCCTGAAATGATGCCCTTAAGGGAAAACTAGGCATGCTTAAAATAACACAAATGCTTATTTAAAATTTGTTCAGCATTTTGCTAGTATGTTTAGCACTATGTTTGGTATTATAAACGAAATTCAATAATAGGTTCAACTCACATTTACTAACTATAAAAATAGAATTTTGAAAGAGTATCCATAGGATCATTTTACCCCCAACCAAAGGGCAAAATGGCACTTCGTTTAGAAGTAATTGTAAATTGTTTTTATATCGGAAAAATAAAAAGATTTAAAAGTGATTATGACTATACATAATAAAATAAAATAATTTTTTGTAATTTTTAAAATGTTTTTAAATTCGTAGCATACATAATATATTTTATGAAAATTTAAAAATTAAAAAGTGTCACAAACAACGTAGCCATTTGTGACACTGGATCTCTAACCTAAATAATAATCTAAAAAATGTACTCCATTCAGAGTAAACCAAGCCATATTTCTGTACATGAAAGAATGCTTATCTAAATAAATAGGAAAGTAAATCCTTACCTTGTGAGAAATGTTATAAGATATAATTTTTCAAAGAATTTTATTTAGACGCATAATACTGTGATCACATTAATACCGCCATTGCTTCTTCTTTACTTGGCACAACTAGTTCGTTATACAGTAGAATGCATACTTGTATGAAAGAAAAGTACGTGGATGTTATGTGAATCGCTTTACCCCCTGGGATCATTTTAGGGCACCTTCCCCTATATTACATGTTGGCAGTCATACCGTTTCAAAATGTGTATAGAATATAAGATAACTTCATCGGTTCTGTTTAGTTTAAAATAGAGCAATGTCAGGCACGAGTTGAGCAATTGCTGCTAGAGCATTATACAGGGTATCCCAAAAGGATGGTTACACGCTTTAGCTCTTTATCCATTATTGACAAATGCGCAATGTAAATTGAAAAAAAGAAAGACTACCATAAAAAAAATTAAAAAATGACACATTTTTAATTTGTATAAGACCCCCGTACTAAAAAATTCCCAGTTAGGAAAATGTGCCAGATATACCAATGAGGTGATGTGCAAAATTTCAGCTTTTCTCACAAAACGTCTGATAGAAATCGTTAAACAAAGATGATTAAGGGCTATACATGAATTTCGATGTAAACGTTTATTACAAGAGCGCAAACAATTATTTTCGTTCGTAATTTCTATACGACCCCTGCAACGCGATCATCCTCTCTTATTTCATCCCTTCGAGAGCCATTGAAAAGGGTTTGAGTCCGCATGTATTTGTCTTCGTATCAGTGACACCTTTAAGGATATAATCATCAAATTTTGTACATCACGTCATTAGTGTATGGGACACATTTTACTGAGGGGTAATATTTTATATTTCCTTCACGTAGTCTTTTTCCTACCTTATTTTGGGCATTTTTTGAAATTACATTGCTCTTATATCTGATGGAAAAAGAATTAAAGCGTGTCACAATCTTTCTGGATATCTTTTATGTACGCATAATTTTGAATTCTCCTATGAAAGAACAATGTATATTCTAATTATTACAATTACAGAAGGTAATGTGCTATAAAAATCACTAACACAAATGACTTAAGTTTAATAATTGCTGTAACAAGGATAGAGCTTTGATTTCGTTTGCATAATTTTAAAACATTGGTTAAGTAAATCTTTATTTAAAAAACAAGCTTTCCATCGAATTAAAATTAGGTTAGCTGAAACTTTCTAGCAAAATTTTCATCATCGTGTCCTGTTTGTGTCATATTAGTCATTGTTTTGATTTCACTGACTTTTGTGAAGAATTATTGGAAGAATGCGCGGAAGCAAAGAAATGTGCGTAGTTGCAAATCAACAGTTTTCAGTGTATGTATAAGATCGTTTAAACGATGATAGAAAAATGTTATTCTTCCAGTGGCGTACTTAAGGGGGTGGCGAGGGAGCCGGAGCACCTCTCAAAAATGTTCAATTATTAAAGCACTGCTATTTTAAAACACTTATATTAAGTCCAATAAAAATCAGATTTAAAACAAAGAATTTTTGGAAGGTTTTAAGCCGTATTATTATTTAGTTAAGATGCTTTATGTGATCTTGAATGACTCCGGTAAAAATAGTTGGGTTTCTAACTACCCTGATATAGTTTAAAGACAGTCCAAAAGTCTTATAGTTTTTCAAAATTGTTTTCATTCAGATAATGTCCCCCTTGCCCCTCCCCCACAAAAAATGAAAATCCAAATACTTGATCGCCCCCCCCCTCCAAAATGGAAACCTATATATGCCACTGCTTCCAACCCAAGTTACTGAATGTTTTGGAAAATCTTGGCAGTTTACCTTAGCAACGCAGAGGACATTATTCTCCTGGAGTAGACACGGCTTAGCAATTAATTGCATGAATTTTCAAACACGTTCACTGCCGATCGTGTGATATTCACGAGTGTAATCTAAATTTCCTAAGTCAATTTTGTGAATAACCTATCACTCTTTCGAAAAACACGCTTTTTGGAAGATATATCTGATAGTTTTATTATTCATAACATGAAGCATTTATTATCAAAAACTATATTTTAAATGTAAGTTTGACATGAGAAATTTGGCTCGTACTCCAGTCCGGCAGTGAGCATGTTTTAAACACACAAACGTATATTGTTGTTGTTATTGTGAGCACGTATATCGGAAAATTCTCGTTGGTATAAGGCAACACAAGGGGGATGGCCTCCATGGGTGTCTTTCTAAGAAGATAAGGGGTCCTAACACGTATTTATTCTAAGTTTCGGAGAAAAGCACGGAAAACTCCGAACGGTTAGGCCGACGGACGCGCGATGGGTCCGAACCCGGGACCATCACATTTCGCCCGTCTACCATTTCCAGTGACATAACCACCCTGCCATGGTGAGGCCGATGTATATATTCATCGATATTCAATTAAGGGTTAAAGGAAACAGATTACAGTGATCATTAGCATAGTGGTAGTATACAGTTTGAATATGCTATGTATAAAACTAAGATGCAATACTCAATTATAGTCTAGAAAAATGAATTTTTATTTTCAAACTAGCCGAAACCAGCAACCATCGGTGGTCGGCGACCAAGTTGGTTCGCCATCTTAATAATTTTCTTCGGAGAGAATCCTGTTTCTCACCGGCTCCCTCGGCACTGAAATCTCTCAGATTCTAAATGGAATTTAAAATTAATATGGTTACAAACAGGGGCGGCCCTAGGATAAGTGGCGCCCCCTGCTAGCGTAAAAAAAGACCCTTTTATGCTCTACTCAGTTTTTGAGTTGGAACTGACGCCCCTTCGAGGCTGGCACCCGATGCGATGGTTACTTTGCTTAACGTGTCGGGCCGCCCCTGATTACAAAAATAAGATGTGGTTTAGTGATAAAAACCTACAGAAAGGTGCAAATTATTTTCGTCCTATATTAATTTTGAAGAGCTTCTAGATATATTGACCGTTATCAAAAAACGGAAAGAAAAAAAAAGTAAGAAAATCTGAAACACTTTCAGATTTTAAATGCGCATTAAAGTGCTATATATTAAAAGCGCATCATAATCCATGCCTCTTCCCTATTTTCTTTCCTTATTCCATTAAGTTGGAAAGTGTATCATTATTCACGAGTGACATTAAACAAAATTAAAATTGATTTTTCTAACATCATTTTACTGGATGTAATACATTAGAAATAAATGGGGGAAAAAATATGCGCAGAAAATGCACAATTCGAACTGAATGAAAGTTTCAAAAACTTATTTTTAATTTATTTGTTTGTGTAAGATACTCGTACATTTAGGATTTGTGTGCTTGGCTCGAAGTCCGCTTATTAATACACGTCAGAAGGAAAAGCTTATTCAGGTGTATTCTTTATACAGGCAAGGCAGACGATAAAATAAATTTATTTATTAAAATCTGCGTATTCTATAAGTTTGCGCCGTCTGTCGACTGTTCTGTAAAATAAAATCTCAATTGTATTCTTTTTTTATATATAGTTTTTTGTATATTATAGGAACAGTGTTTTGTTTTGTTTTTGCGCGTGATAAAAAGTAGCCATTATGTTAATCCAGGACTTTAACTGTCTTTATTCCAAATTTCATCCAAATCCGTCTAACCGTTTCAGCGTGAAAGAGTAATAAGCATACATCCAAATATTGACATTTACGATGAAGAGGAAAAAAAAAAAAACTGGTACAGGCATGCGTATGCAAATAAAGAGATATGGAAACCAATCAGACTACGGCGCTGCTGTCGGCAACGCCTATAGAAGACAACGAGTGTCTGGCACAGTTGTTAGATCGGTTACTGCTGCTAGAATGGCAGGTTATCAAGATTTAAGCGAATTTAAACGTGGTGTTGTAGTCGGCGCACGAGAGATGGGACATAGCATCTCCGAGGTAGCGATGAAATTCGGATTTTCAGGTACGACCATTTCACGAGTGTACCGTGAATTTCGGTAATCCGGTAAAACATCAAATCTACGATATCGCTGCGGCTGGAAAAAGATCATGCAAGAACGGGACCAACCAACGACGGACGAGAATCATTAAGCGTGCCAGACGTGCAACCCTTCCGCAAATTGCTGTAGATTTTAATGCTGGGCCATCAACAAGTGTCACCGTGCGAACCATTCAACGAAACATCATCGATATGGGCTTTCGGAGCCGAAGGCACACTCGTGTACCCTTGTTGACTGCACCACACCAAGCTTTACGTCTCGCCTGCGTCCGTCAACAGTGACATCGGACTGTTGATAATTGGAAACACGTTCCCTGGTCTGATGAGTCTCGGTTCCAATTGAATCCAGCTGATGTACTCGTACGGGTATGGAGACAACCTCATGAATCCATGGACCCTACATGTCAACAGCAGACTGTTCAAGCTAGTGGAGGCTCTGTGATGGTATGGGGCGTATGCAGTTGGCGTGATATGGGTTCCCTGATACGTCTAGATACGACTCAGGGAACCCATATCACGTCAACTGCATACGCCCCACCATAACTTTACAGGTGACAGGTACGTAAGCTTCCTGTCTGATCACCTGCACCCATTCATGTCCATTGTGCATTCCGACGGACTTGGGGAATTTCAGAAGTACATTTCAACACACCACACGTCCAGAATTGCTACAGTGTGGCTCAAGGAGCACTCTTCTGAATTTAGACACTTCCGCTGGCCACCAAAATCTCCAGGACATTATTGTACGCATCTGGGATGCCTTGCAACGTATTGTTCAGAAGAGATCTCCACTCCCTCTTACTTCTACTGATTTATGGACAGCCCTGCAGGATTCATGGTGTCAGTTACCTCCAGCCCTACTTCAGACATTAATCGAATCCATGCCACGTCGTGTTGCGGCACTTCTGCGTGCTCGTGGGGGCCCTACACGATATTAGGCAGGTGTACCAGTTTTTGTGGCTCTTCAGTGTATAATATAGTAGTATAACTTTACCGGAACTATGTAAGTTACACGCAAATTCTATTAAGCATTTCATGCTGTAATTGGCAAGGCTCTGGACTCAATCTCGTATTACGGATTCAAATCATGCTGAGCAAACTTTCTTTTTTCGTTCTTTTATTTTAATACTTCAATACTTATAATTAATTCCTTTATTAGCAAAAATTACTTATTCTTTTTTCAACTAAAGATTTTTTTTTCGATGCTTTTTTTTTTGTTATTTATTTTAAACTTAATTTCTGCTAAGTTTAATATTTTATAATTGATTGAATTAAGTATGTTTATCATCAGACAGCTTAAAATTACCTTTCGGTTGCAAAAGAACAGCTTATTTGTTGGTGTGGATGAATTTCTGGTTTTGAATGGTTTTAACATAATTACTATTCAGGATCATGTACATCTGTCAATTATATGTAATTTTGCTTCAATAAATTAAAAACAGTACTAGAAAAGCTGGCATTTTCCGTTATACCTACCTGTAATATTTAATTATCGTAAACAAAATTTAAATTACAAATGTGTTATTGCATTCAAAAAATAATCATTAACGTCCCTATCTATCTGATTATATACAGTTTGCTTCCTGTTTGTTGTTGTTGTTGTTGTTGTTTTTTCAACAAACTATAAAATCTACCAGCTCAAAATCGCTGAACGTAAATGCATTTTCGTAATAATAATTAGGCATGATTATGTACTAAATCTTTATATTTTTGCCTAAAACAATTCATTCCTGCTCTGTTTTCGCGTGCTAATGATATTTTGATAAAAAAATGACTACAGCAGATTATCCACTTATTTTTGCGAATGTATTTTCGACCGTTCAAGAATTTTAATGATTTTATGCAGCAGAAAATCACCACGCATGGCAATCGTGATGCTTTTTTTCCAGTTTGTAGTTAATATCTTCTAAAATAATTGGAATTTGAAATTTAAATCAGCTGACTGACATCCCTGGATTTTCTCAGTTTTTTTTTATATCTACCACGTGCTTGAGTGTGGTCTGACTCAAAAGTAATCTTATTTCCAATAAATTAAACCACTTCTTTTTAGTGAGTCTGCGAAATCAAGTTTCGTAGTAACCTTATAACTTGCAACTATGTTAAAATAAATTATTGTAGATTTATCTTGTAGATGAACATAATCCTACGTTAAAAATATGTAATCCAAAAGCTTAAACTCCACTGACAAGAAAAAAAACTCCAGTCGACACAGAACAGAGATAGGAAAGTAATACTTATGCTCTCTTTTCTTGCATAAAGTACTCTTATCTGCTTATATTGCATTCAAGCAACAAAAATTATTGCTCTTCTTCATAAATTTATATACCTCCATAAGCCCGGGGTCATAAAGCCCGTTCCATCTCATCGATTTTTAGAAGAGTGGATTTGTAGCGATATGTTGAAATACAAAAACATCAGCCGTTTTCTAATAAAAAAGCTTTATCTTTTCCAATTCAAAATCATAAATACACTATAAAAAAAGGATATTCAAACACTCCAATTTCCTACGTGTTCTTAAGAAAATTGAATTTGTTGCAATATATCCATCGACTAGCCCATATCTAGGGTTGGATATTAATAATGTATGCTGTTTGGTTTTTTGCGTCGTATGCTTGTCTGTTTCTATTATATTCGTCTGCAATAAATGTTAAACTTTAATTCCAAGGAAAAAAGGATATGTTGTGAATCGGTGGCGTAGCTACGGGGGAGAGGGAGTTAAGGGGGTCATAACCCCCATGAGGAATTTTTTTGTCATACAAAATGTATTTTCTTCACACACGCAAAGAATGTACTCGTATATACATTATATGAGTTGCAGTAGTCGAAACCTCCCCCAATGAAAAATTTCTCACCACGTCACTGTTGTGAATACACTATGAAATAAATTGGCACATTCATGATAAAGTACGCCTCTTGAACTTAATGAACACATTAAATCTAGTGAAATTGAGAAGTGTGTATCAAATTTTCCCGAAACAAAAGTTGGATGCCTCAGCTTTTTAAATATTAAATGCAGCAATCCTTGCCATATTTATCGTTATTGGTGATATTATAGTATTTCTTTTGTGTACATTTTTCTCAAGATAAAATTTTTATTTAAGACGTAAAAATACGTAACATATTATGTTTTTGGTATTTTCATTCATTCATTTTTTTTTCCTTTTGCTATCTATATAAAGCAGTCTGCTTTCAATTCTGCATTAGTGCTTTATATTTATACCTATGCATTTTTTTTTCAATTTTATTCCTTTACGTTTTCTTTTTTAAATTTTCTTCCATTTATCTAGTTTATTTTCCATTCATATGTTATATGTCCCTTCTCTTTTTTGATAATATCCCATATATTAGTCTTATCTTTTATTTAGTTTCATTCTATATTTTTGTAAAAATTATATGGAAATATATTTATATATTTACTAGCTGCTACCCGCGACTTTGTCCGCGTCGGCTTTAGAATTAGGTCCCGGGAGAAATGTAGCATGTGTGAATAACAAATATTGTTGCAACAAAAGAAACTGCATTTAAATATTATTTGCTTTTTACTTGTTTCAAATGAAGAATAATGCATGGTAGTATACTTCATTTAAATTAAGAGAATATGCAGAGTTACTAAATTTAGATTTTTTCAGGCATTTCGCGAATAGAGACAGTTATGACAGTATTTGCGAACTGTTTTGTAAAAGAAATATTTATGCCATGTGCATGAATTTTAGTCTATGTTAATAAGGAATAGAGCAGCTTTCTATCAGTGAAAAAGTTTTAGAATCGGTTCTGTAGTTACAGAGATACTCAGAGAGCGTAATGTATTAGAATTATTTTGAGTGTTCCTGTAAAGGAACTATTTACGCTACATGCATGAATTTTAGCCTTTAATACTCAAGAATAGTGTAGCTTAATATCAGTAAAAAAAGTTTAGGAATCGGTTCAGTACTTACAGAGATGCACATAGAGCGTAATGTAATTCTTATTAGCATCCCTGTAAAATAACTATCTGTGATATATGCATTAAAGGTAGCGTATAACACTTAGGATGTCACCAGTGCCTAAGAAGTTCTGCTCTCAAAACTGCAAGGCAGGAGGTGCCAGGTTCAAACCCCGATCGCGACTGTCGACCTAGCCGCTCCCAGTTTTCCTTGATTTTCTAAAAAACCTCGCGTAAATACGGGCAAGGATCCCTTAGAAAGTCCCCCACAGAGGAATTCACCATATTGCCCTAGGACCCTAGTACAGTCAATCGGTCTTAATCCAAAAACAAACAAACAATAATACTCAGGAATAATGTAACTTTCAATCAGTGAAAAAAGTTTTAGAATCGGTTTAGTAACTACAAAATTTCCATAGAGCGCGATGGATTAGAATTATTTTGAGTGTCTTTGTAAAAGAATTATTTATGCTATATGCTTGAAAGGCTGCCTGTATGTTAATCCAGGGCATAAGCTATTTTCATTACAAATTTTTCCAAATCCTTTCAACCATTTTTGTGTGATTCAGTCAAAAATATCCAAACACACAAACGTACACATTTATATTATTGGTAGGATTTGGAAATTTGTGAACTTTAAGAAACACATCTGGAGTTTTCTTAGTATTTACGTATTATCCCGGCGGTCATTCCCGCCAAACTGTTTTTTCGTCAAATGAGTTGCCAAACTGTTGCCAATCGTATTCAAAACCATTGTTATTTTCATGTGCCTGGCATTTATTTCGGCAAAAATTCGCTTGTCTTGGCGGACCGCCGGGATAATAAGTAAGTACCCTTTTCTTTACTTATGCTTTTTAATTTGGTGTAAAATCAACATAGTTTCCATGTTTTTCAAATGCATGTGATTTTGCAAATAGAATTTCTGCTTTATTTTAAAAGCATAAATTATTTTGTGCGGGCGATAAAACGACTTTTAATTAATAGTTAGAAAAGTAGTTAAAATTTCAAAATTCTGAGCCTCAGTTGCACTTTACCGAAGTTATGAGCTCAGTCATGCTCAAATTTTCAAAGCTCTGCTTTCTGTAAATTTCTCTGGAGAACATTCATTTTTATTATTACAGATAGACAGATTTGGAAAAAAATTGACTTAATTTCCGTGGTATTTAATGTTTTTCAGATGCACGCGCTTCTTTGTTGAAGTAATAGCATTCTTGTTAGCTCAAAACATGAATCATTTGATTGATACGGGCGAAACTCGCCAAGCATGGCAACGTAAAAACGGTTTTTAATTAATAATTAAAAAAGTAATTAAAAATCTAAAAATCTAAGTAGACTATAACCATCTCCAGGGTCCCATCTATATCTAAACCAAAATGCATCCTAATCGATTCAGCGGTTTAGGCGTGAAAGCGTCATAAACAAACAAACTCACTTTCGCATTTATAATATTAGCTAGGATAGGGCGATTAAAAATCACAGGGACAAACTTCCAGTAGGGGTAGGATATGCCCAGACGGTTCAGAATTACATAGCAATGTGGGATCGTAAACGTCGCCTTCATACACCTATTAATAATCACTTTGGAAGAAGTGTTGAAGAGTTCGTCTAATTTCTTAACTAAGTTTCATAAACTGAGGGCTCTTCTCCATGAATTTCATCAATTGAAAAAGAATTTCTGAATTAACAATTTTATCAAGTGCAATCTGCGAAAGATGCATTGGTTTTCGAAAAACCATGGTCGAAAAGCTCGCTATTACTTGAACATGTCTTCGAAAGTGATCGTTAACAGGCGCACAATGACAACGTTCCGACCCCACACTGCTATGGCCGCATTTGTAAACGCCAAACGAGTTTCTATCTAAGGTGTTCGTAAAGGAAACTGGGTGCATTCAGTTTAAAAACTAGAGTGTTCGTATACAAAACTGAGTGCTATTAGTTTCAAACGAAGTAAACTGAGAGCGGATTAGGTTCATTGAGTTTGTTGAGAAGATTACTTGCTGCAAGTTGTTTTCGTTTACAAATGGCGTCCGTTGTTATGGAAAAGTATGTTGTAAAAAGTATTTTACGTTTGCTGAAGCTGCAAATATTATTTTTTGAGGAGGAAATTCATGCATGCGTTAGAAACTGCTACGAAGGTACATAATTTTTCAAAGGTAATCATTTTCTTGTATTTTTACTTCCAAAACATGTACCATGTAAGGAAGGTATTGTGATCATGAAAAAGTTCGACTTCGAGATTCTGGTGTATTTACACGTTTTGGGGTCTTCTGAATTCATTTATGCTATTTTTACGAGATGTATGTATGTATGTGTACATGTGTGTGTGTATGCGTGTGTGTTTGTATGAATGTGAGTGAACACGATAGCTACTAAACGGGGCATTCGATTGCGCTCAAATTGGGTATATATGTTATAAACCACCGTCGCAAGACCGGTATTGATTTTGGTGTGTATAGGACTTATAGTTTTCCTACAGGGCTGCGACAAAGATTTCTTTTTCATTATGGCCTATGAGGGGAAATTCTTCAAAGTGCGCTAGCGTTTAACCCATTTGTGCCCAGATATTTTTGCGGCTTTCTTCAATTTTTGCTAACACCAGCAATAATAGCTAAATTTCTGATGTCGAATTCTTGAACAAGGGATGATTTCTTTTAAAATCATTAGGCATAAAAATTGAAATGTCAACATCCCACTTGGCCATGTTAAAATAGTTTGTGGAGTTGAGGTTCAATACGCGTGAATAAAGGCAAGGAAAAATAACTAACGTTTTCGAGTGATAGCTAAAATGCCGTCCCAAAAAAGGGACACTAGGCATAAATGGGTTAAACGGTATATTCAATTGAGCTCAAATTGGGTATGTATGTTATAAACCACACTCATAATATGGATATTGATTTTGGTGAGTATAGGACTTATAGTTTCCCTACAGGGCTACGACAAAGATTTCATTTACATTATGGCTTATGGGGGAAATTCTTGAAAATGCGCTAGCGTTTAAACGGTACATTCGATTGAGCTCATATTGGGTATATATGTTATGAACCACCATTGTAAGACCAGTATTGATTTTGGGGTGTATAGGACTGATAGTTTTTCAATAGGGCTACGTCAAAGATTTCTTTTACAATATGGCCTATGGGGGGGGAAATTCTTGAAGGTGCGCTAGCTTTTAAACGGTACATTCGATTGAGCTCATATTGGGTATATATGTTATAAATCACCATCGTAAGAACGGTATTCTTTTTGATGTGTATAGGACTTTTCTACAGGGCTACGATAAAGATTTCTTTTACATTATGTCATATGGGGAGAAATTCTTGAAAATGCGCAAGCGTTTAAACGGTGCATTCGATTGAGCTTCTATTTGATATATATGTTTGAATTATTCATCTATTAAAATTTATTTAAATGCTTGGTAATTATCTTAATCGTAAGTGTTCGGAAAGCCGAGTTGAGTCACTCCAGATTTTTATTTTAGTAAATTCAAAACTGCATGTTTTAGTGTTGAGATTGAAGTTGATTTAAACCGTTATTAGCGAAATTTGAACTCATCTTGCTAAATACTTTTAAAAAATGAAGTTGAAGTTGTAACTTCTAAATTTTGATCTGCGCATTCAATTATAGCCGCTCTTTCTTTTAAAAATCCTGTTGATTTTATATTGAGTACTAGCTGAAGTACCCGTCGTTGACGGGTTAGTACTGTACGCAAATTTTCAAAAAGCACGAACTTCGTCAGCATTATAAGAGTACACAGAATAGATGTAGTATGTTGCCAAAGTAAAGAAAGCGCAATTATAATTTTTATATATTGTTAAAATATTACAGGTTAGAGAGTAACTAAGTAATATCATTTCATTCGCTTTAGTCGTAATTATGTGATGCGCGAACAATTATTTACGCATATTGAAATAATTTTCGCAAAATCTCAAAATCTAATAAATATTTTTGAAAAATTGGAACCCTAGAATTTAAGTTGAGTGACAACCTATCATGTCACCCAATTTCGTTTCATTCCCTGCAGTCTTTATTTCGTGATGCTGGAACAAAATGTCAGCATTTTAAAACGATTTTCACAAAATTTCAAAATGTAATCAAAATATTTTAAAAATTCAACGCCTATAAATTAAGATTAGCAACTAACTATCATATCACCTAATTTCGTATCATTCGTATTAGTCGTTATTACGTGATGCTTGAAGAAATATAAACGTATTTTGAGAGAATTTTCACAAAATCTCAAAATCTAATAAAAATGTTTAAAAAATTGGACACCTATAGTTTATGTTGAGCAACCATCTATCATGTGACTAAATTTCATATCATTCACTTTAGTCGTTATTACGTAATGCGTGAACGAAGATTCACTCAGTTTTAAACGATTTTCGCAAAATCTCGAAATCTGATCGATTTATTTTTAATTAGATGCTTATAGTTTAAGGTGAGTGACCACCTAGCATTTCACCAAATACCATTTTTTCACCTGTGCATTTATTATGTGATGTGCGAACACAAATTTACGCAGTTTGAAACAATTTTCGCAAAATCTCAAGATTTTAAAAAAAATTGGTGACAATATTTTAAGTTGAGTGACAACCTATCATGATACCAAATTTCATTTCATTCACTTTAGTCGTTTTTACGTCATGGTCGAACACAATTTTAAGGAGTTTGGAACGATTTTCGCAAAATCTGAAAATCAAGATTTTTTAAAAATACGCTGCCTAATGTTTAAGTTGAGTGACCACCAATGATGATACCAAATTTCATTTCAATCGCTTCAGTCAATTATACGTGATGTTCGAACACAAATTTACGCAGTTTGAAAGGATTTTCCCAAAATCTGAAAATCTAATCAAGATTGTTTTTAAATCGACGCCTATGTTTTCAGTTGAGTGACCACCTATCATTATACCTTAATTCATTTCAATCGCTTCAGTTGTTTTTACGTGATGCTCGAACACAAATTTACGCAGTTTGAAACGATTTTCGCAAAATCTCAAAATCTAATCAGGATTTTTTAAAAATTCGACGCCTATGTTTTAAGTTGAGTGACCACCTATCACGACACCCAATTTCATATCATTCGCTTCAGTCGTTTTTACGTGATGCTTGAACACAAATTTACGCAGTTTGAAACGATTTTCGCAAAATCTGTTTATCTAATCAAGATTTTTTAAAAATTCGATGCCTATGTTTTAAGTTGAGTGAGCACCTATCATGACACCCAATTTCATATCATTCGCTTCAGTCGTTTTTACGTGATGCGTAAACAAAAAAAGCGTCACGGACAGAATGACAGAACGACAGAAGGACAGAACGACAGACAGACAAACTTTTTTGAGGGTCGCATCGGATTCCCGGGTGCTTGAAACGGATAGAAATCGCAAAATTTTTTAATTCCAAGAAATGTACAGGCAAAAGTCTAATTTTATTTACATAGATATACTAAAAACTCTCCTCAGCAAAATTAACACATTCGCGAATTTTAAACAAACAAACACATTTCCTAGCCGACGAAACTAAATAAACTGAAATTGTTCGTATAGTCAAAAGAAACTGATAACCACTGGCAGCACTAAACACACGCATTTCAGTTTTCTTACGAAAACTCGTGCAACGAGTTTTTCGTTTACGAATGCACCCTATGTGATTCTGAACCGTCTTACTGTAACCTTCCTACCCCTCCTAGAAATGTTTTCCTCTAATTTGGACCCCCAGTATATAAATGATACTCAATCACTCTATCGAAAAAGCAATTGAGTGTAAGCCAAATTTTCTATTTTATTTTTGTGAATAACTTCATAGATCTTTCAAAAAAACACGCAATTCGAAAAGAATATATCAATAGAATGATTAAAAACACCAATAAAACCTCGGTATTAGGTAGAAAACCAAAAATAAATAGCTTTCTTTAAACACTCATGATACGTAATTAAAGCTTGCACATACATAGCAGATATATTTTCCTTTCTGGAGAGCATCCTTAAGGTGTACAATAGGGTGTATCACGAAAAATTTTTTTTGGAAAATCAAACTTTCAAGTTGATAAAAAGTTGTTACTGTCATCACATACCTACCAAAAAAAATTTTTTTTAATCGAAAAATATTTGGGTCTCCCGGAATGACATTGAAGTTGTCAGTTTTTTAGTCAAAACGATATTTTTAAACATTTTTTTATAAAATATGTATAAATCAAAATTAAATATTCAACAGCAAAAACGGGCAATTTCAGATGGAATCTATCAATAAAAAAAAATGCATTGCGACTGAAATTGAACATTTAGATCTCCCGGAATCGTAATGAATATCTCCAATTTTTTGTCAACTAGCCGTATTTAAGAAATGTTGAAGAATCTTTCAAATTTTCAATCATTGTATTTATAATACAGACACTGCAGTACAGCGTTCCGAAATAGCAAGAATATTTTTGTAGGCGAATATGGGGCTCAGATTTCAAGGTGATAAAACTGTAGCTCCCCCATGACTTTGGAGATAAGGGAAGTGCAAGACCATCACATGATTACTTCTCTCCCTCGTCCACCCTTCCTTTCTTTTTCAGTTTGTTTTTAGCGTTTTTTATGTACGAAGCGTCCATTTAGTGAGCATTTATGTTTTTGATTTGTGATTGAGTTCAATTTGGTTTTGTTGTTTTACCATCATGAGTAGAAAAACTCATTCTTCATCAACAAGGAAAACTACTGACGATCCAATTGTCGGCCAACCTCTAGATATAAGTGATAGCAATGTTTTACCTACTAAAATTGATGTACTACGTTATTTTGAATGGGTAAGAAATCAGTTGAAGTCTGAAGGATGTCATCAACCAAAGAAAAAGGCAGTTGCAATGCGAGTGGCCCGTAAGCTAGAAGAAATATGGAAGAAGACTTCTATTCCTGTTTCATCTGTAAGCAACATTGTTTTTATGATTTTAAAACTACACGAGAGATCTGAAAAGATGAAAAAGTCATCAGGGTGTAACGCAAAAAATGAAAGAGCTTTAAAACGTCTGTTGAAAAGTTCAAAATCTGACATTGTAAATAATCTTTTTGATATTTGTTCATACAAATGTAGAGATTTAGAGAAATGTTTGTGTCCAGCGCAAAGGAAGGTTCCACAACAGGAACACAAGTTCTTGAATGACCAACGAAACCTGAGGCTTAGGGTTATAGGAGGAATTGACACAGTAGAGAGTAAAAAAAAAAATCGAGAAACGTGCTAAAAGAAAGGAAAAGTCCATACAATTTGAGTTAAACTGAAGTCTCCAATCAACAAATATCCCTACTTTACGACATGAAGGCATTGTTAAGGCGGGTTTACACCAAAGTCTTCCACTAAGTTTTCCACAAGTTGCGGCAATTTGTTGCTTTTTTTACAAAATACAGCAACTTTTTCTGTCTTCCACTTGTGGAGAGACGAATCTTCCACTAAATTTTGGTTTCCCGCGGAGTGTCGGTAAAGATCAAAGAAAGTTGACATCTAAAAGTGGAAGATTTGTTGCTGCGCGCTTTGTGCTAGTAACTTGTACGAAACTAGTAGTGAACTGTTCCCCCTCCACCCGTCCCAGACGTGACGTCGGGCTCGTGACCTGAGCCCACCACTCAACGGATCGACGTCATCTTCTCGGAGATCAGCTATCATGTCACTTCCACTGTACCTATTCCTAGCCTTCAACGAGGGTCTCACCCAATATCTTCGGGGACCTCTTGTACAGTGGCTGGCTATGATGGCACAGGCAGCCGTGGCAATAATTGCGTCTTCTTCGTGTGACATCCTTGACACTACTGCCTAATTCTTGACACTACCGCCTTTCACGCCAATTCTTTGGCAACAAGTTTACCACTTGTTGCTCTGAATTTGAGAAGAGCAACTTTAATTTTTCTACAAAAAATCTTCCACTTATTTCTCTAACTTGAGAAGAGCAACTTTTAGTTTTCTACAAACAATGTTTTGTCAACTTTTAGTTGTCAACTTTGGTGTAAACGCGCCTTTAGCGACACTGACAGCGATTCCATTCAACAGGATTCAAGTGATGAAAGTGTTTTAGCTATAAAAAATAAAATACCAGAAAATAAAAAGGAAAATTCTAGCTTTTCAGTAAATCAAGTCCTTCCAGTAGATCTGCCATCATTTTCCAGAGCATGTGATCGCAGAGCAATTTCCAATAGAGCGGGACCGCAACTAGCAAGGGCTCTTTTACAGGATTTAAAAGTTGTGACACCAGAAAATCAGACAGCGGTAATTGATAAATCGAAAGTTTTTCGTGAAAGAGTAAAGTACCGTGAAAGTATTGCAACTCGCACCTCAGAAATAATTTCTCTCTATTTTGATGGTCGGAAAGATGAAACTATAGTCAAAGAAAATGTACGTGGTAAATCTGTCCGGAAAACTATAAAAGAAGAACACATATCTTTGGTTGAAGAACCAGGTTCAATATATCTTGGTCATGTAACTGCAGACAGTGGTTCTGGGAAAGACATTGTATCATCAATAATGAAACACATGGAATGTAACTGCATTGATGTGACAACTATCAAAGCTCTTGGATGTGATGGTACGCCCACAAACACTGGGGTTTCTAATGGATCAGGTTGCAGGTTGGAAAAGCTTACTTGCGTTTGTGATACGCTGCCTACAATTATCAAAATAAATAGACAGTGAAATCAAGATTTATTTTGAATAACCTTTACATATTCAATGTTGTTTATTTGTAATCTTTATGTGTTTGTTTATATCTTTTGTAAACTTTTTCATCTAAAGATCACACTTTCTGATTTTTAATTTTAATATATTTTTGTTCCTCCAAAATTTTTTTCTAATGTATAATTATTTCTAATGTCACCCCTCCCCCCCCCAGAATAAAAAAGAAACTGAGAAACTAATAAACTAATGAAAAATTAATATACATTTTATTTGCACTGTTGCTAGAAGTTTAACAATGTAAAATATCGTATGGAAATTTTTGAATATTTCATAAAATAGCAAGGTTTTTAAAATTACATTTCGGCAGAACTAATATAGTTAATGGTACAAATGAATTTTTTAAAAGTCTCTTGTCTTTCTAAACTTCAAGTTTTTGTACTTAAAAAATATAAATATACTTTATATTTATGCATACATATTTTTTTAAAGTACACATTTTAGGTCAAAAAAGTTGAATTTCAAGCTAATTACGGGAGACCTAAATATTTTTTGATTTCAAAAAAAAAATTTTTGGTTGATATGTGATAACAGTGACAACTTTTTATCAACTTGAAAGTTTGATTTTCAAAAAAAAAAAATTTCGTGATACACCCTAGTGTACAAGCCTATCTTTTCGATAAATTGCCCACCCTTACCTACTCTATCTCCTCCTTTTGTTGATTTGAAACTCGATCCAGCAGTAAAAGAATTTTTCTTAAGCCAAAGAACGATACCTTGCATAATAAAGAAATTTGTCCAAAAGCATATTGCAACAAACTTTTAGGGTGGCCTGCTCTTCAGGAACTAAATTTAGTCTAAAATTCGTATTCTAGGAGTCACATAATTAATATTTGCATTTTGTTATCTCTAAGTCGGTTAACTAAAACGAAGATTGGGTTTATTGTTTGGCATTTTCTCGCCAAAAATTGGCAATATCGTTTAGCTGCCTTCATTTCAGGCTTATGTTTGGCACTAAATTTGGATATATATCGCCAATAAGACTCCAAGCTCAGCGACATTTGGCGTTAATTTAATAATGGGGCCTATAAGGTTTATTTTATTGCATAAAAATTACGTAATCAAGGATCGCGATTTATTGGGGTTTTTTTAAATGATATCTTGTGTAATTGCTAGAACGTTTGGAGACTATTTAAGAAGGGCAGATCATCTCCTAGCAGTTCAACCCCCCACCTCAAGATAAAGAACAACATGATTTCTACTTCTCATCACTGGAGATAAAGCTTTTATGCTACGGCGCTCCATGAAAACCAAAACTTCAGTCAGTCAGTCAGTCAGCCAGCAGTTCAGCTCAGTACTGAGCTTTCTCGCTGAGAATGCCTACCTGGTAGAGACATAAATATCTGTATTGTGTGTGCTTTCATAACTGATCTTGTTTTGAGAAGGCTATTTTTGAAGGCTGTTTGTGAATTCTTTATCATTATATGCTGAGGAGCTGATGACAATTCTTCTCGAAATTTTCCACTGAACTTTTATACTGTGGAAGGATTTTATTATACCAGAAATACAGCATTTCAGGAAGAGAAACATAATTCTTAGAGTTTTTGTTTAGATGTATATTTATTCCTGATATACTGGACTGATTACTAGAACTTTCCATATACACTGGAATTTTAAGCTACGAGCCCGAAAACTAAGCAATTTTTTTTCATCAATATCTATAGTTCACACATTCTCTTATGTCTATACACCAACCGATTTTGACAAAACTAGGAGAAGAAAATAATTCTGTGTTGGAATTATCAGAGATTATTCAATCTATACTGATCATGCCCGAGAAAACTTTTGAAGAAAACTTTTCAAATAAACAGTAGATCATCTCAAATCCAGAATCGCTGGAATCTTACCGATTCTAGTTAATAGACTGATTATAGAAATCCTGTAATGTGAATTATTAAAAAAGCATAGTAATGTGATATCTCTCTAGTCTAAAAAAAAGTAAAGGCCGTTGTCGCCGCAGCCGCCGCTGTCAAGAGTTGCTGGGCTATGTTCTCCTAAACCGTGGGGATTTGAATTCGAGAAACATGTCCAAATTCCAAGGAACCTGATATGCTGACTTAAATTTCGAAAATCGAATTATTTTAGAATATATTAATAAATAACTGAAAAAATAAAACATAATGGTTTCCAGATTTGGCATAAAATCATTCATTCCTTTGAAACAAAGCAATTCCAAGTATGTAGAATCTCGTGAAATTGATAAACATGAATTAGAATGACATCCATTTTACGCCAAATTAAAAAGTATATGAAACAAATAACTCAAAGTGCGTTACACAAAGTTGAAAATTTTGAAATAGTACGTTCGCTTAGACAACAGGAGTTTAGAATGAGCGACTATTCGTTTTTCCAAAACAGGATAACTAATTGTAACTGATTTTAAAAGCGCCATCTTGGCGTTAGGAATGATCCGGCAAAATGGTATCTCTTCCAGCAGGGTTAATCTAAACTTCAAGTTCCAGAATGTTAAAACCCGGTATCATGAAAATGAAAAAATAATTAAAATGCAGATTATTTTAAAGCCGGTTCGGTACAGCTGGAATATTTGCTACCAGTAGACATATTTGGTAGCGTTAACTATGCCATTATAGCAGTTATTGTAGACTTTGGATATTTCCCAGCGCGGCGAGATGAAAATACGCCAATCTGCAAAGGATTATGCATATGAAAATATGGCTAACGGTTTTCCGAGAACCTTACATGAGGAGTATAATTATAGGTTGTGAGCATGTGTAAATCGCCAAATAATGAAAAGTCGCCATTGGTGGCAAGCTATCCTATCTGTTCCGTAGCTTTTATTAACTTTACATGTACGCAAGTCGCCAAATAATGAAAAATCGCCATGGGTGGCAAATTTGCAAGGTGTGTCCAATAGGTTTTACATTATTAAAAATACAGCTGAAACAGATTTTCTGATTTTATTATGCTTTAGCTCCTAATTAGTATAACTTTTGAATGGCAATACTAAATATCATTGTGTTTCTGAGGAGTGCAAATAATTTTTCCAGCGATTATAAGCGGAGTCCGCACTCCAGGTGGAGTATAGCTCAGGAACCGTACAACACGGATTCCCATAACAAAATATCTTCCGTGTTATGAGGGGTAGGGGGTCTACTGTAGTGTGAAGTTTAAATTTTTATGTACCAATGAACATGCAAGAACCAAGCAATGTGTAGCTCAGTAACATTCTATCTGATCCAATCTTTGTTTTGTTTTGTGTGTTGAAATTATGTTTTTTTTACGAATAAGCCTTATTAGGGGCCGAATGCCTCATGCGAAAAGCGAGCGTAGCGATTCTAAGGGCCTTGGCCCCTAGTTTTTTAAGAAAAAAGTAATCATAAAACCAGTTAATAAACACAACATTATATTCTGCTTCACAACGTAGCTAATAATTATAAAAATATCCTGGCAAAAGATTTCAAGTCAATGTTTAAAACACGTTATAAGGTATGGCATTTATGGTAACGAAATTTTACGAAAAACACATTTTTCTGAAAACGCGTTTAAAAATTTTAATACTGTATAAAATAATTATCCTTCTGACCCGCTATTTCTTGCATAACTTAGCTTCAAGTTATTGCAGGAACAAAAAAACGGAGTTCTAATCGTGTGATCTATATAAGATAAGTAAATAAAATAAAACTTCGAAATTTTTCACAAAACAAGGGTTTTTTTTTTTGGGGGGGGGGGCAGTCTCATACCTTAAATAGAAAAAAGATATTAATGAATGGTGAAGTTTATTGTGAAGTTACACCCAACAGAAATGAGGTATATTTTGCAAGAAATGGTATATTTAGTAGATTATTTAGTCAGTATTTTAAAAGCAAATTCGTCCGGATTATAGAAACTCCGGAGTTAATTCCGAATTTGAGGAGTTCGGCTTTATACTTAAAGTTCTATGAGTGGTTCATTCCC
This sequence comes from Cheiracanthium punctorium, assembly GCA_038373885.1. Taxonomy (NCBI): domain Eukaryota; kingdom Metazoa; phylum Arthropoda; class Arachnida; order Araneae; family Cheiracanthiidae; genus Cheiracanthium; species Cheiracanthium punctorium. The sequence goes on along the minus strand of JAWZYV010015148.1, from coordinate 112,051 downwards.
CAAGGACGTTTAAAACGTTAAAATAAAATTTGAAAAAATACCTTTTTTTACATTCCAGCTTTGATGTTTTGAAAAAATGTAATTTTCTAGCAGTTTTTAAGATTGTTTTCAGCCTAAAAGTCAAAATATTTAAATATATGCATATTTTTCTCAAGCTATATTCTAATTTAGTGCACATATAAATAAGCCCTTTTTTATTTATCTTATTTATTTTATGTTTTTAATTAAAAAATAAAGTCCACCCCGAAAGAAGGAAAGCACCTAAACAATAAAAAAAAACAACCACATAGCTTCAAATTAAGTTAACGAAAAACACCGTAATAACATCCAGACGCATTTTCTTTATGAAACAACATTTCATATGTATCAAATTTCGACACCAAGAATTTTTGCTATGCTCTTTGAGTACATTTGCGCCTGCACAAGCCTCAGGCAGAAGCCCCTTTCCTCTACGTAAATTTTCAGATGAGAAGAATTGTTCCGTTATATTGAAATAGAGAAAAAGCGGAGTTTCTGGGATAAAAGAAGAACTTCTTTTCCAGTGCGCACTCAAAATCATAAATGCGTTCCAAAAGAAAAATTTATTCAGACAGTGCAGCTCTTTGAAAGTGCGGAAGGGAATAAAATTTGTTTCGGTGTCTATAGAATATCGAAATATGCTGGTTTGGGTAAATATAAGGTATTGATAATAAGGTATGTTCGTTTTTTCTGCAGCGGTGTTTTTTACTATTTCTATTGCCTGTCTGTGGAGTGAATAGTTTAGTTATACATAAAAAAATTCATTCAATGTTCAACCACTTTATGAAGCTATAAAAAACAAACGCACGAACAATTAGTTACTTTGATTTTTCTAAACTACTGTAAATGGTGAAATATCTTTCATGGTTCAACTTTTTCCCGCACCTTATAGCAATATCTTGCAGCTAATTACAGCTAAAAGTGGAGGTAGCGAAGGTGAAAAAGTATTTCCATAAGCTTCTAGGCAACATTATTTCAGACTAGTGGGTAACGTACAGAGTGTTAACATTGTATACCCGGGCTCTATTCTAACTGTTGCCCTATTTATACACATTAAGCTCTTAACCGAAAATGAATTATGTAAAATTCTTATTACTGGAAGGTAGCTTCCAGAGACTGTCATTTTAACACATTGTTCATTATATTGGTCAATATTTTTGAGTTTAAGGTTCCAATTTTTAACACCTTATGGTTCAACATAAGTTTATGATTCAACTTGTACACCAAACGATGGAACAACTTTTCACCCTCATGCAATTCGTCCACAAGATTTACACCAAATGCTGCAACAACTTTTCTTGTACCATGTTTTCGTAAAATGTTGCACCAAATAATAGTATAAAGAGTAACAAATAGATAACAGCGTAATACGGGCACGACTGCTTCCTTTGGGGGGGCCTTCACCTAGAGATTGAAAAAGGGGTCCCTAACTGGGGAATTTGGAATATTAGAATATGTAATGTTCGAAAATTATTCTTACGTACCTAAAACCCACATTTAACTAATTTAAAGATTTTGGGGCCCTGACTTTTCGGGGGCCCCCTCGAGTCTTGGAATTTCGGGTGTCCTCCACTGTGTGAAGGCGTAAGATTACTGAGAAATAAATAATCAAAGTATTCCGATATATATCAAATTACTCTTATTATAAAGTAGTATATTCATTTCTGGAGGTTTATCCGTGGGCTTCAGACCTGACCAGTCCGGGACTGGTGTAACACAATGAAAATACTATCAAAGACTCATTCTTGAACAGAGAATTGCCATTACACGCATTATCGAATTCAGATTGAGCAATTCTCTAATGTTTTAAATATTTTCCCCACTTCTTAAATCACATTTGTAATTTATATGAATGAATCAATTCTTTCAAAAATCGCTTAAGTCACAATATTAAAAAACAGTCAAATGCAGCTTTGGAATATAATTTTTACATAAATGCTTACAGAATACAACAAAGATAAAACTGTAAATACAATATACACCATTTTCAATAGGGTACATGGTAAAGTACATAGAAATAACATATATAAATTTAGCAGTAATCTATGCAAATTAACGGTAATTAGAACACTGACGAGCTGACAGAAAGACGTAACTAATAAACATCTTCGTTTGAAAGTTAAATCTGAGCTTGAGGGGAGGAGGGGGGAAGATCTGACTTTTAATACAAAACTATAAATATGAGAAGAAATTTATTCAGATCCGCCCGCTCTTACTAAGTTTATAAGGAAATGAAATTTTCTACATGACGAAGTATCGAAAATGTGGGTTTGAATATATACAAGATATCTGAATAATGCATGTCTTGTTTTCCTGCATTCTTATATACCTTTTTGTGAACAGACGAAATGTGTCCGGAATACATAATTTTTTCTACTGATGTAGAAATGGTTCAGACTTAAAATATGCCACAAAATGTGCTCATTCACTTAAAATCTGTTAGAATTAATAATTAAAATTGGTAACATCGATGAATGCACAATTCTTTATGTATGGTAAAAATTATCCCATGATTGCATAATTTAGGTAAGGGAAAAACATAATCAGATATCCCAGCATTTACAGTAGTTAATGAACTTTTTTAGATTCTCACGACTCAAAGATTTTGTATGCAGTAGGAAACCTGCATAATCTACTTCAATTTTCAGACTGACAGCAGGGCGCAAATCTTCCTTTCACTATTTTATTCTGTTATTTGCTGACAGTAATGGTCTACTTTCGATTTCTTGTGTTGATTTATTGTTAAAAAAATATCCACATATCCACCTTCCATTTTTCATTGTCATTGTTTCTTTTTTAGTCTTTATCTTCTAGGTTGAATTTTTTATTTACCATGTTCATATTCCTATTTCTTGTGCTCTTATCCGCTTTTTTTCAATGCCTGCTATTAAATCATACTCTCCCTATATGCGTAGAGTTACACACAACAGAAATTAGGTATTTTTTGCAATAAATGATATATTTGGTAGATTATTTTTATGAGTATTTTAAAGGCGAATTCCGTCCGAATTATAGGAATTCTGTAATTAATTCTGAATTTGAGGAGTTATGCTGTATACTTAAAGTTGTATGAGTGGCTCATTCCCTCAAGGGGGTTTTAAACGTTAAAATAAAATTAAAAAGAAAATACCTTCATTTAAATTCCAGCGTTGATGTATTGCAAAAATGTAATTTTATAGCAATTTTTAAGATGGTTTTCTACCTAAAAGTCTAAATATTTAAATATGTGCATATTTTCGAATGTTATTGGCAGCTGTTAACTATATTCTAATTTAGTGCACTTATAAATAAACCCTTTTTTATTATATTTTAAATTTATTTTTTTTTCTTTAATTGAAAAATAAAGTCCACTCCGTAAGAAGGCAGGCACCTAAACAATAAAAAAATTAAAAACCACATAGCTTCAACTCTAGTTACACGAAATACACCGTAATAACATTCAGACGCATTCTCTTTATGAAACAAAATTTCATATGTATCAAATTCTGACACCAAGAATTTTTGCTATGCTCTTTAAGTACATTTGCGCCTGCACAAGCCTCAGGCAGCAGCCCCCTTTCCTCTACGTAAGTTTTCGGATGAGAAGAATTGTTCCGTCATATTGAAACAGAGAAAAAGCTGAGTTTCTGGGGTAAAAAAAGAATTTCTTTTCCGGTGCGCATTCAAAATCATAAATGCGTTCCAAAAGAAAAATTTATTCAGACAGAGCAGCTCTTTGAAAGTGCGTAAGATAATAAAATTTGTTTCGGTATCTATAGAATATCGAAATATGCTGGTTTGGGTAAATATAAGATACTGATTCTAAGGTATGTTCGTTCTTTCTGCAGTGGTGTTTTGCTATTTGTATTGCCAGTCTGTTTTTATTTACCCTGTTCAAATTCCTATTTCTTGTGTCCTTATCCTCTTTTTTTGAATCCTTACTATTAGTTCACACTCTCCCTATATATATATTTTGTACAAATTTTCAATCATTAATAAAATACCTATTTATTCAGTGGATGACACTGGATGTTAATACAGTTTTGGCTCCAATCGACTGGATAATTTATCTACAGGACCACCCAAAAGATTCTAAATACATTACGCTCTATGAGCCGAAATTCATTAAACTCTCATATCTCAAAAACTATTAAACGTAGAATGTTGAGACTTTATATTCAGGATTGCTGTAATATCTAGTTGTGCACCCGCCATTTCGGTCCCATTCGACTGGAAAATTGATCTACAGTGCCGCCCAAAAGATTTTATATATATTACGCTCTATGGGCAGAAATTCATTAAAGCGTATTTTAGACGTATTAGACTAGTTCAAACGACTCAGAAATGATATATGCTGTTAAGGGTTACAAAATGAATTTTTCCATCAAAAAAAGTGTCTTTATCATTTGTAATTCTGCTACAGGAACACTCAAAAGATTCCAACCCGTTACGGTCAATGGCAGTTTTAGCGACATTCATCCGTTTCAACCACTATACCGTCCTAACATATATTTAGGTAATGGTCAGACCATGGTCACGTGCCTCCATCAAGAATTATACCATAAGTCGCCAAGATTTGCGACTTTTGGTGTACGTGTGTATGTGTTTAACGCTCAAATCTCAAAAACTATTAGTCGTAGAATGTTGAAATTTCATATATAAGATTGTTGTAACATCTAGTTGTGCATCTCGATTTATGGTTCCAATCTACTGGAGAGTTTATTTACAGGACCACCGCAAAGAATTTCAATACATTAACGGGTATGGACATCTTCAATATATTACATCTGTAGTCATTGTTCTATCCTTGCCCAAAATCTCGCCATTTGTCATCGATCTTGGCGAGTTTCGGAGAAATATCGCCAAATTTGGCGATAGTCAGTCACTTTTTGATCCTTGCTCAAAGCCTCGCCATTTGTCGTCGACCTTGGCGTGGTTCTGTCGAAATATGACCAAATTTCGCTCCAAAAATTATTTCGCATAACTCTAAAACTTTTAACCGTGGAATGTTGAAATTTTCTATTTAGAACTATTGTAACATGTAATTGTACATCTCTCTTATTTTTTCAATTCCTACTATTAGTTCACACTCTCTCTATATATATTTATACATCTTGTTCAAATTTTGAATCGTTAATAAAATACTTTTTATTCATCCACTCAAGTTCAAATACGTTTTTTAAACTCGTAGTGGAGACACTTGATCTTAATACAGTTTTTTTTTCAAATATTAATTCATTAATTTAATTAATGAATTAATTTAATAAAAAGTAACTAAAATAAAACTTTTCTTTGTTGACCTAAGTGAGAATGGACTTAATTTTTTATATATATATTACTTGTGTAAATAGCAACATACTATGTTGCTTTTCTGTCTATTCTTTATTTTTGCTTTGTATTGATTTATCCTGCGTTTGCATACGTTTTATTTGTATTTGCCTTTAGAGCGAGAAACATATGTGTGCCACTCAAAGTAATCGGCGAGAGATACTGAAGAAATAAAAACCCTGTTATGCACACCATATGAGTTCCTTATATTAAATCATAAATATTTTTGGTGCACTTCATATAAATTTATTTCATTCGAAAGAGATACAATACTGTAATAATATTAATGTTTATTGATTTCTAGCCAAATATTTGAGATATCGTCATGCTGGGTTCAGTGTGAAAGATTTTTTTGGAACTTAATTGTGCGATATTTCACCAAAAACCAATAAGCTTGAGATAGTTGTGAGACTCTGGGCATTGCCGAAATAGTGATTGACCACAGGCTTTGATGAATGCAAGGTATCCATAAATTGTAATGTATTGGAAGTATTTTTGGTTACCCAGTGAATAAATTATCCAGTCGATTTCAGTCAAAAAAGAGATGCGCATTTAGATGTCACAATATTTTTAAATACAAAATCTCAAGTTCTACGGTTAAACGTTTTAGAGCTATGCAAAATATGTAATTAATTTTGGCTCCCGGCAAAACTCGATCGGCAAGGTCGATGTCAGTTGGCGAGATTTTGGGTATGGCCCAAACAATGACTGACAATAGAAATATATTCGAGATGTCCATAAACTTTAATGCATTGAAATTCTTTTGAGAGGCCCTGTAAATAAACTATCCAGTCGATTGTAACCAAAAAGTGAGGTGCACAACTCAATGTTACAATAATCCCAAATATAAAATTTCAACATTCTACGACCAATAGTGTTTGAGATAAGCGATTTGCGTACGTACATACTTCAAGAAACAAACTAGTCAAAATGAACAAACGATTGGTCAAGATGAAATGTCCATGCATATTTAGGAACATAAATGCATGCATACATTGAGTCGTTTTGAAATTATACTTCTAAGTAAATTTAGAGCTAATTAAAATCGGTACCGAATATATAGTAAAATTTTTCGCTATCACTATACTTCCTTTTACTTTAATTTTTAGTTTAATTTTTATTCACACTAACTTTATAATTTTTCTTATTTAAATACAAAACCCATCCTTTTACGTAACACTTACATTCTTTAGGGGTAAAATGATTTGTTAATAATTCTGAAATGCATGAATTTTTAGTTTGTATAAATAAACTTTTTAATCAACCGGGAAATGGGTGTAGTTAATGGGGAAAAATACAAATAAAACCACATAAGATTTTTTTATTAAAAAAAAAATATATTGTTGTTTTTCTACATCATCATTAATAATCACGCCTTGAGTTCTACAAATATACTGTATAGAATGATATATTTCGATCAAGAGTTATACAATTTTTTTATTTAATTACAAAATTCATCCTTTCAACGTAAAACTCATATTGTATTTTTATTACAATTTCATATAAATAATCGTAATTCCTAACACCTACTGACATGAAATTACACTGTGAAGTTAAAATGTCAAAGATTCTATTTGCTTTCGGAAACGATAAAATAGTCTTGGAAAATGAAAATTAGAAAAGAATACACTATGCAAAGGTGGATACGTAAAGATATATGAGATTTAAAACGTACGATGCAGATCTTCATGCTATTATCTACACTCTATAACAAAAAAATCGACGCACCAAGAAACAATCATCCGATTGCTTTGAAATTTCGTATGCATGAATGTTTTGAACAGATATGCAAATGATTCAAATTTGGTGTCTAATGAATGAATAGTTTGATCTCTAGCGCATCGGAACTGCGTATCCAGCAGACGTATATAAGGAGCAGTTCTTCAACGGTTGTTAAAACTTTCGGTTTGATTGCGATTCAGATGACCTTTCAACAACTTAAAAATGCCTCGCTGCAGGATTCGTGCTCATTACGAGCAACTGTCAGAGTTTGACAGAGGTCGTATCATTGGATTGAAAGAGGCCGGTTGGACTAATCGGAGAATCGCTCGTCAGTTGAGTCGAAGCGATGCGACGATTCGAAGATGCTGGCAAGGATGGGTGGAAAATGGCAGAGTGCAGCGTCAGGATGGTAGCGGTTGACCTAGGGCTACAACAGATCGTGAGGACAGAGTGATGGTTCGATCAGCTGTCACAGCGCCTTCTTCATCTCTATCAACCATCAGACGTTCAACCCAAACACCAGTGTCCATCATGACCATTCACAGACGGTTGAGAGAGCGAAATCTACGCTCGCGCCGACCGTTACGCCACCTGCCACTCACGCCTGCACACTGCCGAGCCAGATTACAGTGGTGCAGGACTCGATCAGGTTGGAATGATGCCGACTGGGGACGTATAGTTTTTAGCGACGAATCCCGCTTCCAACTGTGTCCTGTCGATCATCGAAGACGTGTTTGGAGACGCACAGGGCAGAGGGGGGATCCTGCTTTCACTATTGCACGCCACACCGGCTCTCAACAAGGCATTATGGTCTGGGGTGCCATTTCCTTTGACAGCCGGACCCCTTTAGTCGTCATTAGAGGTACACTTACTGCACAGCGGTACATGGACGACATCCTAAGACCTGTTTTGTTACCATTCCTTTTGCAGTGCACTGGGCTGGTTTTTCAGCAGGACAATGCCAGACCACATACGGCTCGTGTTTCTCTAAACTGTCTGCAAGCTTGTCAAACTCTTCCTTGGCGTGCCAGATCTCTCTCCCATCGAGCATGTCTGGGATATGATGGGAAGGCGATTGCATCTGGCACGGACTGTTGATGACCTCTTTCGACAATTGGAGCGAATTTGGCAGGGAATACCGCAGGAGACCATCCGGGAGCTTTATCGGTCTATGCCACGCCGTGTGGCAGCTTGTATCCAGGCTAGCGGCGGGTCAACACCTTATTGAACTTGTTACTGTAACTCTGAAATAAATTATTCAATTGTTCTGAAATTTTAATCATTTACTATTCTGTACATTGTCTTCCTATCCACCAATTTTCGTCTCAATCGGACACCTCCTTCTTCCCCAGAAAATTGCATTAAAAAAATTCTCCTTCTCCGGCCTTCTTTTTTTATTAACTTATTTATTTTGTTGTTATTGCGTGTGTTTTTCTGTATTTACTTTATGTTTTTATTACCTAAAAAAATGAAAAATGTGTTGTCCTGTTCATTAAAAAAAGTTTTTATGTTTGTAGTTGTTGTTGCTGTTCTTTTGGTGTTCTATTGTCCATTGTTTTTCACATGTGTCTACTTTGTGCATTTTTCTTTTTATTTCTTTATTTTTTCTATATTTTATTTTTATCTACCCTCTTTCCCCCTCCCCCTTCTCCCTGGTTTCTTGCTTTTTTCCTTCTTCTGATTAGCGACTCGCCCTTCGATTTTGCTTACTATTTACTTCTTGTACCTTTTATGTGCGTCACTTTACTAAGTTTTAATTATTTCATCAATACATGTTTTCAAACCCATCTCCTCCTTTAATTTATTTTTTTGGAAAACGTAGACTGGGATTTTTCTTAATTTTTTTCCTTGCTTCTCCGATTTATTTTGGATTCACTTATTAACGCATTTGTGAATTTTAAATAATGAAATCAAGTGCAGAATAAGGCACACTGCAAAAAAAGTCTGTCAAAATTTACGAGGGAAAACTGTTAGCCAGGAAGCCAGTTAAACTGGTGTCCTGCCTGACAGTTTTTTAGCACTCGGGTGCTATTTATTTCAAGCACGGGATTTTTGTCTACGCGCGGGCCGTGGTCACTTTTCCGTTTGATTCATGTTTTCTGCAGAGTGATTTTTGATATTTCAAACGGAAACATGGACTATCCCTTCAGAAGATTTTCAAATACCAGGATTCACTTTGGTCGAACGGATAGACAGTGGTTTCCAAAACAGAAAGGCATCTGGAGTTATGATTTTTATTCTTTTTTTTTATTTTTTACTTTTTCAGTTTTTAAATTTGACTGACTTTTTTTGCAGTGCAATTTTATCTGACCTTTGACCTTTAAAATTAAGCTAGCCAAAAATAAAAGTCTCCCAAATAAAACAGAAGAAGAAATAAAATGTTTCAAAAATACGATCCCCTGTATTTTATATTCTTATATTAATCAAGAAGGGAAAAATGTATCCAAGAGAAGAAACTAAAATAATAAAGGAATCTCTCTCACCAGCCAAGACTGCGCTTGGACTATTGATTGTTAAACCAAGAGATATTTCGAACAGCAGAAGTACAATCATTTTAAACTGGGCTATCCTGGAAGTCAAAATTCTTCTTACCTGCTCAGTAAGCTTAGAAGGACTGGCAACCTAAGGGAACTGGTAGCATTGGATTTTGTACTACAGCGCTGTACTTAAGTTCTTTAGTTTCTGATTTATTTTTTGTTTTGTTCGTTTCTTTGTTAATTATGTAAAAACTTAATCCTGTGGTGTAATAATAATGTGAAGTCTTCATCCTTGGGTTCAGCTTGCCCTGATCTACGGCTGTAATTTCACAGGAGAGCTGGCCCTATGTAAACCGGAAACCAATAGGTCGGTTGCCTACACTCTCAGAAAAACTCGTCTTTATACACTAATTGATTCCTCATTTTTCAAAAATAATTTCTGTATTCATTGGAAGCGTTATATTTCAGTTAATTCTTCCCAAAAATCTCAAGAAGGGGGGGGGGGGAATTCGTTGAATCTAAAGAAGTTTCTTCGGTTCACAGGAGAAAAAAAGGAACGCCTGTTTGTCAAACAACGAAGGTATTCTGGCACCCCTGCTGCCAGTAAAATTTCCCTGAATTGAAGAAATAATTTTTGAGGGTGTGCTCTTACCCTAGTAGCACAATTAGTCCAAAAGACGTTTAAAGCACGTTTTTTAACGTCAAAAAACGTGTTTCCAAAGTAATTTGAACGTTTTTTGAACTAGTTGTGCTACTTGGGTAGGAAGTCCGTAAATTTATTACTTACCGATGTTATAAGAAGGTTTTATTGTGTAATCAGTAAATAACAAGTTTGAACATTTATATCATAATAATTCGAATTCAGTATGAAACAACAACAATTTCCAAAACTGATTCAAATAAATTTCGTGAATAAGATTTTCATTTTACTGTGGAAATAACAAGTTCCACATGATGCTCTTGAATAATGAAATGCATTGTTATTTGCTTCGAACAACTAATTTAAAGACTAGCCGGCAGCAATAAAATTCCCCCAAATGTAACTTTTAAAAAGTTGCAGCGATTTCTAAAGAAAGCCTTCTATAGAAATACATCAACTAGTTTATCTAGTTAAATAAAAGTGAGCTACACTCCAGAGAATACCTCAGTAATGTTTTCACGTTTTATGTAGGAAAAGGAATTGTTTGCATGGCGACATGTAATATGTAACATGATCTTATGTAAACAAGCAAGCAAATATATGGGGGTTCGATAAAATCATATAAAGATTGTGGAAAATATGATGCCTTGCGTATAATAGTTAACCAAAATAAATATTATAACTTTTCAAGTTTTGTGTTAAGAGAGGAAATGAAATATTTTTCTCTGTTCTTAAATTCCTTTAGATACTCTTGAGGGGGACGTAAGCGAAGTTAAATAGTTTAATAAGAAAAAATAAGTAGCTAAATTTTAATCCATAAAAATAAAAGCAAATATTGCACGGGAGGGGAAATTTTACAGTTGAAATGTCTTCAGTTCATCAACTAATTCTAAATTTAAAAAATTTGAAAAGGGGGGGGGGTGGAATCCAACATTACATTAAGCTCTTGACACATTTTTCTGGGATAACATCTTCTTGGGGAAAACTTAATTGCAAATTTGTAATGTTTCTAAAAAGTTGCCATGAACTTAATATTATAATAGAAACCTCTAATCCCTATGAAATATTGTTAACAGAAAAAGGTACGTTCAGCTGCAGCCTGTACATTAACAACTAATTAATTTATATGCTGAAATCATTTCTGTAAGTTTTATAATGCATTGTGTTCGTGTCCTGAAATTCCGTACTCAAACTTAGTGAACTCATTATCGCTTATTTTTTCTTAATATTAAAGTTTCTGGTCTGCTTATCATCGCATCAATTCTTTAGTTTTCGTTGCTTCTCTCTCAAGTTGTGCGAGAATCAAGTTGTATGGTTGTTTTGTTCTTCACAATGAAATAAATCTATCTCGCAATCAGAGAATTTCAATCCATGCGATATATAGGGGCTGTATTTAAGTAATGAGAATAAACTCATTAGAAAAAAAAATATTAGAGATATTGCTACAGAACTCTAGCAGTCTTCAAACTATGCTCCTTCAGCCTTCCCAGCTCCTTCCTTATCAAAGTACCCCAGAGGAGTGACGTAGAATTAATTTAGGGTCATTTTTACCACCTTATTGTCTCGACTATGACTGACTCTGAAGTGTTTCAGAGAATTTTTTTTTCTTTTTATCGGATAATACCTTGAATATTAACATCTCAAATTCAAAATTCATTCGAAAATACTCAGAGCCCCCAAATAACCCCTTCCCCTCCCGAAATACCCCCAATTTCATAAAAAAATATATATAGTTCTTAAGAATGCTCTCAATCTTGGCTCTGACGGGATACAGAAAAAACTTTTGCACGGTGCAGTTATACATCTTCATATAAAGTGAGTCCAATGTTAACAATTTTTGAAGCCCCCCCCCTGGGCCCCTCAGTACGGGGCCGCAGACATGGTCCTTAACGCTAAATTATGCAATTTCAAAGCATTGAACAGCTGGATCCAACTTCCCACACGAGAACTATTGGCATTGAGATGTAGTATCAACAAATTAGTTTCATGCTTTGAAAAAAACATTTTTTGAAGGTACAACTGTTTCCAAGAAAAATCCAAAAAAGTACCTCCCTGTTTGGGGCACTCCACTGACAAGCATGGAGCATTTCGGCGTTACTTTTACTCAAGATTAGTGTAGCTTTCAGTGAAAAAATCTTTAGAATCAGTTCAGTAGTTACAGAGATGCCCATATAGCGTAATCTCGGATGATCAGTAATGATCAGGCGATGAATAGCCGATGCACCAATCATAGGCCTGGTAAAACCCAAGCAAAGATTGCTACTAGGGGAGGTACTTTTTTGGATTTTTCTTGGAAGCAGTTGTACCTTCAAAAAATGTTTTATCAAAATGTGAAACGAATATCTACATCTCCATGCCAATAGTTCTCATGTGAGAAGTCGGAGCCAACTGTACCAATGCTTCGAAATTGCATAAATTACCGTTAAGAACCATGTTTGGGGCCCAGTAACTAGGGGCCCTGCGGGGGGGGACTTCAAAAATTTTAAACATTGGATGCACTTTATATGAAGTTGTATAACTTCACTGTTCAACAGTTTCCTCTGTATCACTTCATAGCCAAGGTTTAAAGCATTCTTAATAACTGTAATTTTTATGAAATTGGGGGTATTTTGGGGGGGGCTCTATTTTCGAATGAATTTTCAATTGTTAATATTCAAGGTATACTATGAGATAAAAAGAAGAAATTTTCTGCTCCTCAGAGCAAATCACAGTAACACAGTAACGGGAAAATAAAGTGGCAAAAATGGCCCTAAATTAATTCTACGTCACTGGTCTGGGGTACTTCGACACACCCCCCCCTATAACTCCATAACTAAAAGAGGTAAATCAAAAATGTTTCACATTTGTTCTTTCCTTGGGTAAGACAACACAAGAAAAAAAATTCATGAAATTCTGAGATGGTGATAGAAATCCCTTGCCTGATTCGCCCGTGCAATGCCTCGATAATTATAATTCTTCATAAGTTCTTATGAAGAATTTTTCTACTTCTAGAAAGGCAGTTTCATGTGAATGGATATTTTATTTACTGTTCAAAAAGAATAGGTTGAGCACTATTTCGCTCAAAACTCATTGAAATGAACGCAGAGCACTGGACTTCGGAGTCAGCCATTTTGGATTGCTGTGGAGTCCTTTATTATCGGAGGTGACTATTTACCACGCCTCGTACGCTCCCTGGAAGTCAGAAACCGAAACACCCTTCAGAGCATGCGTGTAAGCCGCTTTGACAGCATCCAAGGTCCCGTGGTGGCGTCCTTTGAGGACGGTTTTTACTTTGGGGAAGATAAAATAGTCTGCTGGAGTAAGATCGAAGCTCTTGGGAGGCTGGGGAACCATTACGATGCCATTTTTTGCCAGGTTCTTGGTAACCACGAAGCAGGTGTGTTGTCATGATGGAGCATCCAATCGACAGCATTTTCTAGTCGCTCTCGGTTGACCTGTTTAATCAATCTTTAACATTTCCGCGTCCAAGCGTGTAATGCTGTTCAATGCTTCGCTACATTTGGAGTTTGAACACACTTTTTTGCAGACATCCTCGCCACGCGCGATCTTGTCTCCACCGAAGATTGCAGGAAACTGGTGATTGGAAACTTTTGAGGTCTAAGCCCCTACTGCGGAGTCCCACCAGTCCGAGCTCGCTCTGGACGAATGATTCTGAACCGTCGCTGTACCCCCTGCACTCCCGACAAGTTTGTCAGTGCAAGACTGTCAGTCTGGTAGTGAATCACCCTGTATATGGATTGCTTTATTTCTCTTGAATAAAATATTTCTGATTTGAAAAGTAAATTAAAATACATGGAGGCTATCTTAAATATCCGATGAATAAGATATACTGAAAATATTCAATTTTAAAATTGAGTCTATATAACTCCAAATTCATAACAATAAAATCAGCGTCTCCGCATAATTGAATGAGTAAGTTTCATAAATGAAATAACAACACGTAGTTTAATTTTTCATTTTCCTTGTCCAATATTTTATTCTACATGACGCTTTCGACTAAAAATTCTTATTGTTACTAGATTAAACCTACTTAAAGGCATGCCAACGGCAATTGAATTTATCCGACAAGGTTTTTTTTTCCAGAAAAACTGCGACACTCTTTTAAGAAAATCCACGAACGGAGATTCATGTAGCGGTTTATCGAGTTACAAGCGAGTGAAGTACGCCCTGGAGAATGTATCTCCAGCATATTTTCCAGCTTTATCTAAGAAAGTGAAATTTATGCTTCGCTGAGATATTATGCTGTGGTTCTTGAAAAGGTTTTAAGCAAACGTAAGTATATTAAATGTATAAGCCATGCATATGAATACGTTTTTTAGTAAACATTATGGTTTTGTTAGAGCAGGATGATAAAAAATATGTAAAGAGCAGCTTGTTTTAGGCTATTTTACATAGAAATAATCTGAAAAACGGGAAAATCAAGAACAATTATTACAGATTTTTATTCCGTTCAAACCAAAGACAATTTTAGGGTTTTCAGACTTTTTTGTATTGAAAGGTAAAAATATTAATAGATTTTGTATAGCTGTTCCATTTCAATTTTTATGTATGAAGATCACCCAGCAAACACACAGGTTCTCTGAACTTCTACTAACGTTCAGAAGACGTTTTCTGAACGTTAATAGACGTTCAGAGAACCTGTGTGTGTGTTTGCTGGGCAAGTATAATAATTTGATTTTTAATTTAAAAAATACATAGAATAAACTATTCTTAACTTTTTTTCTAAAATTTTTTGATGACTTGAAAACAACGTAAACAACAACAAGACAAAAAATATTACTTGTAATAATTAAAGAGAACCATTGCAAAACATCTATGAATTATAAAAACGAAAGGATCTTTATGCTGTTCTATAATTTTTATGCTGTTCTTGGTTTAGGACTCTATTAACATAATACTGTTTTTACATTCATTACTAAATTATAAATTACATAATTAAGCTTTTCAGAGTGACAATATACTAATAGAAATCTTCTAAATATATTGTAAAGAGGATAAAACTGCACATCTTATATATTCCGATGTAACCGACATCAATTTTTAGTTTCAACAAAAGTTTAGGAAAATATTTTAGACGTAAATTTATGTTTACGTGTTATGCTTCTAACTCATATTAGCAAGCATCAGAAGCTAACTATTCTAGACGATTTTTAATTTTTATTTCATTTGCTTACTAAGTTACATCCCAACAAAAAATTAAAATTTTCACCTGATAATATGTTTATTATCAGTTAAATTTTTAATTTCGTTATGACAAATAAATAAATAAATAAAATTTTAATATCTAATGATTAACTTGTAGTATATCTATTATTAAACAGAAAAATTCAATAATAATTCTGGATTCTTACAGAAGTCCTGTTTTTATTTAATAAAAAAGACGCGGAGCTTAAAAACAGGCTTTATATTCCTTCATAGAATAAGCATCTTTACTCCAATGGGTAGGATCTCCAGGATTCTGTTTTGCTCATTCATGATCATTTTAGGAGACGTCTTTTCTGAGATATTGATTTATCCTCTTCGGTTAGTTTCTTCCTCGGCATGATATAGGAAGACAGGGTACAATGAAATAAAATTTACTATATTATTTTCTGTTCACAAATTTGCGTGTACAAAAATAAAATTAATGCACACTTTTAACCTACTCTTTCCCCATCTAAATGAATTTTTATGAGTTTGTAAAAAGCATCTTTATTACATCATCTTTATTATCCATAATTTCACCTCCGCCGAACTTGACTGTTGGCACAATGCATTCTGGCAGGAGACGTTCTCCAGGCAGACGCCAGACCCAGACCCTGCCATCCGAACGGTAAAGGGTGAACCTTGATTCGTCGCTCCAAAGAACCCGTTTCCACTGATCTACGGTCCAATTTCGATGTGCTTTGCACCACATTAACCGAGCAGCGCGGTTGGACTTTGTGATCAAAGGCTTATGGGCAGCAGCACGACCATGAAAACCAAGCAGATGTGCTTCCTTAGGGATGGTATTCATTGAAACAATACTCCTGGATGCCTGTTGAAACTCCTCGCGGATGAGGGCCATCGGTTGGGTGCGGTTCTTCCGAATTTCTCTGGACAGCACTCGTCGGTCTCTATCTCCCAGTTTCGTTGGTCTGCCGACTCGGGACACATTCCGCAATCACCGCTCACCTTCCACTTCTTAATCACATAGGCCACTGTCGATTTTGGGTACTTCAGATCGCTAGATATGTCCCTTAAGGATCGGCCACATTTGTGATACCCGATAATTATACCTTTCTCGAAATCAGAGAGCTCCGAACTGCGCGGCATCTTGCATGCGACTAATGCCGATGCTGTTTCCTACACGATATATACCGGCGGAGGCCGTGACGTACCTCAGGACCGCAGATATCGTCATTTGCATAGGTGTCCAAATACTTATTGGTAGACAGTTTATAGTTGGTATGGTTATGCATAAAACATGGTGAAGTATAGTTGTAATATGCTTGGCGAAGATTGTTAAACAGTTTCAGTAGGCGACTTTAAGATAGATTTCGATTCCAAAGATGTGTTTTATGGAGCGAGAAAGAGTTGATTCCTATTTTAACTCTCCCATTCTCGCCAACCTAAAAAATTTGGAGAGCTTTGCAGTCATGGGTCTCTATAGAGTTATGCACAAGTTTCAACGCTCCCAAGAGAACTAGATGAAAACAAAAGTGAACAAATTAGCAATAAACACACCAGTTAAGGAATTTGAAGACACTAATTAATAAAACTACATTAATTTGCAATCCAAAATAAATAAATAAATAATGGAATGCTGTACTGACATGTTGTTCCAAATCGACATTTTAATTCTACATTACGGTTGCCACATACGTACAAAAAATCGTCGTGGTAACTGCATATGTTTAATCATCGCCACCTTGGCGAGAGTCGTGGCGTTAAAGCAGAAATCATCCCGAGAGAATCAAACACGGCACACTCATCGATTACGATGCACATTCCAAATAGTATTTAAAATGGTGAAGTACAGTTGGAATGTGCTTGGCGGAAATTGTAAAACCGTTCCAGTAAGCGATTTTACGTTGGATTTCGATTCCAAAGATGTGTTTCATGGATCAATAGAGAAAAATACGGCACACTCATGAATAATGGTACACTTTCTAGCTTATCGAAATAAGGGAAGAAAATAGTTAAGGCCCATGGGTTAGAATACACTTTTAATAGCACTTTAGCGGGTATTTAAAATCAGATGTTTCAGATTTTCTTACTTTTTTTGTAGTTGGAATACACGCTGGAATACTTAACATTAGAATGTGGAACCCCAGAGTTCCCGCGAGTCTCACGCTGAGGCTATTTTTGTAACTTTCATATAATAATATTTTCGAATTCATTATATGATCCATTTCAAAAATACTTAATGTAATGAGCGAAGTAAGTTTCTTTAATAAAATTACCGATTAGAAATTCCGTTTCCAGTTTATACGTTAAATAAACTGGTTCTATTCTGCATGAAACTGTCGAATAATAAAGATAAAACAACACACATAAAAAAACGTAAAACTATCATTTACAAAAAGTCCGCCAGTCTTCGATTGCAAAAAACGCTCCATTATCCACACGGGCAAACGGACTTGGATATAGGACGATCATCGACTAGCGGCAGGCGGGCGAAATAGCGTCATCTTTGGAATTTATATCTTAAAATCGCCTACTAAAACTGTTTTACAATCTTCGCCAAGCATATTCTTACTCTACTTAACGATTTTAAATACTGTTTGGAATGGACATCATAATCTATGAGTGTACAGTATTTGTCTTCTTTGTTCCATCAGACACTTCTTTGGAGTTGAAATCTATATTAAAATCGCCTACTAAAACTATTTAACAATGGCAAATAATTATACTTCGTCAAATTTGGAAGATACCGCCAAGCTTGGTTCAGTTTTGAGGATTTATTTTTTAGCACCAAACTTGGCGATCAATTATCAAAAATTGCAAACCTTGTGTGACTTTCCACATTTTATTCTACCCCCCCCCCTTCTTCAGTGTTATCTGGCAAATATTTTTCAAGAATGCTTCGGCGCGACAAATTGTGCCGACGCTATAAAACCTGCTTGATTGTGACAGCACTGTAGTGCTAGAAATGATTGAAAGTTAACCTACGTGAAATGAGTTTAACAAATAATATATAGTATAACTAGCTGACCCGGCAAACGTTGTTTTGCCATATAAATTATTCCTAGGATTATTTTAGTAAAAAAAAAATGACTAACTTATTGTAAGTTTGTGAGGATGTGGTATATGAGTGGAAGAGGCACGGAGCTCTGTGAACGATGCTGGAATATAAAAATAACACAATACCAAACATTTGTATTTTTAATTCATTGTAATGTATTCTTTAAATTTATATATATCGCTAATTACAATAATTTTACAAAAAAAATAAAATCAATCTCTTAACGGAATAGAGTGTACAATATTTTTTGTTACCCCACCTTTAGCTAACACAAACAAACTGGATGGTTTGCCCACTCGAGAGCATGCCACGTATAATTGTCCGTGTGAAAAACATGGTGTGCTCAAATCTAAGCCACAAACAGACATAGTTTGGCCTTGAGACTTATTGATAGTCATTGCAAATGCCAATCTTATTGGAAATTGAAGACGTTTAAATTGAATTGGCACATCCGTGGGTATAATAGGGATCCGTGGTAGTAATATATTTTCACCTCGAAATTTGCCATTTAAAATGACGGCTTCGACAACATTTTTCATTAGTTTTTTAATAACTAATCGCGTGCCGTTACACAGCCGTGGTGGGTTCAAATTACGAAGCAAAATAACCGGAGATCCAACCTTCAGTTGTAAGTTATGCGGCGGCATGCCTGGTAAATCTAATGAGTTTAAAAACTCTGCTGGATAATTCACACCTTCGGTGGCATCGCAAACTGTATCAATAGATTTGTATGACACTAACTCCCCTGGCAATAAATGTTGTATTTTAAGATTCAGTTCATTGACGTATACATTTTTTGCTGCTAAAATTGCTCTTTCTGCCAGCCACTCATGATTAATATATTGTGTATGTACATCGGGAAATATCTGGTCAATGAGAGTATCTTGCGAATCAGTAATTGTGCAGAAATCGGCCGGTAATTTTATGCATCCAGTTTCATCTACAGTAACTTTTCCATCGCCGATATTTAACAGCTGTTTTGAGAATGCCTCAGCGGATAGATCTCGAAGTATTTGAACGCGCATATTTACTTTCAGTTGTAATTTTTCAACATTACGCCACAGTGGCGATGATTTTAAGCAGGCGTTGATTTCATCAGCATACGTTGAACGTGGGATGACGGGAAGTGTTTGTCTAAAATCTCCTGAAAGGAGTACCAGAGTGCCGCCAAATAGTTTGTCCTTGTTTTTAAGATCTTTCATTGTCCTGTTCAACGCCTCAAGCGAATGTTTGTGTGCCATAGTGCATTCATCCCAGATGATAATTTTACACTGTTTCAGCACTGTGGCCATGGGCGATTGTTTTTTTATGTTGCACACTGCATCTGGGTTATTTTGAATATTTAGTGGTAGCTTAAATACTGAATGAGCTGTTCTGCCTCCATCCAATAAAGTTGCCGCAATACCAGACGATGCAACGGCCAATGCGATGCCATTATTCGATCGTATTTCGGCTAGGATTAGCGAAATAAGGAATGTTTTGCCAGTTCCACCTGGTGCATCCAAAAAAAAAGAATCCACCTTGCCCTGCCGAAACTGCGAGCATAATGCGATCGTAAATGCTTCTTTGTTCCTCATTCATTAGTGGGATATTGCGAGTAACAATCGCTGCCATTTCTGCAGTATTGTATTGTAGTTCTCGATTCATTTCATTATTTATTAAATCAGATACACTACGATTTGGCGAACGCATGCCGAAATGACTGAGTGGTAAGTTGGCAATGATAATGCACAGATCCTCAATAGCAATCAATGCTTCATTGTACATAGCGTCGCTGAATGGTATTGTTAAATCGTTGCACCGTGTACGATGTTCATGCAAAATATCATCACTCATTGAATCTTTATGACTATCCCACAATGTCTCTGCTCGGGCCGGGAAACATGCAGTCAACACTATAGCGAACAGTAGACGAATTTGTTTTGCCGTACAGTTCAATGCTGCTTCAGCAAGCATACATTCCCACTGGTTGTCATCTTCCAGCAAGCCTAGTGCAAGGCATGCTTCTTTATACGTTGGATATTGTTGTCCATTCACTTTACGTATATCTTGAAATGACAATGGGCCGGTAACATTAACCAACAACAGTCGAAGATAAAAGCACTCAGTCTGCTTTGGATTTACTGCAAATACTCGTCCCAAGGTGTTTGATTTATATAAACCGGGACATGCATCAATCGGTGTACCTTGCTTGCGAGGCATCCATTTTTTGTTTGAGCCCATGTGAAAAAACTTGGTACTTCTGAATAGAGTAATGTCCGTGCAAAGGCACCAAAAGCATCCGCACGATTACACAATTCAAAAAATTCGGTGAGTGTAGTTTTTGGTGGATTTATAGCATGATCAATCGCTGTCTCGTTCGTAAAATATACGCGCTGGCCGTTCTCAAGATGGACGGCTAAATGAATAACTGCTGGATCCCGTTCATGAATTGGGAAACCAAAGATACGCCAAACAGCTTCATTGGAGCTGATGTATCGGCCCGTTTGATAGAGAGTTATTTCATCATTTTTATTCACTGGAGGAGCATTGTTATTGGTATTTTCAACTCGAAATACAGCCATATCACTGCCTTTATGTACATACTTACAAATGTATTTGATGCTCTTCACGGAACTGCAGAACTCAACGTTAATATGAGCGTCGTATGTTTTGCTCAATAGAGGCGAATATGGCACCACCCAACGATTGTCAATGTCAATATCTATGTTGTTGATATTTTTAGTAAATGATTGTCCGCCATTATCGGGACTCCTTCGACGATATATTGGATATCCGTCAACATTTGTGATCGTATCGTTAGTGAACTTTTTAGGGAAACTTTTGGTGCATTTTCCATCTGCCATGCAAGGCGATGAACGATTCAGGTCACCGCATGGGCCATGAATCATGTTTGCTGTAACAATATCAAACAGCAATTGATCAGTAGACGGATCTGGAATTTCCGCAGAAATTATACTATCGATTTCTTCAGGACGGATTTTGTCGATTAACCAAACCAAAATGTGTGCATGAGGTAATCCCCTCTTTTGCCACTCAACCGAATACATCCAGCAACGTGTGGGACCGAATACATGTAATTTTGTAATGAAACTTATTAAAGACTTTAATTTTTGTCTGAACACACGTGCTGTAATGTCATGACGATGTATTGCATTTTGTCCAGGCAATAACAAAGATGTGATCTCCGGCCATTTTGGATTACACGTGAACGTAATAAATAAACATGGTCGTCCATATTCGCGCACGAAAGTCAGAGCATCCTGTATGTATTCTTGCATATGACGTGGACTGCCTATATACGATGATGGTAGAATGACAGAGCTACCAATTTCGGCGGCATCGGCGTTGTTGGCAATAGCATCTCGCAAGTGAATGTATTCTTCCGCACGCAGCTTTTGCTGATTATATCGCAAGTACCGTAATCGTTCGCTCTCTATCTTCACGTACATGTCGACCATGAATTGTTGACAAAGCTCACGACATCGTAGAATGACGTTATCCTGACCGGGTCTAATCATCAACCGATAAGCATAAAAATCCTTCGAACTAACGTTCTTGCTTGTTTCGGCTCCTGTAATGATATATATGAATAAAAACAAATACTAATTAATAATTAACAATAGTTAAGTTTAATGAATTACGATTAATAAATTAAGTTTTTGGTAAATGAGTAATGATCAAGTTCATAATGAATATAGTACCTGTTGTGGGATCTCGTTGTTTAATATTTATGCAATACCCGTCTTGTCCCTTCCAGAATATTAGTGGATATTGGAGAGCGTCATATGAACGGTGTGTATCAGCAATGAACTGGAGATTATTACTTCTTCTACGAATCACAATTTCTCGTGTAGCTGTACAATCGCCAACCATGATTCCAGCAACGTCGTCAACAATAGGTGCGTTAAATCTACGAATATGCTCTCCAGCAGGTGTTTTATCAGGATTGATGACAATAGCATGATTATCACTTTGTAATTTGTGCATGTGTGATTTGAATAATTTCAACAATTCATTGTGTTCATTTAATAGAGCATCCAGCTCGCTGACGATACGTCTTGCAAAAACTGAATTAAGGTTATTGTAGCCGCAACGTGCATCCACGCGTGCATCCTCACCACCCATAAAGTAAATTTGTAAAAATTTATGTGGTTCGTTTGGCATTGGCAGCAATGAACCCACTTTGTGATAAATTTGGCCTTTGATTTTAAATGTTGAATTGAATTGTTGACCATTTACAGCGCTATTTTTAACTATTTCTGTTGCTCCGAACGAAGTCATTTGGAAACATGAATTGAATGTTCGAATTGACTTTAGGAACAGGTTGGAATCTAGATCAGTGCCGATAAGTAAACCGTTCAATGGCTCAGGTGGTGTTTGAATTATAGGCAGCTGCACCTTTCCGGACGCGCAACACATTCCGGCTGGCTCATTTTTAAATTTAAGAGCATTACAATGCGGACATTCCTTATCCATAGCACCAATTACTACTTTTGAATGAGCATAATATTGAACATCGGGTTCATACTGGAACGCTAGACGCAGGAATGAAGCAGATGTAAATGATCGATGTACCTGTTTGCGGTGTTGTTCATTTGCTCTGAGTCTGCTAACTATAAAATAGCGTGCTTGTCTTTGTTCTAATCTTCTTTGTTCATTTCGTTCAGATCGTGCATCTTCTGATTCTGCTTGACGCAATTGAGCCATGCGCACACGCACATTAGTATTATCTTGCTGCTGCTGTTCTTCTGTCCTTTGGGCTCTTATATTTCGCTTGCCTGCAGTTCTACGTGTTTTACTGCCCAAAGAAGCCTCTTTGCGTCTTTTTGGCATTGTTCACGGTTTAAAACACACATAAATAGAACAAATTGAATTATTTTATGATGAAAAACAGTAATAATGTATTAATATTTATTTTTTGATTGTATTTATACGTATATATTATATTAAGTGTACATCGTGTATATTTTCTATTATTATTTTACGTACCTTTTACAATGTTTTTCTTTTGAAATGATTCTTACAAAATTTTGCACACACTCATAATAAAAATAATTTATACGTGTAACCATGGAGCTAGAGAGTATAAGGAAGGAAGAACTAATACTGTAAGAAGTAACCCTATTTTTCTCTTCCTTTTATTCTCCGATAATCTCCACCAATTCGCCGAGCGCGCCATCTATCCGCCTGGTATACTTTTGTAGACTCTAGAAAAAAAATCTTTGTTGCAACTAATTTACGCAGATTGCGAGTGGCAACAACGATGAATAAAATAATAATATGATTTTTAGAACAACAATGTTTAGGAAGTTTAATCTGCTTTAGTAAGTAAATAAATACTTTTAAAATACCGCAAGTTGAAAGTTATTTTAACATTAAATAATATTTTATGAGACAGCAACCGCTACACTTTAATTTCATAGTCTCTCTCTTGCGGAGGTAGCGCCGTTTAGGAGCTATCGTGTTCACACACACACACACACATCTCGTACAAATAGCATAAATGAATTCAGAAGACCTCAAAACGTGTAAATACACCAAAATCTCGAAGTTGAATTTTTTCATGATTACAATACTTTCCTTACATGGTACATGTTCGGAAAGTAAAAAGGGTGAAAATCTGAAACACTTTCAGGTTTTAAATACGCACTATAGTGCTACATATTAAAATCGGGTAAAATCATACAAGACGGTGCCCCTCATGTAAACACGGCGATAGCTGCTGGAGCTTGGCGATCGCCAAGTGCGAGCGCTACAGACCTTGGCGCCAAGCTCCAGCCTTGGCGCCAAGCCTCCCTGGCGACCGCCATGCTCCAACGGCTATCGCCGTCTTGTGACGAATAAACACTAGTATTTACAAAGAAACACAAATTCTAAGTAAATGACACTGTATAAAACAGTCAAATCCACAACAAAACATTAGAAAAAGTACAATTAAAGAAGCACTTACCTCACTTTTCCCCCCCATTCTATATTCCACACATCCATACTAACGAAGAAATTCCCCGAGACGCTCACTAACTTACGATAAAGTGTCCGTAAAACGGAATCAAAAACACAAGGAAAATCCAACACAAACTTATTCGACTCAGAATCAAAGAACACCAAACTTCAATCTTCATGCAATTAACACTAAATGAAAATTCTATACTTCAAATGCACCGCGTTTAATTATCAGAATTGCCACTCAGATTCTGATTTAAAAAAAAAAAAAAAAAAAAAAAAAGATTTTCCAGACCAACATGTGATAAAAAATCCAGACGATTTTCAAGTTTATGACGTCAGCTTTACATATGTTCTCCAAGGGCGGTAGCAGAAACTCTTTCGGAGGGGGCGCAAATAGTGAATATTCATTTTATCTAGTATAAAGCCTGCTAAATATTGGTAAAAGCCCCATTTATGTAGCGTAAAAACATTTTTCTCGGAGGGCGCGCGAGCCACTCTGCGAGACCCCCAAAAAAACATCAGTGGATCCGGCCACCGCCTCAAAATGGCCCCCTCGAAAATATGCTATCGCGGGCCCCTCTGCGAGACCCAAAAAAAACATCAGTGGGTCCGGCCATCGCCTCAAAATGGCCCCCTCGAAAATATGCTAACGCGGGCCCCTCTGCGAGACCCATAAAAAACATCAGTGGGTCCGGCCACCGCCTCAAAAGGGCCCCCTCGAAAATATGCTAACGCGTGCCCCTCTGCGAGACCCAAAAAAAACATCAGTGGGTCCGCCCACCGCCTCAAAAGGGCCCCCTCGATAATATGCTAACGCGGGCCCCTCTGCGAGATCCAAAAAAAAACATCAGTGGGTCCGGCCACCGCCTCAAAAGGGCCCCCTCGAAAATATGCTAACGCGGACCCTCTGCGAGACCCCAAAAAAAACATCAGTGGGTCCGGCCACCGCCGCAAAAAGGCCCCCTCGAAAATATGCTAACGCGGGCCCCTCTGCGAGACCCCCAAAAAAAACATTAGTACAAGTTGAAGCAAATTAGAATAGTAGACGAAACAGGAAAAAAACGAAAAATAACAATAACGCATGCGCAAAACGCAAATTAACAGATTAATGACGTCAAATTGAGCAAGCGAATTCGTTACATTCATCGATACATACATTCGAAAATATGCTAACGCGGGCCCCTCTGCGAGACCGAAAAAAAAAAACATTAGTACAAGTTGAAGCAAATTGGAATAGTACACGAAAGAACAAGAAAAAACGAAAAATAACAATAACGCATGCGCAAAACGTAAATTAACAGCTTAGTGACGTCAAATTGAGCAAGCGAATTCGTTACATTCATCTGCTTACGTCACACATACACAGTAGCTAGATTAGAAAACAACTATTACGCATGCCCGAAAGTGCAAGAAATTTCGCATCTTTCAATAGTTCTAAATCATCCAATTTACTATATTTGACGCATTATCATTCCTCCAAAAAAAAAACGTCGCCAAGCTCTACACATTTCTTTATGGTTGCCAGTCAAACTACCATCGGCAGGGTACTTTACTAACGTTGAACATCGCTCACGATGTCGCCAGAACCAAGGGGCACCGGATACGGAACATAGGCCTAAAATCGTATTATAATTTATACGTCGTCCCTATTTTTCTTACTTATTCCATTAAGTTGCAAAAGTGTATCGTTATTCATGACTGTGCTGTATTTTTCTTTCTTGTTTCGTAAAACCCATCTTTGGAATCGAAATCTATCTTAAAATTGCCTACTAAGACTATTTTACAATCTACGCCAAGTATATTACAACTATACTTCATCGTTTTATATCTTGTTTCGAATGTGCATCATAATCCATGAGTGTACCGGTTTGTCTTTCTTGGGTTGATTCCCACTTTAACGCCTCGACTCTCGCCAAGGTTTGCGATCATTAAACATATGCAGTTACCCTGACGATTTTTTGCTTTTATGTGGCAATCGTAATTTAGAATTAAAATGGCGATTTGGAACAACATGTAAGTACAGCATGCCGTTACAATTTTATTTATTTTGGATTGCCAATTAATGAAGTTTTAATAATTAAGGGTCTTCAACTTCCTTAACTGGTGCGTTTATCGCTAGTTTGTTTACTTTAGTTGTCATCTAGTTCTTTTGGGCGCGTTGAAACGGTACTTACGTATTAACTCGGCGGTCACTTCCGCCAAACTACTTTTTCATAGATTTTAAATACATTGCCAATCGTATTCCAAACCATCAACAATTTCATGTGCCCGGCATTTATCTTGGTGAAAAAATTGCTTGTCTTGGCGGACCGCCTGGAAAATACGTATGTACCGTTGAAACTTGTGCATAACTCCCAGAGACCCATGACTGCAAAGCTCGCCAAAGTACGGGAATTTTTTAGGTTGGCGAGAGTGGGGGCGCTAAAATAGGAATCAACTCTTTCTTGTACCATAAAACACATCTTTGGAATCGAAATCTATCTTAAAATCGCCACCTGAAACTGTTTAGAATTTCCTCCAGGCATGTTCTTCCTGTAGGCATATTCCAACTATACCGCAAAGACATTTTAAATACTGTTTGGAATGGACATCATAATCCATGAGTGTACCGTGTTTTCCTTTCTTGTTCCACAGAGCACTTCTTCGGAATAGAAATCTATATTAAAATCGCCTAATAAAACTCTTTTACAATATACGCCAGGCGTTTTCTAACTATACGCGAAATATATTTATAATAAATTGTCGCGTTTTGGCACCACATTTAGCGATCCATTATCAAAAATTGCAAACCTTGTGCGACTTTCAACATTTTATTAACTTCCCCCCCCCTCTCCACATTATCTGGCAAACACATTTGAAAAGTGATTCGACACGCTAATGTCTACACAGAAATCCTGATTGAAATGAATAGCACTCGGGGGCTAAACATTTTGGGGTGGACCGCCCTTATGACTTAGGGGTATGAGACATAGTTAAAAACCTATTCTATGACCTAACGAATATACATAGAAAATTTCATTAAAATTGGTCGAGTGGTTTCGGAGGAGTTAGGTGACTAACACTGTGACAGGAGAATTTTATATATTAGATAGATAACAAGAGCATATCAAAAAAACTGCTATTAAAACGTAAAATTAATTAAAGTTTTTGTAAAAAAAAAACACTTATAAAAGGATATTTGTCAAAAGTATCGTTCCGCATGGTACAAAATTTCTACCCTTCATCAGTGGCAAAAAAGCTCCACCATCCGTACTACAGAAAGTTTAAGAGCGGAATTTTTCTCTAATGATATCACTTAATACGCCTATTATTCTCTCTAACAAGAAATGCAATTTAAACTGCCCTTTTCACATTTACTCAGATTTGTACTTTTTCAGGTATCTGTTCTTAGCTCCTGTGAATGGCCGTTATTTCATTATAGATAGTCCGGCTAGATATCTATTTACATTCATATCCATTGAATATATTTTATAACATGTAATCTATCTTTGTAAAAAAAGGTTTTCTACGTAAAATTTAATGAAGTGCAAAATTTATAGTTCATGTGGTGTTTTCCATATGATGTGAATTGTCTTCCTGTGTTTACCACCACAAACAAGAATTTATTTATTTGATCAACATTTTGAATTTTAGTTGAATTTATCCGTTTATAGATATCTAAATATCTAAGTATCACGTAAAAGAATGTGAGAACAGCCAAACTTTTGTCTATGCCAAGAAACTTGAATATCATTCATGTAAACATTTGCTGTTCAAGCGTTTACTGTGTTCACTGCATTATAACGCTTTAGACAGTAAAACTAGTTTTACAGGCAATGGAAGGGTTTTTTTTTCTTGAATCCTCTTCATGCTGTATAAATTATAATACAAATTTCAAGTCTGATTACCGACAGCAAAATTGCAATTATTCATTGTGTTAAAATAAAATACCTACAATCATATAAATTCGAGGCATATACAATACATAAATACATTCTAGGCATATACAATAAATGCTTGTTTTGTCCTCGATAGATTTGAGGACACAATAAGCAATGAAATTCTTGTTTGTGCAAGTAAACATAAACAGAGAATTCATATCATTTGTAAAACAATTTGAACTAAATGTTTTATGCATCTGTAGAGGCATCTGTCAATGGGGTTTCTGATCCAACTATTTTTGGCATTAAAAATTTTACACAGAAAATATATTTTTACAAACAAGGAAAGGTTAGATTTCATTGAACACAGTCAGTGGATGTCAGTAAATGCATCTTTCTGTCATTCCCTGAAGCTGAAAACAAATGTCTACAAACGTTTAAATTTGACTAAAGATAAAAAGGTCAGTTTAACTTCGAAATTCTTGTTTGAGAGAGTAAACGTAAAAGTCCAAGTGATCTCTGCTGAAGTGAAAGACTGCTGTGACTAGATATATTTCACTGCATCATATATTTTTATGCTGAAAAAGTAGTTTTAGAATCAGGAATAGTGCATGAAATATATTCAGTTCCAATTACTGATTTTTAAAATGTCAATTTTTTTTAAACAATTTGATTGAGCAAAATTAAAAAAGCAATCAATCTAAAGGGTGAAATTCTTGTTTGTAACAATGCCTAAAACCATTAGTTAGTATAGTTTAGTTTTTGTCTTATGACAAGCCTAAACACCAGATGCATCTGCCAATGGGGAGGAGTGCATTGGTGGGAGAACTAATATGATATGGTACTGAAAGAAAATACCAAGAACACTCAACAAAAAATCTTATGTGTTTATTCCTGGAACACCAAAAGGAGGAATTGTGCCAGTTAAGAGGAAAAATAGTTTTAAACTCTCTAAAATAACAAACAAAACATCAGGTACTTACAATGCAACATAAAAATGCCTTTTTCTATGTGTGTTGTATTACAAAGTTTTTAATTCTTTTTGTGAAAAAAAAATGTTTACATTTTACTGCATTTTACCTTTTCATGCGGAAAAAAGGAGTTTAACAATTAAGCGTGTAAACACTTGAGGGTTTGAAAAAGCGCAAATGAGCAATTCAAACGTGCAATATTTCCGATTCCCAGACAGACTTCGCGCAGACGAAAGAAAGAGATCTTTTATTCCCTGGCGCCTGAATTGTGTTTATTTTCTTTCTCTGATAAAATTTTCATACCAAATTAATTATTTTATTAAGGAAAACCGTACAACTTTTGAGTTTAGATTTAAATATACTTCTTGAAGGGGAAGTACTAGGGTTGGCATTTTTTCCGGTAAAAACTGGTTTTTACCAGGGCATGGTAAAAGCTAGGTTTTTACCGGTAAAAACCTGGGAAAAAGGGGTAAAAACCTAATGATACAATAAACTCCCTGAGTCATGAACTGTATATTAATGCTATTTATAAAACTGTATTTTCATGTGATTGATGTGAATATATCATCATCAGGACATCCTAATGATGCAAACTACATTATGTGATTGTGCAAACTACAGTATGTAATAAATAATATTTATGAGCATTCGGTTTTCATTAAAATTATTAAGATAAGTTAAGTGTAATAAAAGTATATTTACAATTCTCCTTTAAGTAAAAATTATTAAACTAGCCTGCATTACATAATTGTAATAAATATTGTAATGTGTCTTCTCATAATAACAGTTTCAATAAGTTTAATAATGATAAATGTACATTATCTATAAATTTGAATTCTTGCAAGATGAAAACATGGATGAAAGTTTCCTGTGTTTATTATATTCCTTAAAATGAACTATTTTCGCATAGCATTCTTTTACTTACCAAATCATTACACTGAATTAGGTGAATATTGTTATATGGAAATAGTGATATTAAATGTCCTGAACTTTTATCCCTGAGAAAATGAAAAAATAGTAGATAAATCTTCATTGTTTGCTTGTGGATTAAGGCCGGTTGACTACACTAAGGTCTTAGTCATATAGGGGAATACCTTTCTATTTCTACGATTTCGCGGTTTCTGAAAAAAAAAAAACCCACGGAAAACTCCGAACAGCTAGATCAACAGGCATGACCAGGGTATGAACCTGGCACCACCCGCCATCCAGTTTCGAGAGTAGAACCTCTCTGCTGTTGGTGGAAAGATAAATCAAAAAATAGTCAAACTAATAAGTTTTTCTCAAAGGTTGTAAAAACCCTGGTAAAAACATGATTTTCCAAAGACGGTAAAAACCGTAGTAAAAACCGGTAAATACCGTCCAACCCTGGGAAGTACAGTGGGACGTGTTGATTGGGGTACAATGGGACAGTGCCCCACTGCATGTAAACCTATGGCTTGTGGAGAGAAAGAAGGACAATGACACAATTATCATTTCTAGTAGACTTCCATGATATTCTTATACTATTATAAAATGAACTTTTGAAAGTATTTTGTTATCCTTTACTGCTTAATTTGAAGTTACTTTATTATTCTCAGTTATCAAACATCATTTTACAACTCTCAAATGAGTTTCGCCATTATAAGTATTTATAAGTCTTGCCATTTAAAAACTGCTTTCATATCTTCTGTATTGAATACCTCAACCTGTATTTAATTATAATAATAATGCTGCGTCATAATATAGCTGATTTTATATGTGCTTTTCTCATAATCCCACTGCAGTCCAATCCCATTGTGCCCCGCAGACAACCAGAATGTGACAACTTAAGTACATTTTGAAAATTAATTTTTCTTTAAAGATTAAAATAAGGATAAATTCTAAAAAGAAATTACAACGAAAGCTAAATGTTGTCAAAATTTTTTTATGTATTTATTTTTTATAGGGAAGAAATTATTATAAAAGAAGTAAAAATTGTCCCACTGCGTCATTTTCTCCCTTACATGCCGAATTTTTTAATTACTCGTTGTCGTTTTGTTAATTTAATGCCCTCTCTTAATTAGTAGACTCAGACATCTCACTCCTACGTTGATGACGAGAGACTTTCAGACTTGTGAGGCGCAAATACCAACATTTCTTCTGAATTTTTCAATTTTGATTTTAAAACAAGAAAGATAAATCTTTCCAAACGCAACGACTACGAAAAACTTTCCTACGTAATAGTCCTTTTAGCCCCAAATTTGGCAATGAATGGTCGTCAAAGTTCGAAAGAGTTTTGGGGATAACCTATAAAAAATTTGGATATCACTATTAATGTAATCTTGTGAGACCTTGTGAAATCACTTTAAATGTTATTTCAATCCTGGAAATGAACAGTAAACTGTCGTAAAAATGTGCGTGATTATTGTATTATACTAAAAAAGGATTAATCTCTCTAAACTGTTCTAGACAGTAATGTATGAATTCTTTTGAGTGCTTTTGTAGATGAACTATAAATACTACATGGACTATTTTCGGCGGAGAGGATTATTTTATAATCCTTAATAATACATACTTTTTTTCATTGTTGTTGTTGTTTGTTTGTTTGTTTTAAATAGACGAATATCGCTAAAATGCACTTTAAAAAGTGACTGCCCATAAAGCATAATGTATTGGGACTGCTTTGGATGCTCCTGTAAACGAATTATCAGTACTATGTACACTATTTTCAATTGGATACATGGTACAGTACATGGAAAAAAAAATTTATTTATAAATTTCGTAACAATCTATGTGTATTTGTGGCAATTAGAGTTAGGGCGGAAAGAAAAACCGAAATCAAACACTCTTTCTTGGAAAATGTTGAAAACATTTATATTTTCACAAAATAACATTTTTCTTAACTTTTATATTGATATCAAGAACAAAATTAAACTTGAAAAGAAATATCCGCTTTCGATGCATTTTTCAAAAATACATGCCACAGTTATAAGGGGCTAAGCATCTTTTTTGAAACTCAATCAGTAACTTTGTACACCAGAAAGGAGCATGATAAGAGAATTCCTCTAGCTTGTTAGTGGACTTAGGGAAGAAAAAATTGCTCCAAAGCAAAGATTATTTTCAAGACTGGAAAAAATGATATTTTTTTGCTTCGACTAACTTTTATTGGCGTTGTCGTTTCTAGCGCAGAGTCGAGATATTCATATTTTAGTTTTAAGAAGTCGTCGCTTAAATAAGTAAATTACGTAAAATGAAATATTTTGTCTCTAAAATTTACGTTGTGTTGAATGTTTTGGAAAATGCTGATCAATAGAGTACAAGAAGATACAAATCTAAGCTATTTAATTGAAATTCGAATAATTTGCAGAATCCATGAGTGACTTTATATCCAGTTTAGTGTTTTTTATGAGACCTGGTACTGTTTCTGGCACTGCTCCTGTTTAGCGTCAGTTCTGTTCAACAATACAGTTTATGTTAAAAATAACCAGACTATCTCCCATGCATCTAACAGATTGTCCAAACTAAAAGTGTATTTGTTGAGAATATTTATCCTCCAATACACCACCAAACTTATGCATTCTCAGCCAATCATGTTTCTCAGTCACATTCCTCTTACGGTTTCAAAAAATTCTAGACCCTGTATTTTTTCCCATCATGCCATGGACTTTCATTCTAGGCAGACTATGTGGGTTGTAATATTAAAAAAGTGATGTTGGTAATTGTGGCTATACACCACACTTGCTTGGCATAAACGTGACTTTGGGGGGGGGGGGGGGGCACTGGGAGAACATGCCATGAACTTTACTTTATTTGAAAACTTGGAAAATTTTCTCTATCGTTATTCGTAAATATGTTATGTACCTCCCAAGTTTTCGATCACACTACACATATGTTGCTTGGCGATTTAATTTCTATAGCCCACACAAGTAATGCGATCTTGCTGGTTCATTGCTTTACCATAATATGCACTTTTAAATTAAGGGAGTAGGAACGCACCTTCTTAGGTCTGCGTCAACAATGGATTTATTTCTCTTTCTGATCTAGTAGCCGTAAATTGCAGTTGAACAATTTTTTGTCAGACCATCTGATTTAAATATCAAATGCGGCATCTCTCGTTGCCCTACAGTCACAAATTTAGTTTGAGTAAGCTATGACAATCGATTCAACCTTATAAAAGTTTAAAAGTATGAAATTCTGCACAAAATATGGCATCTATGGCATAGAATCTCTTGAAATACGCTCATGCAAGTAAAATATTATATATGCCTATTTTAGTTTCATAACTCAAGTAGAGCTTTCTTGGTGATTTATTCAGAATTAGTTTTCAAACGCCTATTGAATGGTGTGTTTAACCGTTTGAGGCGCAACCCTTTCCCAATGCTGAAGAAAGGGCAGCTGTTGCCATCGCTCGACTTAACTACCAGCAAGATGGCGGAAGATCGACAGCTGTGCGGTACAGCCAGCTGTCGTCAAAAAAGGGTCTCTAGATCTGTGGCACGCGATGAACGTTTCGATCTTCCGTCATCTTGCTGGTAGTTAAATCGAGCGATGGCAACGGATGCCCTTTTTTCAGCATTGGGCCATCTCTCCAGCACGTTCTCGCATGCTTCCATTTTTCAGCAGATGTCAGTGCTGTTAAAAATAATCGTTACATTTTTTTACGGGAAACGACGTGCTAAAAAGTAAGGGATTCTCGTGGAGCTATGTCACCCGCAACTATTTTTTATATAAATCAAATCTATTCTTCGTGACTGGCAATAGTCAAAACGTCAGAGTTTGGTGTTCCCAGAGCGGGAACACTGCGCGTTAAAGGGTAAAGACAATGCAAATAGTTATTCACCAAAAACGTTTGCAAATTTAACTTTCGTACAGATAACTTCTTTGAGAGAAATGTATCTCTTTGATAACACTCTTCTAAAAAAATATATTTTTTTAATTATTAACAACAACAAAACTAAAAACATTACACGTAATTTACATTTTTCTAAAAAATATTGACTCTGTCAAAAATTACCTATTCGCGACGACAGTGTGCTTAAACTAGGCGCGAAAATTGAAAAATATATTTTTCTCGAAATAAAATTTACCAGACCGTGAAATTCTAAACCTTTTCTCAGTTGAGGTGTTGACACAAGGAAATCAGCAAAATACTTCCCCCGACCGCTTTGAAGTACAGAGGGAGGGAAAAAGCAAATTTATTCTTATGAAATTCCCGGGAATTCGAATCGATTGAGTTGTAAACAATGATCTCAGGCGAACACTGGAAAGAGATGCACTTTATTGGATTTTTAGATGTATCGAAGTCATCTATTTTTGGGTCTTGCTTTTACCGCAAGATGCGATTTATTTTCGCGTATGGAGCAAATAAAGCTGCATGTAACAACATTAAACGAATAGTCGCATAGGCCCCTGAAAGATTTGCTCTCATTTATAAAAATGCAATTTCAGCTATGCAGCTATGTGGATTTTTTATTGATTTACTGAGTTCTTCTATTGGGTTGCATTAGTTTCGTGCCGTACCCGCATGCAGTTCTATATTCAACATCATCCAAGGTGTTGCCAGGATAATTGAATAAAAAGTCCCGACTCCATTCGAGTTTTCGAACACTACGTCTTTACGAATCGTTTAAAAAAGTTTAATTGAACTTAATCGAATGAGATGTTCAGACGCTAGCACACTTCGAATAATTGGAGTGCATATCCCTCGATGTATAAGAATACTTTATTGTAAATCTGAAAAAACAAAAAAAAACTGTAAATCTCACGCACCAAATTCTATACAGAATGTAAAACGCTGACCTATAATATGCGTACCTAGTTTCAACTCAATCGAATGCACCATATAGACGATAGTGCACTTTAAATCATTTGCGTTCATAAGCCGTAATGTAAAAGAATTCTTTTTTGCAACCCTGTGAACAAACTATCAGTTTTAAACACACCAAAATCTACGCAGATCAGGTAACCGTAATATGTACACCTTTTGCTGCTCAATCGAATGCATCGCTTAAACGCTCGTGCAATTTCAATAATTTGCGTACATAGACTGGTACGCAATTATTGAAAGAATTTAAATGAATAAATACTCATTTTCACAGCCCTGTAAAAAAATATCCATTCTATACACTCAAAAACTAATTCCAATCGTACGAGGATAGTCTATAATATTCTATGTACCAAATAAAAAAATCCATTCGTTTTCAAAGTGCGTATTCCTATTGTGTGTACTTCTTTATCGAAACTCTTTGCATTTGAAGGATTTCATTTTGCTGGGAATAGCCTCTCTTATATCAATGCTTCATCCAGAAGAAATCATTTTATTTGTGGGAAAAAAAATTAAGCTGGGTAGTCTCGAAAAACTGTTCTCAACCAATAGGAATTGCTATTTTCCCTTCAAAGCCTGATAACTGTGTCAGTGACGTCAATATCACTTAGCTAATACATAACCACTATGCCGAAGTTTATCGCTCAAATGATTAAAATATTTACTCTCAAATTTCGAAAAGTTAAAAATAGCGAAAAAACTGCTAAAAATTAGGGAGCGGTTTTTTTAAAGTACAGCAAAATTTTTTCTGTATTTTTTACGTATTTATGTATTTTCATGCAGATAGTGCGTTGGCATGATGACCCGGGCGCACCCCCAAGCCGAAGGACCGTGCTCGTCAAAACAAAGGGGCGATCGAAACGTCATCGCGGCACGATCTAGACCTTTGGCACGCGACAGTGCGCAAGCCAGTGTCAAAAGGTCTCGATCTGTGGCACGCGGACATTTCGTCGTCGCTGGTCGTTAAGTCGAGCGATGGCAACGGCTGTCCTTTTTTCAGCATTGCGCCATCTATCCAGCTGTTCTCGCATTCTTCCATTTTTCAGCAGATGTCAGTGCTGTTTAAAAATAATCGTGACCATTTTTTGACGGGAAATGACGTGCTAAAAAGTAAAGGATTCTCGTGGAGCTATGTCACCGGCAACTATTTTTATAGAAATCCAATCTATTCTTCGTGACTGGCAACAGTCAAAACGTCACAGTTTGGTGTTCCCAGAGCGGGAACACTGCGCGTTAAAGGGTTAAGAAGATATTCAATGGTCTTGTTCGTCAACTTGTGCCTCTCCAGAGATCTTCCTTTCTTCTTATAAATAGAAGCGAGAATAAAACGGACATTGCAGCGAGATAAGAGAGCCCTTTTCTAAATGGATCCGAACAGTGGGTGAGATACAAAGTGTTACTAAGTGATAGTGATCCCTTAACTAAAAAAAGAAAGGATAAATGGATTTGGGAGATAAAAGCTCTTTCATAAGAAAGTAGGGGGGAATGGGGATTAGAGAATATTCCTTTTTTTTTAAGTTAGGAAATATAATCCCTTTACATGGAATTCAGAAATAATTTCGAGCAAATAAAAATTCTAAGAACTTTCTTCAAGAAATGGTTGAAAGAAACCACATTCGACTGAAGTAAAGTTTCAGAGGAATTTAAATAAGCCCGTTACCGTACACTTTAATGCTTGGAAAGTCACTTCTGATGGTTTCTTTTGGGTCAAACGGCGGTGATTACTATCTTTTCAATTTCTCTGGTCTTTAAGAGTACTAATATTTAATTTTCTTACACTTTGACTATTTTTAGAGGATATAGTATGAATGAGTCGCTGCTTTGATCATCTCTGTTTCATCATTGTCAATCGCTACATACAATCTCATACTTGTAATTCAGCATTTGCAACCCCGTCCTAACATGTTCTGTAGGTTATTCCCTGAATAGGCTTTATGATGAATCTTCAATCAGAGTTAGCCTAAATAGGAAGTAAAGCTAGGAATATAGAATGAGATTACCTTGGCAGAATAATTGCGTGAATGAGCTCGATTTGAAACTTTTTTGAGAGAATCCAGAAGATCTTCATGCGGTATCTATATACTTACTTCACTCCCAAAGTATATAGTCAAGCTTAAAATATACACACTTGAAGGCTTGATTGTTTCCGTTAAATTTTCAATAAAGTTTATTCAAATATCCATAGATTAATGAAAATTAAAGACACATGTTGCAAATATTTGTTGAGCTTAGACAAAACGTACTTAAGATCGCACGCATGAAAAAGCATTCTAACCCTTTGTCCGGCTCTATCCACCATTTTGTGTTTTGAAATTTGTTCCATGATTTGTTCTTTTCATCTTGTTTCGAACTCTGCATTGAATTTCTCAAAACAATGCGGAAACATTTTTACCACACGTCACCTTCCGTGACCTACCTGGGATGATAGTCGATTTTCTTACCTGTTTCCGGAAGGCCATTTTTAACAAGTTTATAAAGAAAACAAACCATAATTCATGAAACTGAAATTTATATCCCAAAGAGCTCGTACAGTCAAACAAGAAAGACTAACCATGCGAAACGCATCGGATATAAAACACTTTCCAGCAAAATAATTTTTTTTTTTTTTTTGGGGGGGGGGGGGATTTCGCGATGTACTATTATACTTAAATTTGGCGAGATTTCAGTTTACTGGTTAGGACAAAAGCGACACGAGGGCTATCTACCTAAGGATGATACCTTGAATGCAGGACCTATTTAGGGGTTTCTGATACGTATTCATATTACACAATCTTGTATTTAAAGGGAGAGCCGAAAGGACCAAGGTCCCCTCCTGAAATATGAAACAATTATTAAAGAGCTTTTATTTTAAAGCGCAAAATAAACCAACTTTAGAACGTTATAAGCCGTATTATTATTAATAGAATTCAAAGCCCGTTGTGGAGGCAATTACAACGGACGATAGAAAAAACATTTGGCGAAAATGTGTCTACACTCAGTATATTTGATCTTCGTTCACCTAAAATTAATAGCTTATACTCGAATTTCATACTCTTCTGGAAACTTTTCGCATTCGAACTATTTCGTTTTGTGTTGCCCCTCTTACATCAAACCTTCAAGCAGACGATTATTTTAATGTAAAAGAAAATTAAACTATCCGTAAAAACTATTTTAAACTAACTGACTTCCCTTCAAAACCTGATGACGTCATTCTCCCTTGAAACAGCTAATTTTGTCACGCAAATGATTAACTTTGTTTACTCTCTGATGTAAAATGAAGCTGAAAAGAGCAAAAAATCGCTTAGATAGAAATGAGGGAACGGGTAGATTTTCCGATTTTTAGAGCAGCAAACATTGTTTTCTATATTTTTATTCTTAATTATGAAAAATTTCAAGCGGTTCATGCAAATGGTGCAGATGGTATTATTCTTCGATGAGTTGCCCGGATCGTTAGAGAGTGAGTCAGGGATCAGCGTTGCTATATAGTAGGAAAATGCTGTATCCGATTTTTCATTCAAACGCAAAGTTATTACACGTACTTTAACTCCTGTAAAGATAATTTTCCACCACAGTGTTAAATTTTCATCTATATACATTACTATTAATTTAAAAATAATTGAGTTCCTAATTTCTTTAATGGTTTAAAAACGGTCGAAAAGTCCTATGGTTTTCAAACAATTTTCTTCCAGATAATGTGCCTCCCTTTGCCCCAACTAAACAGCTCAATACTGGATCGGCCCCTTCCTAAATGGAACAGCCACAGGGTAGGCCAAAACCCTGGAACCCAGATTTTAGAGATAATCTCAAAAAAAGTTTTAATTTTGATAGATCTATAAAAGAACTTTTATATTTACTTCTATCTTTTAACTGAAGAGTAGATATAAACGTACATATGCTTATTGTATTGTGCTTGAAAAGGATGAATGTCTCTACACTGCCAGAGAACGTGATGCATTGAAATTCTGTTAAGTGCTCCTGTAGAAGAACTGTGAAAGCTAGACACTATTTTGGATGGCGACTTTACTTCGTGATCCTTGATGTTATATATATATGAATTTTATTTTGTTTGAAATATCCGATCATTACTTCGTGAAAATCATTACTTCGTGATCCTTGATGTTATATATATACTAATTTTATTTTGTTTGAAATATCCGAATAAGTCTAACATAAGCTTTAAAGAATGATTAGTCATAGAGCGTGATGCATTGGAAACCTTTCTGGTGCTTCTGTAAAAGAACTATAAATGCTTCGTATCACCTTTACAATTAGGTACATGGTACTGTGCATGGAAATAACATATATAAATTTTGTAGTAATCAATGCCTACTTACGGCAGCCAAGCACGGACGAACAGACATACGCACAGACAAATAAAAATCATAAACACTTTAGTCTTGTTGGAGAGTACTAAAAATATAAATATTCCTCTTATATAACATAATCGTATCGCACGTACGCTTTGAGCCAGGAATTTGCTCCTTTAAGGTTCAGCAGACTAAAATGTTACACGTTCTAAAAAAATCAAGAATTGCAATTTTGTTTAATGTAAATCGGTTAACTAGAGGTCAATTTTCGGATTTTTTTAAATTCTCACTGAAATTGGCATTTTTCTTTATGTGTACAAATTAGGATATCTACTTCGTACGACAGTATAGGTTATTTTTGTGTCCTCGGTCGTGGAATCAGAGTCTGAAGAGGTTAAATTTTGTCCACTCTTTAAGTATTTCTAAAATCTAGGCTAACCCAGTGATTTTATTTTTGTTTTCATATTTTCCAAGTCTACTGAAAAAACAATGAAAATTTTATTCAATAGGATGATCAATTTAAAAAAGTATCCCATGTTTTTTCGTATTACTCTTAAAATGACGGATATGGCAACTATTTTAACACTGAAATATAATTATTTGAACCTTGTTTAACCCTATGAGGCGCAACCCTTTCCCAATGCTGAAAAAAGGGCAGGCGTTGCCATCGCTCGACTTAACTACCAGCAAGATGGCGGACGATCGAAACGTTCATCGTGTGCTCGCACACAGCCAGCTGTGCGTCAAAGAAGCGTCTCTAGATCTGTGGCACGCGATGAACGTTTCGATCGTCCGCCATCTTGCTGGTCGTTAAGTCGAGCGATGGCAACGGCTGCCCTTTTTTCAGCATTGGGCAATCTATCCGGATGTTCTCGCATTCTTCCATTTTTCAGCCGATGTCAGTCCTGTTAAAAATAATCGTGACAGTTTTTTACGGGAAATGAACGTGCTAAAAAGTAAAGGATTCTCGTAGAGCTATGTCACTCGCAACTATTTTTATAGAAATCCAATCTATTCTTCTTTACTGGCAACAGTCAAAACGTCAGAGTTTGGTGTCCTCACGGCGAGGACACCGCTCGTTAAAGGGTTAAGTGTGAGAAACAATTTCCAACACTGTTGAACTGTTAATTTGCGAACTAAAACGGAAATCGAGGCGTACAAAGTAACTTAATCCTGTGATAATTTAATTTTTTAAAAGCATTGTTTTGTTCAATTTCTTTACATTATCATTTTCCTCGCAGCAAATGTTGAAAATCTTGTCCACCATTTCGAACGCAAACATGAACACGTGGAAGCTAAGTTTCTGACTGTCTTCTCAACAATGTTGGTGTTATTGACGAGATTTATACAGGTATGGTTTGTTGTTAATTCATCCATGTTTGCAGGATTTCTCTGAAAAACCCAAATTGTTTTTATTTTTGCATTCAAAATGGTGCAAATATTTTCAACATTTGCTGTAAGGAATGATAATATAAAAAAAATGAATTAAATTGTTTTTCAAAAATAAAATTATTGCTGTATTAAGTAACATTGCGCGTCTCTATTTCTGTTTTACCTGAAAAATAAAGTTGTAACAGTCCAACAGTGTTGGAAATATCTCCCACACTTAAACAATGTTCAAGCAATTATGCTTCAGTGTTAGAATGGTTGCCACATCCGACAGATTTAAGGGTAATAACAAAAACCATCGGGTACTCTTTTAATATAATTATTTTATACAGTATATCAACACACACACACACACACATACGCGCGCGCACGCGCGCAACAAGTAAATGAACAAAGGAAAAAGAAGGGAAAGGAAAGAACTAAACAGAGACCTACTGTTTCCAAGCGGAATGAATGAAAGGAATTTAAGAACAGTCGTTCCTAAGTGGTTCTTCAAATGTTGGATAATGGAAAAACGTAAGATAATTTCAAGGTTAAAACGTAACAGCAACGATTAAATCGGGCAAAAACGTAAACGACTCTTCTAAAAATTTGACTAAACATGCAGGATTCATCCAGCTGGCTTTACTATTTCCTCTGCGATTTTAAGAAACAGGTGATTGTTTCCCTTCGCTTCAATTTCTATAAAACGTACACACGGAAAATATTACCCTTTACTCTTTGGGCATGAGTCTTGATTTGTTTTGACGTCTTTTCCATGCCATCCCTGCACGAAAGGAAATTCCGAAAAAAAATGTCATCTTGCGTGCGATCCTCCATATTGCTCTGGCGGAAGAACTCGTCAGTAAAGAATGACGTTTTCTTTTATATTGACATTGTAGAGAAAAGATGTCATAAGTATTTTTAGTTTGAAGTCTCATATATATGCATCCGAAAACGAAAATTGTTCCAAAATTGATCGGCTGAAAGCGAGCGCAAGACCTTCCTGCAATATTCTAGATAGTAACTATATGAGGAGGAGTAAATCAATGTTGCTACATTCTGAAGTAGTTTTGAAAATTCTAAATTATTATTACAAAATTGTAAGGTTGTTTTCCTGCATTAATGCGTGTTCCTGAAAATAGTTTTACTGGCAGTCCTGCAAGTGAAATGAAGTAGCGACCCCTTAATTTTTGCGACAAACTTGGAAAACGTTTTTGGCGACTTGGCGACAAATTTCGCAATCAAAAGAACCCTAATGTAGTGGGATTTTGGCGATTTGAATACTGTTATGGCTGTGATAGTTAATGATTTGTTTTTGCATGTGTTACTAAATTATGTAATTTTTATTTTATTTTATTTTATTTTATTTTATTTTATTTTATTTTATTTTTATTTATTTATTTACTTGTGCAAAATTAGTGCTTTGATTCGAAGAAAAGTGTTATATTCGCTTTTCAAGATTGTTGGACTATTCTAACCTTCATCCACTGAGTAATTTTCGTAACTTTAGAGTGGCCTTATAAGTAGTATTCACATCGTATCATTTGTATGTTTATATTTTCAATGTATTTTTGTAGAAGGAATTTTCAAATACTGAGCTTTTCCACTAAAATGTTTGATTGGGAACTTGCAACTTACGACGTATCAACACTCCCAAAACTCGTAAAAATTTTGCGGAACAAGCTTGCAACTTGTTGCGAGATATGTGTTCCTCGACCTTGTTGCTACTTGTGTACGAGGGAACAAGTATTTTCTCGACGATCCGGTACAGTGTCACTCGACTTAAACTCATAATGTGAACGTCCCTGTACCGTACAACGTCGCGCGACTTTGTCGCACAGTGTGTACGATGCCTTATACACATCGTCACATGTAAGCCACAGAATGTCATCAATCGCGACTCACGTCTTGATATGAAGTCGCATCGAAGTCTCGGAGGAATAGTATTGTAAAAAGGCTTAGTCAAGTTACGACTTCAATTTGACTAGATGCAAGAACAGCAGGAGAGCTTGAGCCTCCATTTTTGCGCAGATGCACCAACGCCTTGAATTGGCGTACGTAGCGCTCATTATGGACTTTTTAAAGCACAGAAAGTTCAGGGGAAAAATTACTTTATTTACTCTAGAAATTTTCCTCTTGTTTTTATACTAGCTAGAGAACTACGATGCAGAAATAAGATGTTATTCTGTTTAAAAGTAACAAGCGCTCAACTTCTACCATAAGACAAAACAAAACCCATATAGTTGGCGAACTTTTAAAAAAGTTGCCTGAGTTCGCATCCCGTCCAGAATTTTTTTAGCAATATCTGCAGGAAATTTTAATATTTTCTTATTTTGGGGGAATTATTAACGCAGTTCAGTACTGAAGAACCACGTATTTAAGTCTCGTTAATTAAAGAATAAAATTATGTTTTAGAGATTAAATTAAGCAAATATAAAGATACACTATGACAGAGATAAAATTACACCATAACTTAAGCTAAATTAATGGAGCGTTGAATATAACTGGCAACCCTCTAGCATGTGAACGGCATTTAGTAGCCTTAAATTCAACGACAGTGGCTGACGTGATATGCAGGCTCCGGTGCTGACATTTTGGTCACACCCTTTTGCACTCGAAGTGTCATGTGACCTAGGGGTGTGGCCATGGGTTTGTCCAAAATGCCAGCCCAGCACGGTAGCTTGTCTGCCCCGTCAGCCACGCTCGACATCAGAAATCCCAATATAACAGTCAGGACCGAATCAAATTTTTATATAGATGTTTTTGAGAGTTATATCGCCTAATATTTAATTTTTCTGGTTTTCAATAGCATCAATGATTCGGTTTTTCGTATCTCGAATCTTATGGGTCCAGAAAAAGCTCATTTCGCTCTGTTCAGAGAAAAACTCCAAAATAAAGTTGAAATATTTTTTTTAATATTTAAATCCTTTATGAAGCTATTCTTCTATGGTCAACAGACAGCACTGTCAAATTAAACAAAAATATATTTTAAAAAATCAACAAAAAGTGCGAAACAG
Source organism: Cheiracanthium punctorium (assembly GCA_038373885.1). Taxonomy (NCBI): domain Eukaryota; kingdom Metazoa; phylum Arthropoda; class Arachnida; order Araneae; family Cheiracanthiidae; genus Cheiracanthium; species Cheiracanthium punctorium. The sequence continues at coordinate 68,445 of JAWZYV010015148.1, read as the reverse complement.
TTCTTAAACTGAACAATTAATTTGCTTCTTTATAATACACTTCAACTTTAAAAAAAAAAAAAAAAAAAAAAAAAAAAAAGTTTCATATCAGAGGGGGGAAAGCAAAAGTACAATCAAAAAGAATGTTTAAAATTGTATTGTATTAGCTTACCACCTTTATTACCTTTATTTTTGTCTGTTGCATCTTAAGTAAGCATTTTATTATAAATAGTTTCTCACAACTATTAAAAAGGTAACAATAAATCATATAAATTGCTCTTAGGATTAGCTGTCCTTTTTCAGACGAAAATTTCGTTGGAATTATGAAAACTTCCGAATATGTGGTGAAAGTATTTTCTCCTACACAGGAGTAATGCGATGCATCTACTGGATAAATTGACACGTTGATTAATGGCGAAAAGTTGAAGCCTTATATAAGTCGTAAATCTAAACCCACTTAATGATGAAGGAAGCAAGAGCGCAAGACAGGGGGGGGGGGGAATAAACGCTTTCAGAAGGAGTGATAACTTGGTTTAAATATGTCTATGATAGATTACTGTATAAGTTAGGTTACCCTTCAACCGATTATTATGCTCACTCATTTTCAGCTGATACATTTGTTGATTGTTTAGTTTAATTTTTGAGGCGCAAAGTCGGAATAAACCCTGTTGTTGATGATAAAGACAACCGATGATTCAGACACTCCTTTAACTGACTTCGGGATTAAATACAGTCAACTCCGGATAAAGTGAACCTGTATATATTGAACTTTCGGCTATAGTGAACGCATTTCATTATTCCCGATTCAGATACGTTAGAAATGTTCATAGCATTTTTCGGATATAGTGAACCATGACTCCGGTTATAGTGAGCTTAAAAACTTCTGGACGGCAAGGGTGATGCTGTTTATTCCTACGAAGAATGTCTCTTTTGTGTTCGAGCAAAGAGAGAGAGATTTTAGGCTCTTTTTTTGTTGTTGTTGTTTTGTTTTTTTAGCACTAGGATGCTATTTCGCTCAGTACGAGAATTTTGTCTACGCATTTTTGTCTAGGCTATTTTGTCTACGCGATCTTGGCGACAAGTTTTGTAGATATGAACTGTCACGGTGAAGATATTTTAAAATGTGTTTGCCAGATAACGTGGACGGGGGGGGGGCGTTAATAAAATGTTGGAAGTCGCACAAGGTTTGAAATTTTTGATAATGGATCGCTAAATTTGGTGCCAAATCGCGACAATTTATTATAAATATATATCAAGTATCGTTATAGAAAGCACCTGGAGAATATTGTAAAATAGCTTTAGCAGGCGATTTTAATATAGATTTCAGCACTCTCATGGATTATGATGCACATTCGAAACGATATTTAAAACGGTGAAGTGTAGTTGTAATATACTTGGCGAAGATTGTAAAATAGTTTAAGTAGGCGATTTTAAGATAGATTTCGATTCCAAAGATAGGTTTTATGAAACAAGGAAGAAAAATACGGCCCACTCATGAATAATGATACACTTTCCAACTTAATGGAATAAGGAAAAAATAGGGACGACGCATAAATTATGCTATGCTTTTAATATGTAGCATTTTAGTACGTATTTAAAATATAAAAGTGTTTCAGATTTTTCTTCCTCTTTTTCTTTTTTTTACTTGTACGTTTGAGGGTTATAGGGCTGCTAATGGGCCAGTGATTTAAAATTTGCTAATTAAATAAATGATACCAATCTTACAAAAATCTGGTCGTGAGTGCATGTTAAAATAGTCCATCCCTCTCGAAAAGCGTATATAACTCTTTATTCGACAAATCGGAGAGCTAATATCTCACAAAAATACATAATTTAGTTACACGCTCGGCAAATCATTAACTAAAACAGCAATAACACTATTCAAATTGCAATGTCATTCGTATCGCTCTGCTTTCTATATACGTAGTCTATTACAATGAACAGACTCTCTATTTATAGATTTCCAATCCGGACGTGACATTACATAGGACGGGAAATCATATTTCTGCATTTTTCCTATAACTTCTTTCCTAATTGAGATACGGACAAAATTCCACTAGTTTCGAGAACTTTCTTTTTACCGCCAAGTGACCAAAACGATCGCCAAGTTTGTCGCCTAGGTTAAGGGGTCACATACTCATTTCACTTGCAAGAATGCCTATACAACTCTCTTTCCAGCAGCACACTTGAACGAGAAAAGACATTACAGTTCTGTAGCACTATTTTTAATAAATTATTTGTTGAATAATCTGGGCAATTTTTGAAACTCCCTCACTCAGCACTCTACCTTGCTCTGGATTAAAACACAGCATACCATGTTAATAAACATTTTGTGCATATTAAATAAAAAGCGTTTGATTGTATTCATCATTTTTCAATGGGCGCCTTACAACTAACTAAACGATAGGTAATCCGACATTATGTTAGTATCCCCGCGATAATTCCAAAAAAAAATTACCTAAATCTCTTTTTTTTTTTTAACTTCGCTCTCTCTCTCTTTTTGTGTGTGTGTGAGAGTCGACATATCTTCTTCACTTTCCTCCGAGGAAGAAATTTATAAAATTCCTACCATTGTGGATCAGAAAATATACAATAAAGAAAAATTAAATGCCCTTTTCATACCACCCCCTGGAATAAGACGAAAGTAGTAGTATCACCTAGGGAAATCTCCATATTCAATGGACGCAATTCTATTCCATAAACGTTTTTCTTTGAGAGAACAAGTAAGTGGCTCTGCATCCTGGAAAGTAAAGTCTTCGAAGCGAACCGTATTTAGCGAAACCGGAGAGATTTCATTTCTCTGGGAGGATAGATAACGCTGAAATATCCTAGGCACTTGTTTAGAAATTTGGCCTAAACTGCATTGCTTACAAGCTGTAATGCTTTGGTTTCAGCGAGCTTTTTGTACTTAATTCTGTTTTCGGTTGCACTGAAGCGCAGTTTACTGAAATTCTATCTGGGTGCAAGAATCGTGTTTGGATTCATTTCCTGTCAAATGATCCAGTTGGTGAATAATTTTTTCGCTTTCATTTTCTTTAATGTAGTTTTATACTGCGGTTAAAGGTTTCTTAGAGGAACCTCTAAAAATAAATGTCCATACTCTGCTCAAATTTATTAGCAATAGTGTCAGAAAATGACATATTTCTTTCACGAAGCTCTACAAGTCATTTTTTATTAGTTATTTTTTAAGCGAAAGAAACGCACTTAAAAAATCGGTACATTTTTTAAAAAATGGCAGCCTTCTCTTTTTTTTAATATTTTAATCTTGAAATGATCTGTTGATGTTTCATTGAAACACAGAGGTTCTGGACTTCTCAATTTTGACTATTCAAATTAATTTAAATTAAGTGGAGTTTAAATCATCCCAAATAAAGATGGTTGTATTTTAAAATTCAACTGACCAAATATTAATAGTTAATTTTAGATTACTTTGATTATCAAGAATCCTTAAAAACAGATTAATCCTTAAATAATAAAAAATAATACGATACTATTACATGATAGTAATTCTGTAGAATACTTTCTCTGCTTAGAAATGCACTCAATGTGCCAGAGCCAAAAATTTAAATGTCTTTTTTTTTTAAATATTTATCTTACAAAATGAGTGCCATGCTCAAAAATTCTTCCTTCAATTTCTGTGAAAAACATTTCAAACTTCTTAAAACAGCTCTATAAAGAACAAGGTTTTTTTTCTTTATAATCCGATTTTTTTTTCCTTCCACCATCTAAAGTGACACGAAATTAAAAAATTTCCCCGTGTAATCCCCTGGATAATATTTTTTTTCTGGATCAAACTCTACCTTGGCGGGTGAATTCTTCAAGGCATATCATATTTAGCCATGCGCAGATAGTGTGTTCTCACTGAGAAGATACAATTATTACAAGTTTCTCTTCTTGCAAAATGTTTTGAAGAAGAAAATAAAAAAGTTAATATTCTTCAACAACACAAACACACATTAAAAAAAAAAAAACATTTACATATTGTCATCACGCTCGCAAAAGGACAACAGAAAAAAAACGATTGAAATGATATTTTACAAAGACTATTATTGAGTGTATGACCATATGAAATATATTCTTTCCTCCAAAAAACGGAAAGAAGTTTCCAGTCGACAAAATATATTGAAATTTTATATACTTATCATTTTTTGTGTAAATCAAAATTAAAAGCTCTTTTTTTTATTTAAAGATGATAAGAAAAAGGATCAGCTCTGTACTTAGCTGCACTAGTGTCTTAGAAACGTTAGCAATTAAGAGGCTTTGTAGAGGCAAATCGAGCAGGGCGTTCCCATCACCATCTCAGAATTGCATGAATTTTATTTTCTTGTGTTGCCTTACCCAAGGAAAGAACAAATCTGAAATAGTTTTGATTTACCTCTTTTAGATTTGGAATTATGGGAGGTCAAAGTACCCCAGACGAGTGACGTGCAATTTAGGGCCATTTTCGCAACTTTATTGTCTCGACTGCGACTGGCTCAGAGGTGCTTCAGAGAATGTTTTCCTTTTATACTATAATATAAATTGTATATTAACATCTCAAATTTAAAATTCATTCGAAAATTGTCAGAGCCCCAAATAAGGACCCCCAAAATACCCCCAATTTCATGAAAAAATACAGTTTTAAGAATGCTTTAAATCTTAGCTCTGAAGTGATACAGAAAAAATTTTTGCACAGTGCATTTATATCTCTTCATATAAAATGAATCCAATGTTAAAATTTTTTGAAGGCCCCAGGGCCCCCCGGTACGGGCCCCAAACGGGGTCCTTAACGTTAACTTACGCAATTTCGAATCATTGCCACAGCTGAAGCCCACTTCCCACAGAATAACTATTGACATGGAGATGTAGTATCAACATAGTAGTTTCATATTATGAAAATACATTTTTTGAAGGTACAACTGTTTCCAAGAAAAATCCCAAACTGTACCTCCCTATTTGGAACATTCCACTGGCACGCATGGGGGCATTTCGGCGTTACTTTTAGAAGTTTAATCGACAGTAGCAGTATTGAAAATTAACCTATTTGGCTATCGAAATTGCAAGGAATTTACTGGTTTTGAGTGTCTTTAATGATAAAGTGAACCTGGTGCGGAACGGGTTAAACTAAACCGCGGTCTTTCTGAAGAATCCTAATAACTCCTTATTACGCTAATAAACCATTACATCTGAAACGGTAACAGTTCACATAATTTCCATTCACCGTAATAACCCACAAAGTGTCTTGCTTTATATTGTGTCACCTCGCAAAATAAAATCTTTTTTTCAACAAATTATCAAAAACTCTGGGCGTTTTCGGCTTACAAAATATGGTTAACGCACAGGCATTTATGTATGTAAAACTTCTCTTCTAATACATCCTGAACAAAATTCCGTAAAAGTATTCCCGATTTCGAAAAGAGAACAGATATAATGCAATTATTACACAGGGAAACAGCTGTTTTGGTGCCCTGGTGTTTGGACCTGATTTTGGATGAATTTGATGCTCTGATTTCAAATATGGCATTAGTTTTTGCCTAGGAGCTGAATTTTTTCAGATATAACATTTTAGGTAAATTCACATATCACAATTTTAAGTTAAGTTAATGGATCAAGTAAAACCTAAATTCGTAATTTTTATTATTATATTATACAATGGTTATAAACAAAGATAAAAAGTAGTATCAACCAACTAGTCACTCAAGACTTCTGAAGCTTCTTTTCCGTGACATTCTTGAATGTTTCTTATGACAGTCCCTTTTTAAATTCCAGCAGTAATCTGCCATCATATGAGTATCCCTTGATAGCCATCTTCCATAGTTTTAATGGCCTGGTGAAATCTTTCGCCTTGTTCTTGACTAGTGTCTGCTAAATTTTCCGGAAAATTGTCCAAGTGGCTGAGTAAATAGTGCACCTTAATACTCATGTTACAGCCAAGGGAATCAACATCTCATTTACCAGCTCAACATAGTTTTCAGCTTTGTGTTTGCCAAGGAAGTTCTCGATAACTGCAACAAAGGAAGTATAAGTTTTTCGCTCAACTTCATTCATAGAATTTATGAAGGCAGGATCCTAAATGAGTTTTCTTCTTTGCGGGCCATCAAATATTCTTGCTTTAAGTTTCTCCATACTCAACTGAGGTATTATTCTTCCAATCTATGCAAAGCAGGGTCCGTTCTTGTCAAGAGCTTTTACAAACTGCTTCATAAGGCCCAGCTTGATATGCAGTGAAGGAAAGATGATTTTTTCTCGTTTAACTAAGGCAGAAAAATATTTTTTTTCTCCAACATCCATATTTTCTCTTTTAGGCCATTCTTTTTTAAACCAATTGTGCGTTTTGCCTCTACTATCCCACAGGCACAAGAAACATGGGTATTGGGTGTAACCACTCTGCTGTCCAAGAAGGAAGTTTACCATTTTTAAGTCCACATCAATCACCCATTGATATTCATAATATTTTATCCTCTCCAAGATAAGAGCAATGGTGTTATATTCTTATTTCATTTTCGTTGAGTGAGCAATTGGTATTGAACCCTATATGTTCCCATAGTGCAGCAGGACACACTTTAAACTTCGCTTTGAGCTGTCAATAAGTAGACGCCAGCCATCTGGGAAATATTCAGGAAGACCCGTTTTTCCAGGAGTCCTCTAATTTCATTACAAAACACAAGATTGTTTTTTTGAGAAAAGAAAGGCAGTAAATGTTTTTCTCTTGTACGTTAAAAAGTAATCTTGGTTCCCTGTGCCAGTAAATTTTTTTCATTTAACCGCGAAGCAAGTAGGTCTGAAGCTTTTTTTGGCAGGTTGAGATCTCTGATGAGGCCATCCTTTACTCATCCTGATTAAAACTTTGAGAAATTGAGGACATCACTGTCACCTTCATTCGAATCGCAGAGTTAGAGAGGGACAACACACTTCTTCAACAAGCTCTCGTAGTTAGGAAAATATTGGAATCGGCACTTCCTCTGAGTGTGGACTGGCCGTCTTGCAGAGGGTAAATCAGGATAAGTCCACTTGCTACGATTTTTTCGATTGATACCAGTAATATTTACTAAGCATAAATAACAGTATCGATGTGGTTTTTGGGTTCTCTCCAGACCATCGGTACAACGAATTTCAGGCTTTTCTTTTCCCTGCAGTCCACTGTCGTAAGTGTTCTGTACAAGTTTTACAGACCTGATGTGGTGCCCATGTTTTATCTTAATCTTCAAACTTAACACCAAAGTATCCATAATAAGCTCTTTTTATAAAGTCATTAACAGTCTTTCTGTTTTCTTTTAATGTGTATTCTCCACATATGTAGCAAAACACATCAGGATGATTTTTACAACTTCTTCTAATGGAACTCATTTTATTTTAATTCAACACCACAAATACAACAATATACAATTAAGTACGTTTTGGGTTAACTTTATAAAACAATTTTATAAACATAAATATCACGTAGCGAAAAATTTGATCTATCCCGTAAGGCGAGAACTCAATAACTGACCCCAACTCTAGTTAAACCGAAGGTCCCTTAATTTATTGGACGCTGATTCCATCTGATGAATTTTCTTGGAAATAACTGGATCACAGACTAAAAATAAAACAATTATGCAGGAATTAATAATTGTATATGTGATTTAGGACTGTACAAAATGGAGTTACAACAGCTCATTTCATGTGGAATTGTATTTAAAACAAAGAAAAAAAACACATCTAAAAAAGTAAAGCTGATGGAGAAAAACTGACTGCATATTTTGATTCAGCGCCCCAAATATTGCTAAAATCATTTAAAAAATCCTAGGCAGCAAAAAAAAAAATTTTGTTGTTGCCCTGTGTTATACAATAAATGTTGTTCTCTGGAGAATGGGGAATTAATTTTTCATTAAAAACAATGTGAAACTTTAAATAATTTAGTCATTTCCAAACCGAGTTTTCAAAAACAGTATTCAAACGATCTTCAAATGTTGTGATTTCAGCAACAACTCATTAAAATGAAGCATGGATATAAGTGTAAATGTAGAATTGAAATTCGTTACTGAAGGCCAGAGCTTTTCCCAGTTGAATTTGAAATTACTTCATTCGAGTTTCTTTTCCCAATATGAAATATTTGATTAAATGAATGAATTCCAAAAAAAAAAATCTCTCTCTCTCTCTCTTGAGAGAAAATTAATGCAATCAAACATTTACTTTTGTTTCTTTTAATTAAATTAGATCGCGAAATCAAATTTGCTTTCCTTTGTTATTTTCCTCCCAGTTATCAAAACAAGAGGAGGAAAGAAAATAATCGGCTCATTTCACAAGATAAAAATAATTGTAAAATTAAAATCATTTTTCTAAGAAATGTGAAAGGATAACGTTTTTAAAAATAAATTGTTTTGGGGATTTTTTTGTTTTGTTTTGTTTTTTTCCCTCAAAATGAAAAACAAGAATTGCGTTAACCCCTAAAAGAATGATAAAGCATACAATTTTTCCTGTTCATTGTTTCATAAATTAAAAAGAAATCTGATTCTAAATTAGAAGGGGATGTTTTAATCCTCTGATTATCGTGGAAAATGACAAAGGTGTAAAGTTGTTTCCACCCCCCCCCCCATTCCCGGGAAAAAAAGGAAAAGGCCGAGGAGTACTCCAGAATGGGATTCTTGGTCTAACAAGGCGATAGCACGAACCACGGATTCAAACGAAATTTCCGTCATGCTATCACTGAGTATAGTCGTATGGCCCAATATACAGGCATTCTCAAGAAATCACGTTCTAAACATGTGAAAATCAGTGGACACAGTTTAGTGCATTAAATTCTACAGTTATTCCGTCAGTATTCTGAGTTGAAATATAAAAGGGGGGCGGGAGGAGATAACTATTGGTGGCAGGTACTGCATTCGATACCTATCGATGATTCATAGAAATTAAAAGAATGTAAAATTTTCAAGATGCTATCGCGGTCATGTCTCAAGACTCATACTTTGCAAGTACATTTTCCAATGCAACGTTTCGTATGGTAGTGAATCCCCATACCAATTCCAACACCATATTCATTCCAAAACAGTAAGTATTTAAGAAAAAATTTAGTATTAATAATAATAATTTTTACTCAGTACCGCTACTAAAGTGAAAAATACGACTAATTGCTACTAAATTAATCATATCTAACAAAACAATGTAGGACATAATATAAACTTCCAGAGAGCTTCCATAATTAAATTTCTTCTTTTGTTCTTTGCATTAATTAAATTCTCTTTGACATTAATTTGTAATTAAATTCTCTTTGTATTATGTATTTTCTATTTAAACTGTTTGTTGTATATATCTTTCTTCTGAAAAGTTGTGTTTTTTTGTGTTTTCTTTTCTATACATCGCCCTGTGCGTTTTGTTATGTACGTGAACATTGTCGTGTTGTAATCATTTGAGTTTTAATGCTTCAAACTGAGTGAGCATGTTGAAGTTTAAAAACTCAAATGATTAAAATAAGTTACGTAATTTTAAAAATAATTAGTGTATTATCTAGCACGGCTATCACTGCACCAGCCCTCTTCAACAATAAATGAGTGAATATAGTCAGTTCAACAGTAAAAAGTCTAAACTCTCCTTAACCCTTTGAGGCGCAACCCTTTCCCAATGCTGAAAAAAGGGCAGCCGTTGCCATCGCTCGACTTAACTACCAGCAAGATGGCTGACGATCGAAACGTTCATCGCGTGCCACATATCTAGAGACCCTTTTTTGACAACAGCTGGCTGTGCTCGCGCACAGCCAGCTGCGGAATCAGCAATAAAATGTCACATTAGTTTTGTGAGTGAGTTCAATCATTATAATAAAATCTGATATCTTTTCAAAATAAAATTTTTAAGACATTAAAAATAGCCCGCTATCAAACAAAGTTAAAAAAACTCATTGAAAACTTAGACACAAAAAAAGCAGTTTCCGTAGAATCGGCTCCTCATTGCTAGCATTCATTTCCAGTATTCCGCAAGAAATAACAACCATTATTTTTAAGCAAACAGCATAAAATTTTAACTATAAAGTGTAACAAAGAAGCACTAAAAAACTGAGATTGCACAATCTTTGTTTCATTGGTGTAAACTAAAATTTTCTTTAGATTTCCTTAAGTAGGCGTTACTTCACATCTCTTCAGTTTGCATTACAATATACCGAATCAATAAACAGTGCCTTCAATATTTCAGAGGGGTTTTTTATAACGCTTTAGTTAAACCTTCTATTCCGTTTACTTGAAAATAATGGTGTTTGTTACGGAACACTCGAAATAAATTAAGCAATACTACATTCTTTAAAAATTGTTATTTTTATTTGTTAAATCAAAGAGAGGGACAGATTTTACGAATGATATCAGATCATTCTCTGGACATTCTTTCTTTATTTTACAATTTACAAGTGTTCAAATTTAAAATTGGATTTTTAGAATGACGCACTAATAGGAAAACAGCACGAGATATTTTTCTTAATTTCCTTTTTTAAGCTTTTATAGGCTTTTTTATAATTTTGTTCTATGGAAAGCTGTTTTTAATACTTAATAGAAGTTTTCTGAGAATATACATATGATTTGCCAATTCCCAAGTTTTTTTATTCTCTTGTTTTCTTATACAATATTCGAATTAAACCCAGTAATGCTGAATCTCAAAACGTGAAAAAATACTTGAATCGTGACTGAAAGTTGACATCATGAGTGCAAATTTTAGACGGTTGCAACATGACACAAAAACTACGTCAATGTGACTGGAAATCAAAAAAGAAAGAACTCTACGGTATGCAGGCAAAACTTTTCTCTTTCGAAAAATGCCTGATTTCTACATCATATAATTATCTTTGTGAGGTTTAATTTATAGCATTAATATATAGTATATATCAGGTTGTAATGAAAGTTTTTCGCCAAATCTGCTTGAAAAACTAACTTCTAACTCCTTAGATAACTCTTTTTGAACTTTCGGTACCAAACCTGCACAGTGTCACGTGATGCAACAAGTATTTAAAGCTGTACTCATTATTCGTTGATATTCTATAGCTGACTTTTTGCAACACAACTGGAAGTAAATGATGGTTCTAATCCTCTAGAGTGATAGTTCCATTTGACACACCTTGTACTCAATGATAACTATATTTTTTTACAGATTTCATAACACAGAGTTATAAAGTAAGTCTCTTTCTTTCAAATACCAAAAATCGTTTGACAAAATATGAGCAAATACGAAACGCAAACTGTTTACTGACGATGTTTATGGTGGCGGGAAACTTTTGTTACAACCTAATACCACATAAATAACATTAAATGATCTTGACAACAATTTTATCTTGCATTTCGCAAAGGACTTCATCGAATTTCACATAAATTAACAAAACCTACATGAAACAATGGATGCATCATTTACGTTTAAATGCCAAAAATGCACCCTGCTCCGGTGAAAATCATGTCGCTTTTGTAAATGAAAACGTTCGTGATGTATAACTTCTGAGAAAAAGCTTATTACCCTTATTGAACTCTTAATGCAGTATCACACTTGTTACATAAAACTGACGTTGATCTCACTGTCAATTCGCACTAAATAAATAACTAATTTCATATTTCAGTTTTTACAGATTACAGTTGACCCCTTTATAACATGGGTCTACAGCACGAATTCTTAGAACACGGCGAAAACATTACAATCGTTTTCATGTAACACGTTAAAAGAGACTTGTACAGCACGGTAAAATGAGACACATGTACAGATATTATGACGCTTTAGCTCCTGTAATTAACATACCTTTTGAATGGCAACACCAAACATCATTGTATTTTTACGGAGCGCAAATAAGTTTTGCCGCGATTATACCGCGCAGTCCGTACTCCAGGTGGAGTATAGAGCAGGACCCGCACAACACGGATTTCTATAACACGAAACGTATTTATACCGTGTTATAGGGAATCTACTGTAGTTGCATAGTGTCAAATTCAATAGTTAAGAAAATTCTGGGTTGCCATATTTACTAATATTTCATCTCACCTTGGAGGCCGAAATGCATTAAAACCAAATATCCGAACTGTATCAAAAGTAAACTTTACTAAAAGTGAAATTTTTAATTCTGTATAACCCTCAAAAGAACTTCGGTGTTTTGTATATTCTTCACTCCCTTATCACCAGCATACGTGTACATATATATGAGTTGCAGTAGTCGTAACATTCCCATGAAAAATTTCTGGCTATTCCTGCTTGCATATAATTGATCTTTTTTTTTATGTATCAGTGATGAATATACTTCAGGATCGGAATCTCCGCGATAAAAAAATGGTCCAAAAAATCTGACACCAGAAAATTCTGATTAACACAATGGGGTTACACAAACACTCGCCGGACATACGCTCTAGCTTATGTCCGGAGGAGCAAATGCATTAGAGATTATGTGCTGCTTCGGATAATCTGCCAGCAAAACAGCAAAAATGACGTAAAAAATGTCATCCACCCGAAGGAAATAAAATTAAAGGTATGTAGAATTGCATAAAAGCTTCGATTATTTTTAAGGTGCAAGTCTGTTACAGTTCTATTTGTTTCACATTTGATACGTTTTCACTTTTTCCAGTCTTAAAAGCTGTAGAAAGGAGTGGTTTCACTTAATTGTAAAATTTAACAACTCAAGTGGCAACAATGGATTCCGTTGCTACGGAAACTATAGCAATGTTAAAAATAGAACACGAAATGAGTTATCCTTGTTTCCTTTGCTAGAACTGCCATATTGGCGTAATTAACGCCACCAGTCGATGTCAAATAGCTCAAATTACAAATTAAACTTGACACTGAAGGCAATACGCAATACTTTGTTTGGCGGAATTAAAAAAAAAAATATCTATGCATACGCTAGTGACATCGGCTCATCTCAATTGTGGAATGAAATTAATAATACGTACAGAGCTGCACTACATTTGAATATTTTTCGCCAACTTTGCTAAGAAATGTACTAAAGTAGGAATCAACACACATTTCAATTCGTAAAACAAAAAATATATTAGACAGTATTAATTACGCCTTTCTAACAGCTTTTAGTAAAAGAAACTTCCGTAGCGCTGCTTTAACAAATAAGAATCAATTATTTATAACACAGTACTTCGAACGCCAAAATGCCAACATACACCATTTTGCGAGATTTTTTTGTTTTCAGGGAATCATTCGAAGCATTGATTTAACAGCAATCAAAATGGGAAATAGTTATCTATCATTTATATGGTTCGATCGCCAAAATTTAATGCAGGATTATTGATAAGTAGCAGTTATTTAAATTATTATTAACTATAGCGGGTTTTAATCACCGTTAACTACCATGTACAAAATGCGAGAATTTCAATTTTCTGAAATTTGGCGGAATTCCTCTAAGTTAAACCAGTTTACTTAATTTGGTGAAAATTCTATAGATCGTTTAAAATCGCCTTAATAACTTCATTATTTCTGTATGAAAAATCGAAGTATAGCGCCGTGAAACTTATATTTGTTATTAAAAATACTATTTCGTTACGCTCTCAGTAATTTGCGCCAAGCCCAAAACTGTGCAAATCGGTAGAACCTACTACTTTCTCAAAATCGCCAAATGAGCCATTTATTTTTTTTGTCCAAACTGAAAAATATACATATTAGTCTCGGAAATCTCTCAGTCCCTTATTCTTTTACACATAAAAAACATTGAATTCCAGCTCTGATATAACATGAACGCAATATTTTAATTAAAAAATAACTTTGTAAATAATCTAAACAGAAAAAAAATCATTATTGTTTTATTTTTACTGCAGGAGTCTAAATAATTTAATAAAATAGCCAAACATGGCAACCTCGATGCTTATTTCTCGCTTTTTTGACTACAAGGGATACAATCACGGAATTGCGGAGAGCAAAAATTAGCGTTTTTGATTGGGTTTTTTATCAATATCTCCTAAACTAATTCGAATTTCGAAATTTAAATTAGCTGAGGTTCTTTCTCGAAATTTTCTGAATTCGTGGATACCTCGGTCGAAACTCAACTCCAAGCCGTTTAGGAGGAGATGATGCTACACACACACACACACACACACACAGACGCGCACAGATTTTAATAGTATAGATAATAAATATTTTGCTTTCAAAGAAGAGAATTTGTGTGTTTCCCAAAACGTACAAAGAATTTCATTACAGTTTCATCGTACGTTTCATTTCCATATGTACATAGACTTTCATTTCCTTTTGTACGTACAATTTTATCACATAAGCGTACGCGCGCGCAGAATCTCTTACTTTTATTTTTGATTTTTGTAGTAAGTTATTCAATTTCAGATGTGATTTATAGTTTGTTAGTTTACCAACCGAATGCTAAAATTACGAAGCAGTAGAATAGTTTAAAAAATTATTTCTAAAAACGAGTCCAGTGTGTGACGTAATTAATTAAAACCTTTCGTTTAAGAGATGATGTTTCATTTTCAAGAAGAAATTATATTCAAAGCAGCGTGTTTTTTGCTAAAACACGCCAACTCATCATATATACATAAGCTAGTATGGCATATATCTGCCATTGCATTTCTTTTGTGACTATTATGGGATAAAAATATGTTGTTCCTGAGGAAAATATTTTTTCGCCATTTTCTGCTACGATTTCAATTTTTTTTTAAAAATTGTGTTTTGCATGTGAAAGAAGTTACATCTAATATATGATAGAAATGACACGTAGCCTTAAAATATTCATTATTCACTCATTTTTTAAAAGTAGATAAGCCAGAAATTTTAACTTTTAGCTCCGCTTCTTTCTTTATTATAATGATTAATGATATTCATGTATTACATAAGTTACACAAAAAGGAAATTTAGGTTTTCCTCCCTCATGAATTGAGTTCGTGGAAATCAGAATTTATGTAAAACTTACTTTCAGCAAAAAGCGAATTTAAGAAACACTAGTAGTGTATCTTGAGAGCCAATTAAGGGCTTTTTTTAATTCGAACAAATGCGTCATTAAAAAGTAATTATGTTCAGACTTATTTCAAAAGTATTCGGATTTTATGCAAATGTTAAAAATGTAATGATAGGTATGTTATATATGAATTTTGCATAAATATATGAATTTTATTCCTATCAAATACCAAATTGGAAGGAATCTGAATGTTGTTTTAACAATATTTCGTTTCTGTAGAAAATATAGTTACAGAAGCTAAGATTATTATGATATTTTTATTTTGTGCTGTTCAGAACAGTTGTTAAAACGGAATCTCTCTTCAGGCATTTTAAATTAATGCAATGGTTTCCAAAAGTTAAGGGAAAATAACCAAAATAGCTATAACTCGCTCAAAAATAAGCCAATCTGTATCTGAAATCGGAATATTTTGTCAAATAAAAGTTGCTGAGTGAAGCTATAATATGCAATTTAGGGGCGTTTCAACGAGAATAAATAAGTTCCTAGGAGCGTAAGACTGCAAGTTTGAGATGGAGTCTGATATTTTTGTTGGGACTGTAAGGCGAGAACTAAGAGATAGCTAATTCTTAACAATGACCTCCAAGCATCATTTGCCCGATGAACTGTTATTAAGGGATATTGGGAGACCAGAGGCAGGACGAAGTCATACACGAGCGTGACCGGATGACTAAATACCAGTCCTGTGATTCATAGACTTTGGCACCAATATCTATATATACCTGTATAAGGGAAGATGTCCTGACTGACTGATTGACTGACTGATGATCATCGCCCAGCCGAATCTAACCGGAGATACACACATGACATTTTAGGAGTTTATAGCTTTTGTGCCCAAGGCGTCATTTAAGAAGCGATTTTTGAAAATTCGAACCCAGACCGGGGTGGCGGCTCAAAAAGTTCTTTTCGTGTTTCCCTCCATATCTCAGGGAGGAAAAGAGACAGCCGTAAAATTCTTGCCTTAAAATGTAACTAATACAAATACCTAAAAGTCATTTTCAGGATTTTTTAGAATTCGCACCCAAACGGACGTAAGGGGCCAAAACGTTCTTTAACGCTCTTTTCACATTTATCTTCATATCTCAGAGGGGAAAAAGAGATAGTCGTGCGTAAAATTCTTCGTTTAAAATGTAACTAGTTTAGGGTCTAAAACGTTCGTTTCACGTTTCTTTCATATCTCAGAGGGAAAAAATAAACAGTCATAAGACTCTTGCTTTAAAATGTAACTGATAGAAATACCTAAAAACCATTTTCAGGGTTTTTCAGAATTTGCACCCAAACGAGGGTAAGGGTTTAAAACATTCATTTCACGTTTTCCTTCATATCGCAGAGAAAAAAAAAGATAGCCCTAAAATTCTTGCTTTAAAATATAACTAGCAGAAATACCTAAAATCATTTTCAGGGTTTTTTAGAATTCGTGTACAAACTGGTGTGAGAGGCCAAAACGTTATTTTCATCTCATCTTATATCAAAGGCAAATGAAGATAGCCATAAAAATCTTGCATTAAAAAGTATGGAACACAAATTCATAATCTTTTTCAAGTATTTTTAAAAATCCCCCTCTCAATAGGGAGTAGTTTACAAAAGAAGGTGTTTTTCACTTTCTTTTTTTTAGCTCTTGGGTGCTGTTAATTTCAGTCATTGTCTACCTGGTGAAACGACGAATCAATATTAAAGGGTTGCCAGATTAAATGTGTAAACTAGCCAAGGTTTTCCGTTTTTGGTCAATTTTTTGCCAAGTTTAGCATAAAAAAAAAGTTCCCAAAACTGGACCCTGGTTGGCGATATTGCCCATATGGGATGCAGATCATCACATATCTTATTTTTAATTATCAATTACTTAATTGTTAATTATTTCTAAATTTAATCTGTGTTCAAAATTTATTCTTTGCACTTTCGATTCGGATATTTTTCGCTTCGCCTGTAAAGTTTTATTCATGCACCTGCCGTATTTAAAAGCAATCTTCCGTTTTCATTTATTTTTCCTTTTTATTTCACTTTTGCATTTGTAAAGCCTAGCGCTTCAGTTTCGATGGTTTGTTTATGACCATGTAAGGCATCAAATCTATAAATAACATTGGCTTTCATTTTGGGTTACAGTTTAGCTGATACTTTTTCCATTATTTATATGAAGGCGAAATTCCCCAGGTTCATAGCAAGGCCGTGATAAATGAGCAAGACTCGTACAGTAGCAAACTTTTACATTTTATTTTAACATATCAATGCATATAAAACTTCAAAAATATTAAGTCCTGTGGTGGCTGGGCAGATCCCAATGAGACGCAGCTTTACAGGTCAACAGTAAATGCGAGAATGATAGCGAGAAAAGCAAGCCAAGAGAGTAGTACAGAACTAGGGATGGACGTTCAAATTGGAGTCTCGCGTCTCGCAAAACAGCGAAAAGCTTTGTCTCGTCTCGCAAAAATCCCTATATCATAATGTTAAAAATGTTTGTCTCGTCTCGCAAAAAAGCTGTAGATCTCTGTCTCGTCTCGCAAAAAGTCGTCTCGCGTCCATCCCTATACAGAACCAAAACATGCCAAAGAACACGCCAAACAAAGTGCTAAAACAACGTGACGCCAGTAGGCATTAAATACATTTCTATATAATTATTTTTGAATCCCCGACGCGCCAACAGAATAAAACAAAAAATCTATCAGCAAAATTGTGTAATAATTGTATAATAATTGTAGCGAATATTGTAAAACAGTTTTTGTAGACAAATAAATCTATAACCAGAATATGTTTAATGTAATTTATCTATTTTCCATTTGTATTAGTTGGTTCAACAATACCCATTCCGTTCGAAGAACGGATACTTCAGCTTGTTAAGCATATGTATGCAATTCAAATATTAAGTCGCCGACGAAATTTTATGGCTATTTTTATGTTTCAAAATATATTAATTGTGATAGAACAGCAGAGATGAAGACGCTGTGTCATCCGTAACCTGGTGTACTTGACAAGAGGTATTTGGTATACTAAAATATTTTACACTAATATTCATTGAATCCTTCTCGGTTAAACATAATTTTTCTACTTATAAAAATATAGAACTACGAAACCTCTTTCGGTGTTTGGAAGCAAAGGGAAATGTTCCCAAATGCTGACTGAGATTCGTTAAAACGGGCATGTAGCATTTATAGTTCTTTTGCAGACGCACTCAAAAGAATTCCTATACAATGCACTCTATGGACAACCAAAATGCGTAAGTTTGCTTAAAGCGTATTTTGAAGATATTCGTTATGTTATCAAGGATTACAAAAAAAAATGTTGTTCATCTGAAATAGCGCCAGTAGCATTAATAGTTCATCTACAGGAGCACTGAAAAAAATTCGAATACATTACGGTCTAAGACTGTATAGAGGCATTCATTCATTTCAAGCGCAATAAATATATAGACGTTTATAACAGCTTACTCTTCACTTGAAGGATGGAAATAAAATTTAACGTTCTGTTACAGGCTCTCGCCAAATTCATTAATAGTGATACACAGATTTTTTGAGGGTATCCCCAAAATTCCCCAAGTTTGACAACGATATATCGCCAAATGGAACGCAGAAAAGATTGCTCTGGGTGAAAGTGTTTTATAATTATGCGTTTGGCATGATTTATCTTTCTTATTTACATAAACACTAATTTAAAAAGTTTGTGAAATGTACGTTGTCAGCAGTTTCACTGCGTATAAATCTTGCAGTAAGTATGTTTAATAGAATTCGCTGCTATACACTAAAAAAATATCGGTCAATTACAAAGAAATCTCTAGAAAACAAGGCTTCCATGTAATTTCTTAGTATTATTACTGAAGAAAGTCAAGTGTAGTCAAGTACAGTTCTATTGATATACTTCACTTTCTTTAGTAGTAATACTTAGGAAAATCGTGGAATCCTTGATTCCTAGAGATTTCTTTGTAATGGACCGATTTTTTTTATTTTTTTTAAGTATAGTTCAAGAAAATCCAGTTCTATACCCAGTTCTATACCAGTTAAACCCAAGGTTTTATTTTATCTTCAAAATATTTTAAGACTTTACTTCGTGCATTGGCTTATATTAAAAATTTACTTTGAAAAAGCGTTTTTTTTTTCCTCTAAGACAAACCTCTCTGAGCAAGCGCCTTTTTTTTTTTTTACTTACAGCCTACCACAAGCAGAAACAATGTATCGTGTTCGCTTGACTTACACCTCTTTGTCATACTATTTCTTTTGTCTCTTTCTGGCGAAATAAAGAAAACAATTTCTCATTTACAAAATGTTCTTCCTTTTGTAACTTGGTCCCAGTAGATGTGTACTGTTACATTTCAGGCAAAAAAGGGAAATAATATTTTGTTGCGGGGATTTATTCGCTGCATTACTTCAAAATAATCACTTCCACATCGAAATTTTTAAAAATCATAATTATAATCCAAAATATTTCTTAAATATTTTCACTAAGGATTCTGATTAAAAATGTTTTGTTATTTATATATTTATGTACAATTTTTCAAAGTTGTATTTCACTTTGTTCTTTAATGAAGATGAATACGATATCTGTAATTGTTAACGTATACCGAATCTTTGGTGTCAATGTTTTGGATTTTCAAGCAAATCAAAATTGAATGTTTGGAGCAATTTTATAAAACTTCTGGTGCAGCAAAAAAAAATTAAGTCGAAGTAATTCATCCACATAATTTTCACGATGTCACATCCTGTCTGATTAAGCATAATCTTTGTCATAGACGTTGTTAGGGGGAGGTCAAGGAGGGGCATATGTCCCCAAACAGAGCACTCAACGGTAGCATTGTTTATGAAGCCTTACCCATTGCATTTTAGGTAAATAGGAGGAGGCGCAAATTTTTATGTGGTCCCGGGCGCTGAAAACTTTTGCTACGCTTCTGATCTTTGTACTTGATATCCATCCTGAAATAATTTAAGGTTGTTTTCAGGTATTTAAAAAAGTTTTCCCAATGGAAGGTAATTTTTTTTTACTTTTTTTTTGCGCGAGACTCCATTTCAAGGCTGTCTATATCCTAAACCAGCCGTCAGAAAATTAAGAAATTTTGAGGAACAATCAATAAAGACATATAAATTTGTTTCCTGAGGCGGAGGATAGAAAAAAAAGATGAAAAGAATTATTTCCTAGTAACGCCACTAGAAGGCGTAATATTAATGCATTGTACGGGAGTATTCCTGGCAAATTGGAATCCAATATCGAAGTTTGGAATCCGAAAGGTATATGTGATTTTGATGTCATGAGTTTTAAATTGCACTAAGTTTCCAATGCAGCTTTAAACTCGTAACATCAAAATAACGTCGATTCCATTTTCGATTAGAAAACGATGTGCTCAGAGTCGCAATAACACCCCTTAACCACGCTACAGAAGAAAGAACAATATTAATAGGATCTTCGAGGATTTTTGAAGGTTTTCTCACAGCTTCAAAGATGTCAGAGAAGTTTTTTTAATTGAATTTTTTACAGTATTTTTAAATTAATACAATTAATAATTTTTTGGTGATATTCCCATCTATTTCTTTTTTTAATTTATAGAAATACCCATGTCGTTATTACAATGTTATAAAAGTTTGTACGTTTATACAATGTTATAAAGATGCAACATTTTACCAAACCATAGAACTGCGAAAGCTGGCTCCATAAAATGAAGAAACGCTATTTCAACATTTGGCCCTTCAGTTGAACCATAAACTGACTATGTCAAACCCTACATTGAAAAAAAAATTGAATCATAAAATCGAAAATATTGAATAATACATTGGTAAAATAATGAACTTTAAATGGCAAATATATTAAAAATGGCAGCACCTGTGAAAGCCACTTTTCAGTAACAGGAATGTATCCTGATTAAATTTTTAGCAAGCTGCTAAACCTGTGTGTTTGAATGACAACAGCGGTAATAGAGCCTGTATCTACTACTTCGTAAGCCTTCTAAACGTTAACCACTGAACCCAGAAAGGTTTTCTGCTCAGACATTCATAGAATTATCTTTTCAGGTACACCGTCATCACTCTTAGCTGCCTTAGCTGTATTTAACTGTAAGATATTGCCATATATGATGGTGAAAAGTTAACTCATGTCATTGTAAATTTCATCATTTGCAGCTGTTTTGAAAAATCAAATGAGCCAACTGCGATTGATTTAAGGCTCCATCAAATGGTTTAAGGTTGGCGAAGTTTTTTAGTGAGTACTATAGTGATCCATAAAATTTCAAAATTTTATGATCACGTGTTTCAGCTGTAGGCAACCTTGGAGTAGGATTTTTCAGTTATTGACGCTCTGTATGCAAATGAAAGCTTTATTCCAAGACGATAATGCATTATTCATTTCTTACTCTTGAAATAGAACACACGTTCATAAAGTTTTTATGCCTCAAATAGCAAGCGTGTGAAATATTGTACTATACTATTTAATCACTATGCATTTGCGTTCTTTCGACTTCAGTTTGAAATCAACTATCTTTAATGGCTCATGAACGATTCTTTATTCCCAATTTAGTCACTACATAGCGATTTATTAAAAAGATCTTGCGCTTAAAATAGATATTACGTGAAATTTATTGCACATGCTCAGCCATTACTATCAGATTTGAAAGTCTATTATTCTAGAAATGAATAATACAGTAGATGAATTTCCGTAAAAGAAAGAGTATAATTTTAGACATTCCTGGAATGAAGTCCATGCTGTAATATTCTATTGATTCAAAATGAATGGTTTTATTGGCTGTTTCGGAAAACTTCGACAATTTTTAAGGTTTCCTTAACATCTGATAAGTAAACGGATTTTCCCTAAAGTGTATTTAATTAGTTAACTTATTAATACTTTAAAGACATTTAAAATATATTATCTCTTAGAATGTGGTTATGTAGGCAGTTTAGTTTTAAAATAAATTTTTAAAGCTCCTCGTTTTTAAGAGTTTGCGTACAATCATATTTTGAAATTTAATGCATCATTAATCAACCATCAACGTTAAAATTAATTTTATTTAGCTTATGAATAGGATGAGATTTTTTTTTCCAAGGTTGGACACATGCTCATCAGTCATTAGCCACTACTACTTTGGCTTGAAAAGTTTGCCATTTTATTTGGGGACTTATTATTTATGAAGAGACGGACTAGTTAAAACTCAAGCCCAAGCTGGAAGTCGAATCTAGATTCAAGGTGAGAAGTGGCTAATTCAGTGGCTAAGGATAGAATGGCTCCTTAGCCACTGTCCACTTAGTCGGTTCTGATGAGGTATAAAACAGCTATTAAAAGATTAGAGTTAAAATAAGCAAATTTGGATGCTAAAAATTATATTAAATAGTCTGCATGCAGTTTTATTATATCTCCTACACATAATATTACTGAATGAAAGATATTTTGTATATGTATCTGACTAAATAAAGGTTATTCAAAAAATTAGTTTTTTTTCTGGCACAAAAGAAAAAATAAGTAATAACCGCCTTCTCAAAGGGTTAAGCCCTCCATCGATCGATTTTTAATGGTTTTCAAATGAAAACAATGACCAAGAGTTGCCTGTACATTGTCCTCCTACCATACACTGAGTTACAGTGGATCCATATAATTATTTCTACGGATTATATTGAGTTCATATCTGGCCAATTTGCTTATAATTGGATCCATCCATGTAAACAAAGTTTTTATATTGCCATCGAAAATGTTCGTCTTTGTAAATTCACCTCAGCCATTTACTTTTGCTCTGGGCGCCGATGTGCAAAAGCTTAGGCTCCTGCCAAATAATCAGACTGGCGCTGGGCTCCCACAAGGAAGCTTATTCCTCATTCTATCTACCTACTCAAAGGATGAGAGACTGAGTCAATCTTAACCCTTTGAGGCGCAATCCATTCCCAATGCTGAAAAAAGGGCAGTCGTTGCCATCGCTCGACTTAACTACCAGCATGATGGCGAACGATTGAAACGTTCATCTCGTTCCACAGATTAGAGACCATTTTTTGACACAGCTGGCTGTGCCGCCATCTTGCTGGTAGTTAAGTCGAGCGATGGCAACGACTGCCCTTTTTTCAGCATTGGGCAATCTCTCCAGCTGTTCTCGCATTCTTCCATTTTCCAGCAGATGTGAGTGCCGTTAAAAATAATCGTGACCATTTTTTGACGGGAAATGACGTGCTAAAAAGTAAAGGATTCTCTTGGAGCTATGTCACCCACAACTATTTTTATAGAAATCAAATCTATTCTTCGTGACTGGCAACAGTCAAAACGTCAGAGTTTGGTGTTCCCAGAGCGGGAACACTACGCGTTAAAGGGTTAACCAGCCGAGGATCGAACTTTGGACATGTGACGTGGCAGCGCAACACGCTAAACGTTACAACACTAGTCTTGACTGTGCTATAGTAAAGCATTCAACTGCTAAGCTGCTAGTGTGCTCCTCTGAAAACATCTGCGATGTCCCGCAGTGGTCTGGGCGCTAAACTCCGTTCCCATAAGAACACGGCAAGTGAAGCACATCCGCTTGGCCAGTGCTTGGGAGGGACTTCCCCTCTCGCTCGTCTGTGGAACCGTGTACGTAATAGGAGCTGTGCACGTAAAATCCGTCGTGCTCAAAGTCCCCAAGTTGTTAACGATACTCTGGGGTGCGATTCAGGGTGGTCCCTCCCTGAATTGGTTCAATTACGGACCCCGAGCTGACGACTTCCTCTCACTGGCTCATTGAAATGCTGCTATTAGGGGTCTGTACGCAACGCGGTTCTAGAGGCATAGCACACATCTGCGATAGGAATGTTCTTTTAAGTATTGTCTGTCGAATCAAGCGTTGACGTCTTCGAACTCATGTCAGGACTTCCTCTAGTTTGTTACCGTTCTGATGCTTTGATTTTCATTGGAACACGTAAGTGCCTTTTCTACAAGCGTCAATACGCTTTCGAAGTGTGATGTCACAGTAATGGTGCTGATTCCCCACAAATTTAGTTCTAATGTTAATTTGCCAAAGGGTTCTCTAAAGTGAATTATTATTAAAATATAAACGTTGAATAAGACCTTTCACGTTGCTTCTCCGTAACAGTGCAGTAAGTTACACTATTGTACAAGTTTGGAGTGACATTGAATTACTATAAATTTAATTAGTACTGCAATTTATGTTTTATTATACTGGATGTGACTAGTACGCTAGTATTGAAAGCGGTCTTCAACATAAATAGTTTCTTAATCACTCGAGTATAGACTGTATCTGCTTTGATACTTATTGTTTTACACTTCTGTTAATATTCAGAAAAAGCAAAAATCCTAATATCATTTAAAAGTTGCTAAATCCTATATGTAAGAAATGTTTTTAACGGATTTCCTCGTTCAAATAAAACATCAGTTTGTTAGACGATAGATTATGTGTGAATCTATTTTCACTATGTTTTACTTTTTAAACAAAGCTCTTTTCCGAATAATTAATTTAAAATATGTTTTTTCATTTGGATTAGGCAATAGAAACAAGATCGAATTTTACTGTGAAGCAAATTAAATTTATAAATAAAATGTGGAGACTTATATATATAATTTATAGAACTTCCTACTATCCATTTCTTGTTAATTGTATTGTATCCAAGTATCATTTAATAGCAATTTAAAAGCATTTTAAGTGGTTTACCGGTTGAAAACATATAACGATTTATCCTATCTTGCACATCTTCTGTACACATAAAGTGAAACATGCAATGATACATAAAAATCCTCTTTGAAAATACCGTAAAAATACGTTTTTCTAAGCCTCATCCAATTATACCTAAGTTCCTCCAACTGGTCCAAACAGTTCTTATAAAGACCGCAAAGAAAAATGCCTCAATTTTCTCTAAGTACTTGTAATTTAGCTAGAGACCTATCATCACGAAGTAAACATTTTCTGAGAAAAGAATGGCAAAACTTTTACCTAATAAAACTGGGGTTTCTAGAGATAACAGTCTCTTAAGAGCAGTATTTTTTTCTTTCGTTCTTTTTATACAACACTTCAAGTTATACCGATGTTTTATTTATTACCGTAAAAATATATTGAAGGAAAAGCAACTACGTGTTCTTAAATAATGAACTTACTTGCACGAGCTTGTGCAAATCTTTTTAACTTGAATATTTAATAGATGATCTGATTTAAAATTTATAGAAATACAATTTCGTGGGCATTACGTACTTTTAACTGGCTTTCATGTTTTATGGGGATAAAATTTTATCGGTTAAAGTTTATGTAGAAGACAAATTTTTAGTACTTTGCAGTACAATTTTCGCTGAAAAGAAATTGTCAAATAAATTTTTCAGATTTGGGATAAATTTTGAATGTGAATAACGTAATTTTTCGGAACGAACTGTAGTAAATTTGGTATGCATTTGTCTCAATATTGTTAAAGTCTAGGTTTCATGCCATCTTCGGTATGACATTATCGGTACGGTGCCAGTCGCATAATGCCTGCCGATACCAAAGCGTTCCACTCACGGCAGTACTCGAAATTAACGGTGGTCCGCTGGTCCTAGACCACAAAAGTATGTAACGGACCAGCAGAATACTAATTTTGGATGGTCCATTGGACCAATAACGTTTTATTTACTACCTCTTAAATTTTATATTTTGCTCTAGAAAGTAAAATATATATATAATTTAAGTAAAGCATGATTTTCAATTCAATTCGATTTATTTTTAAGTTAAAAAATCCATTTTAAGAAACACATAAGTTAAAAACACGTGTCATACGATTCTAGCATCGTACCATATGTACGATTTGGTGGATTTAATATTCAATAATAGGTATTTTTCACTTTTAATTAAGCTCTTAATCGAAATATACATTGTTGATTTAATTTCTTTTGTTTTACAGTTTTTTTTAACCATGTGCATAGACTAGAGATAAAGGTTACGGAGCAGGGAAGTCATGGAGTCACTGGTCTTTCGGACGACCCCTGCTCAAGTGTCCTTAAATGAGAGTGATGTTTTTACAGTTATAATACCTTGTTTGGAAGAAATCTACCGTTCCTAATTAAAAGAAACAAAGGCAAGTGAAAAGAGTATTCCACAGATTGGGAGGAAGCGATTAACTGAAGTTACCAAATAATGTTTTAATTAATCATCAACGTATATCATTTATGCAACAAAACTGTCACACAAGAAAATATTATGCTGAATTTCGCGATTATAAAATATTTTCCAATACGATCTTATTTGTGCTTAAAACACTACCTGAGTGCAAATAAAATCGTATGAAATTGAATGGTTAACCTATTCGCTTTCATAGCTGCCAAATTAAGTTAATCATAGTTGCTTTCAAGACGCAGCGGGAAAACGCAGAACGCTGGGCCTGAGCGAGTCATTCAAAGAACCAAGAAGGGAAGCAAGGATGGGCGAAGGAAAACCGCTAACACTGTGTCTTCACGTCGCTGGGTGAGAGTACGTTAAAACAAATAAAGCACAAAAATATTTTTTCCATTCTTCTTATAGCCTAAATACCGGCTGATCCAAAAGTCAGGACAAACTTTAAAAATTAATAATTCGAAAACGAATCAAGATACAAAGATACGGTTTGCACCAGACGGATGGAAACGAAACAGTGTTTTGTGTGGCAACGAAACGAAAATAGTTCTCTTGGTGTCCAATAGATGGCACTGTCGGATTTCTGATATAGGATTATACAAAGCGACAAGCGATATAAAAGGGAGCAACTGGAGCAGGTAGTGGTAGTCGAAGCTTATGCGCGTGAAAATGCTGTCCATGGTTGAGAAAGCCCTCTGAGTCAAACTTTGGCCGCATTCGTAAACACCAAACGAGTTGCACTCGTGCAACGAGTTTCCATCCAAGGTGTTCGTAAAGGAAACTGAGTGCATTCAGTTTAAAAACTCGAACGTTCGTATACAAAGCTCAGTGCAATTAGTTTAAAACGAAGTAAACCGACAGCGATAAAGGTTGATTGAGTCTGTTTAGAAGATTAATTGGTGCACATTGTTGCTGTTCACATATGGCGTCTGTTGTTATGGAAAAGTATGTTGTTATGAAAAGTATTTTACGTTTGCTGAAGCTGCAAATATTACTTTTTCGAGGAGGAAATTCATGCATGCGCTAGAAACTACTACGAAGGTACATAATTTTTCGAAGGTAATCATTTACTTGTATTTTTAGTTTTAGTAAATTCAAAAATGTATGTTTTAGTGTTGAGATTGAAGTTAATTCAAACGGTTATTAGCAAAATTTGAACTTCTCTTGCTAAATACTCTTGAAAAAATGAAGTTGAAATTTCTAAATTTTGATATGTGCACTTCAATTATGGCCAATCTTTCTTTTAAAAATCCTGTTGATTTTATATTGAGTATGTACTAAAATCTCTCCTCAGAAAAATTAACGCATTCGCGAATTGTAAACAAACACGTCTCCTAGGCGACGAAACTAAATAAACTGAAGGTGTTCGTAAAGTCCAAAGAAACTGATAACCACTGACAGCACTGAACACACGCATTCCAGTTTTCTTACGAAAACTCGTGCAACGAGTTTGTCGTATACGAATGCAGCCTTTATTATAAGAATGCGGAAAGTGCCACAGCGGCATTGCGAGCATATCGCTACATGAAGGGCATGCGAGGCAGAAAAGGACCAAAAACGCCTTCTGCATTGATCAAAATGATGAAGAAATTTGAATCTACCGGATCTTTGGCGTCACGTGCAAGAAGTGGTCGTCCCTCAACAGCCGCTGCTGTTGTCACGACCGTGGAGCAGACGGTGCAATCCATGTCGGCGATTTCTGCACATGGGGAGAGCAGTGCCCGAGAAGTTTCGTGGCAGACAGGAGTGTCGTACGGAAGTGTGTGGAGAGTACTGCGAATAACTCTGAAACGGTATCCCTAAGTTCCAACATAGCCAAGAACTGAAACCTCCTGACTTCGACTCTCGTCGAGATTTTGCCAATTGGGTATTCAATAAAATGGGAGAGCAGCACGACTGGCTTCACACTGTGCTTTGGACAGATGAAAAGTCAAAAAAGTCATTAAAGTTATTTTCAATATTTTCGACAGAGAATATTCTTATAACTCCATTAATGTATTCATTTTGTCTAGCTTTAAATAGATGAACACAATTTTACCAAGGTGGTCACTTTAGCAAGTTCCACCGTATTTGAATGGACGACGGCACCCTGATACGGCGGGGGGAAATCTTTCGTTGCTCTCTCCATTTTATAGGGGACGGAGTTTGCGGTTTAGTGCAGAAATATTTTATCGGTTAACCCCGAATTGTCATTAAAAAGTCGTAAAATTTGCGACGAGAATGCCCTCTTACACACTGCAGTCACGTTAGACGCAGCGGCAATCAGCATCGGCCTTAAGTGATGCCGAAGCATAGACGAACAATCCAACCTTCCGCAATTTGTACAGCTTTCATTCTTTCAACTGCTCTCATAAGTTGTCCACACCACCCAGACGGAGTGGCGGATTATTGAAAGTTTGTCGGGGGGGGGCGGTTAGTCTGTCGGTGGGGGCGGTTAATTAGAAGATTAACATATACAACCATTTTATGGAAGCGAAATAGGATCTTTTACATTAATTTCTCTTTTCTCGGGGGGGCGGTCGCCCCCTCCGCCCCCCCTTTATTCCGCCCTTGCCCAGACGTATGGGTACAAATCCTTATTATAAAAGTAAAACATATTCTAAGATATCAGACAAAGCGAGTACCAGGCAATGTATAGCTGGCCTGGTTTTAAAAGAGAAAGCTCAAATTAATAGCAAGTAATAATGATAATAGTTGTAAATAGCAATTGAGGTTGGTTTACTACAGTCCTCACAGAAAAGGATGGGAATTACTTAATCTGGAAAACTTAATGCCATCCTAAAATGCGAAAATGCATGCTGTGAACACTGTATATTGCACGATGGCTGTGAAATGGTTTCAATAATGCATTCAGCAATTATACTCTGTACACACTAAAATGTTAATGGGTAGGATCCGCGGACAACAACATGAATAAAGTTCTCGTTGCTCATTAGCCACGTCTTGTCGTCACTACAGGGGTTAAGGCGACATTTTTCTGGCGAAATTTACGACTTTTAATAACCAGTCTGGATCTACCAACAAAAGATTAATGTGTTAAACTGAAAACCCTGCAGCAACGGAAGTATTGTATATTACGTATGTACAATATACGTAATTGTATAGTACGTAGCAATAACATAGTAGTAGGAATTAGGTGTATCAGAAGGTAATGTCCATTTTTCGTACGTCAATATTTTGCCAAGCCAAAACTACTGAAGCTAATAATTCGAAATATGGCTCGTGTGTGAGTTTTTCAGCGTAGGTGCTAGATTGGAGAGCATTTTCCAAAATTCGTGACTTATGGGGGATAGGGGACCAAAACGTTCTTTTCCCATATCCTGCTTGATCTCAAAGGAGGAAAGAGATATCCGTAAAATTCTTGCTGTAAAATGCTGTTAACACTCACGATTACTTAAAAATTGGTTTCAGAACATTTCGAATATAATCCTCCAAGGAGGAAAGACGTTGAAAAGAGGAAAGGGTGGCCATTTTTCCTCAAAGAAAAACAATATATTAGCTCTAAAATTATAAATATTAGCTCTAAATTTCTAAACGATAATTTTACGGCCATTACTTTCCGGCACACCAAATAGTTATCGCAGTTAAATCACGCGCCGACAAATCGAAAACATAACCACGTTAAAATTTGTTGGTAAGTGCTAAAAAAGGTTAAATTACTGTTGCCTGCACTTATTTGTTGGTTACGTGAAATGTCCACCAATGACATGCATATGTTTATATATATTAAATTTTCAGACAGAAATATTTCAACTTTGTAAATTTCCTTGAGATATTTTCAACTTTCAAATATTTTGAGTTCCTTGAATATGCCTGCATTATACTCACAATTCATTTTTGAATAAATGAACGTTACTTGTAGGAGTGTCCTTTTTTTATTACTGCACTCTTTTTCTCGTAAAACGCCTGACATTTTGATGTCTCACTTTGTGACGTTTTGAAAACTTTCCAGAATTGATGCTTTCCTTTTAAGCACAGAAGTATAATATTTTTGCGCTTGTCGTTCCCATATGGCTTTTCTTTAGCTTCAAGTAGATTTAAATTAATTTAACTTCGTAGCAAGACAAAAGATATAAGAAAAGTCTACATACATTAGATGTATTTTATTTTTAACACTTTCTAACAAGGGTTTTGTCTGTCCGTTTGTAAATATGCATGAGATATTACGATATATTTATAAGTACTATATTATTCCCTTATGTAATATACCATGTGCCCTGCTGAAAATGGTGCATGTAGCATTTATTTCCTTTTACAGGAGCACTCAGGGGCCGTAGCCAAGGGGGGTGGTTAGGGGGGTCATAACCCCCCCCCATGAGGAATTTTTTGCCATACAAAATGTATATTCTTCACTCCCTTATCACACACATGTATGCATATATGTGAGTTGCAGTAGTCCTAACCCCCCCCCCCATGAAAAATTTCTGGCTACGCCCCTGGGAGCACCCGAAATAATATAATCCAAATACATTACTCTGACATTGTTAAAAGTGTATTTTGTAGATATTCGTCTATTTCAAACAAAACAAAACTGATAAATTATTAAGGATTACGAAATAATGCTCTCCATCGAAAACTGTGTATTCGAGTATAGTTGTAAGGCGAACTCAAAGTGTGTGCGTGTAATCTTTACGCGCGATTGAAGTAAAACTTTTTTGACGTTGGATTCAGTTACAGCCAGATTCATTTTCTTTGTGGTGTTCATCCCCATGTTCTTAAACCGTCGTTCCGTCTGGAGGTTGGGTTAGAATCCAGGGAGTGTCCATGTATTATCCTTTAACTGTGTTCTTAAATCGTTTGCAGCCGGGGTTTGTTTCTTTGTGGTGTTCCATACCTGTGTTCTTAAACCGTTGTTCCGTCTGGAAATTGGGTTAGAATCCAGGAAGTGTCCATGTTGTAGTATTATTCTTTAACTGTTTTCTTATGCCATTGTTCCGTCTGGAGGTTGGGTTTGAATGGGGGGAATGTCCATAGTCTAGTATTATACTTTAACTGTGTTCTTTAACTGATGTTTTCCTCTGTTTGTTGGGTTCGAATGCAGGTAGTGTACATTTTTTTTGTGTGTGTGTTTTTCTATCACAGTGTTCTTAAGCGTTGATTTCGTCTGTTGGTAGGTTTCAAATTATTATTCGTGTTTTTAAACTGCAGGTTCTGTTTATTGTTTAGGATTGATTGCAGCCAGGGTCCGTTTCTTTGTGGTGTTCCATCCCCGTGTTAAACCGCCTCCGTCTTGAGGTTGGGTTAGAATCCACGGAGTGACCATTTGTTATTCTTTTATTCTGTTCTTAAACCATTTGCAGCCAGTGTTTGTTTCTTTGTGGTGTTACATCCGTGTTCTTAAACCGTTGTTCCGTCTGGATGTCGGGGTAGCATAAAGGAGACCACATGTCTTCGAAATTCGAGGACAGTCCCCAAATATAGATTTTTTTTTACTTAATCCCTAAAAATACCTTGACTTCTTGGGGACGCGAAAAGTCCCCAAATTTAAAGATTTGTACTTTTTTCCCCTGAAAGTTTCCGTTTAGTTTATTTCTTTCAGAAAAAATTGAAGAAAAATAAAACAACTAAAAGCGCCTTCTACTCAGAGAAACAATGAAATTCGATCTCTGAAAACGTTTGTTGTCATTGTATGTGTAGTGTGTACAGACATTCAATAAAGTATTCGACTATGAGTCAAATTTCCCATTTCAGTTTTGTTAATCATTAATCACTTTTCAGGAACAACCATGCTTTAAATATGAAATTGAAGTACGAAATTTTTCTTGCACTCGAATACTTTTTTTAGAGGGTGTAAAAGGTTTCATGAAAAATGATCACAAAACGAGCCAATGTAAAAAGCTATGTCTTCTGAAAAATACAAATACTGTGCCAAGTATTAAATTATCAATAAATTGCAATATTTCAACATGGTTTTCCTTTCATATTTCTGGTTTAAATAAATATTTATAAATACTTCCATTAATTTATTAGAAATAAGAATACACAATTGATATAAAGAGCTATTAGCATGGTAATATGTTGTGTCCTCGAATAAGTCCCCAAAGATATTTTCTAGTGTCTCCAAGTTTTCCTTGGATTCCAGGACAATGCTTGATTTGTCCCCAAAATACTGTTTAGAAATATGGTCAACTTAGGTTAGCATCCAGGAAGTGTCCGTGTTGGACTATTATTCTTTCACTGTTTTCTTAAAACGTTTTTCCGTAGGATTTGAATCGAGAGAATGTCTATGTTGTGGTATTTTTCTTTAACTGTGTTCCTAAACTGGTGTTTTCTGTTGGTTGGTATCGATTGCACATAGGGTCTATTATTGCCTTTTTCTATGGCAGTGTTCTTAAACCTTTGATTTCCTCTGCTGGTTTTGTTCGAAGTATTATTCTGTTTCCGTGCTCTTCAAATGTAGTTTTCGTCTGCTAGTTTGGCTCGATTGCAGGTTCCATTTCTTCATGTTTTTCTATCACCGTGTTCTTAAACCGTAGTTTTCGCCTGCTGGTTGGGTTCGATCGCAGGCAGCTTCCGCTTTTCCAAAACCACGTGAGCGTTACTTCCGTCAGAAAAAAAATCTGAGTTACTCTCTAGTTGCGCCTAAAGAAGTTTTACTTCAAAAATTCCATCACATTGCGATCTATAGCAGTTAAGAGACATTCATCCATTTCAAGCCCCAATACAATAAGCACATAAATATTTATAACAGCTATGTTCATTTAACAGATAGAAATAACATTTAAAGTTCTTTTAAGGTGTCTGGCAAAAATACACTTATAATGGCATACAGCTTTTTTAGCGTTATTTCCAAAATCTTTTCAAGTCTGGTGACAGTGCATCGCGAAGTTTTGAGAAAAAAAAAAAAAAAAAACTCTTGTGTTGAAAGTGTTTTATAATCGATGCGTTTAGCATTATTTATTTCTCCTTCTTTTTTATTTATTTACATCAAATATAAAAGATTATTTTTCCCCGTTTTGTATAAAAAATGTTTCAATTTCTGAGAATTTGCGTAAAATTGTGTACGCCTCTTACAACACAAGACAGCGAATACAGCTCAATCCATTTCAAAGCAGCTGATAACTTGCCACAAAATCTATCGTTGCCAAACATCTCAAATGAAATATTGAATCAATGGAAGAAAGAATTTCTTCTTGTATCCAATTATCTTGAATTTTCTTATCTAAACAAGAAAAACTAATTGAATCTCAAGGAATGAGCTTCCTGAAAATGTACATCGGATTTACCAAATTAAAAAATGAAATATGATGCAAAAGAACAACAACTTTCGCAGATTTTAATCACAAATATATTTCTAAGTACTTCATTTTTTAGGCTTTGCTTCTTTTTTTTTTCATCGTTCATCGTTAAGAAACAGTATTTTCATCACTTTTTTTCCGCATCGGCGGAAAATGCATGAAGAAAGTAATATTATCCATGTGTATTTCATATTTCAACATTTTACAGTTATATTCGAGTCAATCGGGGTGGTTGGAAAATTATTTCTTAACGTTCTAAGTTTTTCTCATTATGAAATCTTAGATTCACATTTAAAATATACTGTAAATCACATTAAAAATATACTGTAATTTACTTTTTGTTTCCTCGATCTGTTTATGGATTTTTAAAATATTACTTTTCATAAAAGTAAATTAATCTAAAGTGAGACACTATTGTTTTTAAATGGTTTCTAGCACTAAAGAAACGAGAGCCAGAAGTTGTCAGGTATCTGCTCTTCCAGCTTTATTTATTAATTTATTTATTTTCATCTAACCTGAACTTTTTAAAATCTTTCATGTATTTCATTTTCTTTTGGATTCTGGCAAAAACCGTTTAATTAAATGGTATCTTAGAGCATTAAAACCAATTAAAACTAAGCACAACTTGCGCTACGCTCAAACTGTATTTTTTATGAGATTTTGGAGTACGGTGCCTCAACAGTTATTATTCAAAAATAGATAGTCTGTGACCCTGACTGATCGATTTAATTCATTATTTCTTAATATTTAAGCATCATGGAAAACATGTAATTATATGTATTTTTCCTGTTTTGAAAGGTCGTTTCAAACAAGTGTGTAGCCAAGAAAATTTTTCTGTTAGGATAGGAAATATTAGCTTGCACAAATTAAGGCAATTTCTTCACGGCAAAAAAAATCTCAAAGTTCGTTCTAACCAGCACGAAAATTTTGGGCAAAAATATATCCAAAAGTTCCCTAGCTATGCCCCTAGTTTCAGGTAAGGGGAGAATAGTAACGATCCAACCAAGTTGGTGTCCTGGAAACTTTAGATGGCTTAAAAATTCCCATCACTTTTTCAAATAATGAAACAAAACATCTTGTCAATTTTAAAGTTTTTTAGTTTTAAACGTCGTAATTCTTTGCCATAGCCCTGTTACTAAAGCTACGACAGCGTTATTTGAGATCAGAAAGAACGTGAAAAGTGTTTCGCAAACAAATCTATTCGCTTTCAAAGTGCTTTTTCGGTATAAGCTTTTGTCTTTCTGGTTTAAGTTCTAAAATAACGTCACATGGTGTAGACAACTGTTTTATGTTGTCTTTTAATTCCTAAAGCTTGATCGATGTGTAATGCCAGTCATTCTTCAGAACACCTTGGTAAAATTTTACAGTACAAAAAAGTCTTTAAAATATTGTTCATATCATAGCCATAGAAATATCCGCATGAAACATTGATTGTTTCGTGAAATTTTTGGCTATCATAGTTGTCGTAAAAGTAAACCCTATCAAGTAATTTTTCCGTAAAGCTTGCTATCCTCACTAAGTTTTTGATACAGTTTAAAATTCGTGATATGAAAATGATGTCAAATTCACTTACGATCAGAATTTACATTAAATAACTAATTTCATATTTATTTTAATTCTTACCATAGTAACAGACTCCATTAGCATTTAAAGAAGGGGGTTCCGCTCTTCCTCCTCCCTTCCAAAATTTCAATTTTTGTTAACAAAATAAAGTCTTTTTGTGAAAAATTCTGCATTTTCCAAAGTTTGGACCCACTTCGAAATGCTTTACTGAGTACGGCCTTGTCCATTACTGCCACTTAAGCTGCCAAATTCAACATTAAAATGAAACATAAGCTAATTTTTTAAAGCTCTTAGTTTAGGAAAATGAAAATACATGATATGAAAAAAAAATAAACAATATTTTACAAGAGTTTTTTAAATTATTAGATTCTTAATGCTACTGCAGCTGTTTTGCAGTTTTTTCCTCCTTATGTCTGGCAACAAACTTTTCAATTTGCCCGAAGCGTCACACGTGTACTGTGCTCTTACCCACAGCAGATGCAACGAACTTTTGACCTCCTACATGATACTTGTCCTTTAATTTTAAATCATACTTTCTTTTACAACAAAATTATTCAATTCTTTCGTTGCTAAAAAACCAAAAAAAAATGGCTTCAAAAACTTCACAAATTAGCTAATTAGATTCAAAATGTTGTTCTACTTTAAATTTTGTAGAAGGTCTCCGAATTAATATTTCTTTGTCGTTTAACTTTGAATGAAGACCTTAATGTGCATTTTATATTTGAAAGTTCTTTAAAAGTATAACATTCTGATTTTCAGGATGCGATAGTGAAAATCCGTACATGATACGTCTTCTTGCTGAATTTCATTTTCTATTTTTAACGTGGCAATATAGTGAACATAAACGAACGTGCATCACATTTCCTTCGCACATACGTCAACAATCTTCGAAATTATCCAGAATTGCACATACGCGCACTATACCTTTTCCCCTTATCAGATGCTGATAAATCTGGTAATGTCTATGGATGGATTTACTACAGCTCTTTTACAGTGTGGCAACTGTTTAAAAAGCATTTTAGAGACATTAATTGACCATAGGCACAACAAAATTAGTACTTTTTTTACAGCAGCATGCTTTCTTTCGAAAAAGGTGGAAATTGGAAAATACTTTCATAGATTACTCTGTAAAGTCGGTAGATTAAAAAATCTCAATATTGATTGAAGGGTTGTAGTTCTATATGCTTTATTTTTATTACGGCCAAGATGGTGTAGTAGTTAACGTACTATTCTATCACACCTTGGGTCCAAGTAACGTTGGCTGCTGAGTACCCAATAATAAATTGGCGAAAAATTCGGGGTTTAATAGTGGTGAATGTCTGATAAGCAAATGTCCGCCCTTAATTTAAAAAAAAAAAAAATGCGCAATCTTTTGTATGCGAAGAAGTAAGAAAATTGTGTTACAAAATGTTTTATAGTCCATGAATTTAACATTATTTTTCTTTCTCATTTAAGTATTAGCATTTACTCTCATAAATAAACTCTTTTTGTTTAATCCTATGTGTTATCTGAAAAGAATAAAAATTGTAATATATAGAATGTAAAATGCGCTTCATATATATCATTTAAATGCTGTTTCCACTAATTCTTTACTAATTTTTTTTAAACATTTAAATATGTATCTCGAAGGATATAAATATTTTGTCACAAAGGAATTTACTCTAATCCTTTTCTTTAACAGGGAAAAAAAGGGGGTAAATTCGTTCCAATCTACCGATTCCACAAATGGGCAGAGAGCTGATAACTCACCTGCGATCGATCGTTGCCAGGTTTTGGAATTAAACTTCCGATCAATAACGGTACGAAGTTTTATGTCATTCGAGTGAGCTTGTATTTTCCTACCAAAGAAAAGAAACTGATTAAATCTTGCGGCTGAACGATTGGCACAGTATAAAAATACAGTGAGAGAGTTCATTTGGAAGGAAAGAAACGACTGGAAATAGTACACGCTGGCCCACCCATCGTAAAACCTTGAGTCATATTAATAACTCGCTGCGTTGCCCGGGTGCATAGGTGTTAGGGTATAATCTGACGAAAAAATTTGTCGGCTGACGTCAATCAGCGATGCGATGATATGTTTTGTTTTTCATAAATGCACATATTTTTAATATTTAAGCGTTTTTTACATTTCTAACCCTATATAATTGGTCTGTATAGGGCTATGCTTACTTAAACATTTTGAGTTAACTTTTCACTAATTATTTTAATCACATTATATCAGTCACAGTATAGTTATATATTTATATTTTATTTACCTCTGGCTTCGCCGCCGGCGTGATATTCGGTTTTACATGATGTTTTGGAATGTGCTACAAAATTTAGAAATCTATGAAAATCAAGGGAACAGTTGTTTTTTTTTTTTTAATGCATTAAGAATGTTATGTTTTCGTTACATTTTCCAACAGGGTTGCCAAGTTGTGCGGAGGGGGGGGGGAGATTAAATTTTGAATGTCACCAAGGTTCAACTTTTAATACTTTATCTCCAAGTTTGGTGGCAAAAGATAAATCCCCAAAATTCAACCAATAATTTGGTTGATGGTTAAGAGGGATAAAGGAGGAGGTTAAACAGGTTAAGAGGATAAAGGTTAAACAATGATCTCTTTATTATAAATTGCTAATTAATCACATTCAAACTCTTGAAATCAACAGGTTCAGTTTCGCCTGAATACATAGGTACTGCATTATGAAGTTATCAATATAGGATTTCCAGGAGTCAAATTTAGGATTTCCAGGAGTCAAATGTAGCTGCCGATTGACCATTAAGATAAATGAGTGTCAGTTGAAAAGTAATTTTATTTTTCTCACTTTTGATACATCCTAGTATTATTTGGCGGCAAACGCTAAAATTTTCAACATACGATATCTCGGAAACTGTTAAACTTAAAGACAGAGGGTTTTTTTTATTAACCTTCAACAAGCAACTACACAAAGCAACATTTTTCCGAATATCAGTGATAGGAAATGAGGGACCATATAAAAATTAAATATTGTATTTTAATATCTATACTGCCCCTTGTAAAAAAAAACCAAAAAATCCCACATCTGAAAGCTACTCTAAATTGACAAACTTTTCTAAATAAAAGTATGTTTCTATCAGTGGTGGCTCCTCCATTTGAGCACACGAGCACGTGAACCAACCAAAGGAAAAAACTAACGAATAAACACATTAACAAATTAAATTTAAAAGAAATATCAAGCACACTTCTAGATTTATGTGAATTTGAAATATGAATTTTACTCTCCCCCCTCCTCCCACTATTATTAAATAGGCTTATTATAGCTAACGCACTGTAGTGTAAGTTACAACAGCAGTCATGAATCAATCGCACGTGCGAACGGAAAATTTTCCCCCTGAACCGCTCTCTGGTATGAGAAGCCGAGACAGCTGGAAAAGTGTACGGCACAGATGAAATCATTCCGTTCGCGCAGTTTCATCGTGCACACAGCTCCAATTTTTGCGGTATAGCTTCCGGATTTTCAAATGGTTTGTTACGTTCGGTTAGTTAATTATTTTTTTTTTCATTTTCTTTATATTTTTTTATTTCTATCATTTTTCTCTAATTTATTTTTTTTTACAAACTAGTTTTAAGTAAATTAGATGCGAGTGAAGGACGTATTTCGCAGCTAAAGCAATGGCATTTTTCAATAGTATCCTTTGAAAAAAAAATGGAAATAAAATGAATCAAGACAGTACCTTTGCTAAAACTTATCTTGGTGACGAAATGTAACACAAAAGATGCAAGGCCGTACCTAGGGGGGGGAGGACCCCCTGGTCCTCCCCCACCCCCGAAATTTAAAATTTTGTTAACAAAACAATAATAATGAAGCCTTTTTGTGAAAAATTTAGCCTTTTTCACCTTTTGGGTCCCCCCCCCCTGAAATTTTTTTCTGGGTACGGCCCTGCAAAGACGACTTGTTTTCTTTCATTCACGTGCATTCTTTTCCATTAACTGCTGGAAACGCAAATCTATTTTAACTTGTAAGGTGCGTCGTATCTGCACATTTAATTTTCGAAAATTGTTTTGTGAACCTCCTCTTAAATAACCCACGAGCCGCCACTGGTTTCTATCACTTACGGTTTAGGAGATAATCGCTATAGCATCTATTTTGAATCACCCGGTATATTGAATAATTAAAATGTATGGCACTGTCATTGGGCTCCCGTGTACTAAAAGCATAATAAGTAGTTGTTTATTCATATTAATAGGATACTTTCAACTAAAAAAATACCGATCTCATCAATAATATTAATTACTTTGAAAGTGATGGATGCCTTCTACCACAAAAAAAAGTCAGTTTTTCAGGAATTTTCTTTATGTTCAGTAACTTATAAGAAAGAGGTGCTTACTTTAATGAAAGCTTTTTAATTAAACTTCGATACACTTCTAGTAATAATACTTTAATTACCTATAAAATAATCACAAGTAAAGTAACAATTTTTAATTTTCCTTCGAGATGTTTTCCCCCCCCCTAAGAAATTAATCATCTTAGTTCAAAACATTTTTTCTCTCTCTCTCTTACATTATAAATTGCCCTATATTTTCCTCTAGTCAAATGACGGACAGATAAAATATGAAAAATTGTAATCCCCAAATTTTTTACTTACGTTCATATACAGTTAGCTTTGTGCATAACTGCAGTCGCTTTAGAGATTATCACTATTTAAAGACAGTATTTCGAGGTACCGGATCCTTCGACTTACAGCGAAGTGTTCCTATTTGACGACAGCGTATTGTTTAAAGACGAATTTTTTTCGCAAAGTATAACTTTTACTTTGTTTTGGGGGGTTGGGGGGGGGGGAGGAAAGGTGGAGGAAAACAAGTTTGCACCTTATCCCCAAATATTCCCGTGCATTTAAATTTGACTTATTAGATCTAGATCTGGAAATCCTTTGCAATATTAAAGCCTACTATATAAAGTATTTGCTTAGATGACTATTTAAAATAAGTTTTAAAAAATCCTTTATCAATCATGCTTTTTATTTAAAGATGGAATAAATGATACAAAATAATTTTTCAGGCCATTTTCAAGCACAAACACTCGTTGCAACATACAAATCCATCCTAGTTCATCGATCAGCGGTGGAAGTACACGGAAAATTCATTGAATATTACTTTTTTCTATTTATAAAGTATTACATAATTTATAAGCCGTCCAAGTGGTATAGTGGCTTAAGAACCATTTTATCACGCCTCGGGTCCCGGTTTGTATTCTGGCTTGGGTATGGATGTTAACTTGTCGGTCCCTTTATAGGGGGTAACGCTGTCCGCCCGCTGGGTGCTCCCATTATAAAATGGTCAGTAATTCGGGTCTTAGTAGTGTCAATATGCTTGATGAGCAAATGCCCGCCCACTGAATATGTATATATACATTTATATAAAATCCTCGGGTCTTCGAGCCTCGTCAGGGAGAGACCCCCCTGAAACCCCCCCTAATTTTTTAGTTTCATTATTGCCATATTAAAACAATGTTAATTGACGATGTCATTTTATCTCTCACCCCTTTTTCTTTTTCTTCTATTCTTCCTTTGCATTTATTTTATCGACTGGAAGTAGGACGGTTTCCTGATCTTTCCTTGCACTTGCAAACGTGCGTCGATGATAACTGAAGTAACTTATGTAATTTTTAACTTATTAACTTTTAACTTATGTTATTCCCAAAGTATCTATATTAACACACCAAAAATTTTGGTTTTCGTTATTTGATATTGTTGAGAGAGCTTTACGCGAGCAGGGTTGCTGTATTTCGCCTGATAACCCTATTGGCGAATCATCCAGAGTGGATAAGAATCCCAGGCTGTTAGATTTATGTTTAAAATTATTCTTTTTTCCACTTTCACATTCGCTAGCCCAGTGCCCGATGCGTTTACACCTTTTACAAGTTATTCTTGATGCATCCTTAATTTTATGATATTCAGCGTTTCAATTCGCCAAGTTCCAGGATGAATGATGCAGCCTTGAAATGAACGTTAAAAATCAGCAAATAAATAAATTAATCCATCTGGTGCCCATAACCATTTAGAAATGTTAGCAGAGTTATGGCACAAACATAGTAAGCATGAGATTTTAACATAACATTTATTTATTAAATTAGAACGGAAGAAACAGGCACATCACATAACAAGGTAATATCAAGAAGGAAAAAAGTATAGTAGAAGTAAAAAGAATGCGTTGGCGAGCACAGTTACTGTCAAGTACATAAATGTTTATTGAGGTATACAGAATTCAGGAGGATAAGACATTGCACAGTAAAAAAAATAAACAATTTCAATACTCAAAAAAATACTCAACCATTTATTCTTACTTTTATGTCGCATTTTTGGGACACATTTTTCTGACAATTTTCAATAAAGGGAGTGAGAGATAAAATGACATAGTCATTAATATTAATGTCTATGTCATTTTATCTCTCACCCCCTTTGTTGAGAATTGTCCGAAAAATGTGTCCCAAAAATGCGACATAAAAGTAAGAATAAATTGTTGAGTATTGAATTGTTTATTTTTTTACTGTGCAATGTCTTATCCTCCTGAATTCTGTATCCCTCAATAAACATTTATCTACCTAAGAATAAATATTATCTAAATAATAATTTGGAACGCAATTCTGGGAAGAATTTATTCTACCAACAAATTAGTCAGTAGTCACAAGTCTATCAGCAAATTTCTGAGTTCGACAGTAGTCAGTAGTCACAAAACTGATAAATTTGCAAAATTTTAATCAAAAAGCAAGTTCATATAAAATACTTCAGCAGTTGTGTAAAGTTTCTTTTTTTGACTATGTGTAAACTTGCTAGATTGTAAATGCTTTTATCTATCAAGTTTCTGTTGAGTTTAATTTTATTGTTAAGTAAATGAGTAAAAGTGTTCAGTGCAACACCCCTCACGAAAAAACTAATAGTGTCCTTAATACACTAAATTATGAAGGGAGCTTGGGCTTAGGGATCGCGAAAATTTTACCGTCAGGGCCCTGCAATAGGTTTGATCCGCCTCTGGGTCAATGTCACTTCAGAGACAAGCATCCATTTAAAGCATATAACACTATCCTACAAATAATCCGACGACAATCGTGTGCCTCCCTCAAAAGTTGTACCAAAAGCTGCCAATATTGGCGACTTTTGCGATAGATTGCCAAATATGGTGCGAAAAAAATGCTTTAAAAATTAAACCGAGCTTGGCGATATTCTCATTATTTCGCGATCAATCGAAAAGTATCTGATATGATAATATTAAACTATAACGATTTTGGAAATTCGTTATCCCCGCTGTAATTAACCGATTCAGTGTATTGTATTTTGTTAAGGCATGACTAGTAGCTACCTGCTTAGGAGTGGGAGGGCGGTTGCGTCGGTCAGAGGAATTTCTCTGACGAACGAAAATCCGCTAAAGCGTTAGAACCCAAAAAAAGTATGCGGATTTAATGAAACAAAATTGTAAACTTTAATTTTTTAGCTGGTGGAAAGTTAATTTTAGACTGCTAACCGTTGAAAGAATAAATTTCTCAATCTCCCTGTTCGTGCAATTCCCTTATGTTGTATAAGAGAAATATTTATATTTTTAACTTACCAACAAGTTTGAGAGGTGTTTATGATTTCGGTTTGTTTGTCCGTTCTGTTG
Source organism: Cheiracanthium punctorium (assembly GCA_038373885.1). NCBI lineage: Eukaryota > Metazoa > Arthropoda > Arachnida > Araneae > Cheiracanthiidae > Cheiracanthium > Cheiracanthium punctorium. The sequence goes on along the minus strand of JAWZYV010015148.1, from coordinate 26,175 downwards.
TCCACTTGTCCAGTGTTCTAACTGCCGAAAATATACATCGATTTGGGCGAAATTTATGTTTTTTCTATGCACAGTACCATGTACTCTAATGAAAATGGTGTAAGTAGTATTTATAGTTCTTTTACAGGAGAAAAAAAAATTCCATACATCTCACTCTATGAGTAGTCATTCTTGAAAACGTATTTCAAAGATATTCTGTTTTTTTTGTTTTTTTACTTCCTTGTACGTAGTATAAGGAAGTAATGTGATCCCGAAAAATTTTGGGGGCCAAATTTCGACATAAAAACCGATTTTGACTACCTCTAAATTTAATTAAAAAAAATTTTTCGATGCATCTCATCGTAGGCTAGCATGCACGATCATATTAACGCGTCTGCAACTCATTTTGACCAGCGGCGAGTCTACTGTGGCCAGTTTTTCCATGCCGTCTGTACGTACGTACGTACGTATGTATGTAACTCGCATATCTCAAAAACTATTGGACGTAGAATGTTGAGATTTGATATTTAGGATTGTTCTATGATCTAGTTGTGCACCTCCCCTTTTGGTGGCAATCGAATGGATAGTTTATGTACAGGACAGCCCAAAAGATTCGAAATACATTACGCTCTATGGGCCGAAATTCATTAAACTCGCCTAACTCAAAAGCTATTAGGCGTAGATTGTCGAAACTTCATATTTTGGATAGTTGTAACATCTAGTAGTGCACCTCCCCTTTTGGTTCCATTCGACTGGATAGTTTATCTACAGGACTGCCCAAAACATTCGAAATACATTACGCTCAATGGGCCGAAATTCATTAAACTCGCATATCTCAAAAACTATTAGGCGTAGAATGTCGAAACTTCATATTTCGGATAGTTGTAACATCTAGTTGTGCACCTCCCCTTTCGGTTCCATTCGAATGGATAGTTTATCTACAGAACCGCCCAAAAGATTCGAAATACATTACGCTCTATGGGCCGAAATTCATCAAAGCGTTTTTTAGAGGTATTGGGCTATTTCAAACGACTCAAAAGTGATATATGCTTAGAAAATGAATTTCTCCATTTAAAAAAGTGTCTTTATCATTTATAGTTCTGCTACAGGAACACTCAAAAGATTTCCAATACATTACGGTCAATGGCAATTTTCATCCATTTCAAGCACAATACCGTCATCAAGCACAATACCGTCATCATTCAACCATTCATCCATTTCAAGCACAATACCGTCCTACCACATAAGTTAGGTAATGATCCGACCACGGTCACGTGCCTCCCTCAAGAACTATGCCAAAAGTCGCCAAGCTTGGCGACTTTTGGTGTACGTGTGTGCATATTTAACTATCAAATCTCAAAAACTATTATGAAATTTCATATATAAGATTGTTGTAACATCTAGTTGTGCATCTCGATTTTTGGTTCCAATCTACTGGAGAGTTTATTTACAGGACCACCGAAAAGAATTTCAGTACTTTAATGTCTATGGACATCTTCAATATAATACAACTGTAGACAGTCAGTGTTTGGTACATGCCCAAAATCTCGCCGTCTGTCCTCGACCTTGGCGAGTTTTGGCGAAATATCGCCAAATTTGGCGATAGTCAGTCATTTGGTCCATGCCCAAAGTATCGCCATTTGTCATCGTTCTTGGCGAGTTTTGGCGAAATATCGCCAAATTTGGCGATAATCTGTCATTGTTTGGTCCATGCTTAAAATCTCGCCAAATGTTGTCGACATTGACGAGTTTCGCCGAAATATCGCCAAATTTGGCGCCAAAAATTATTTCGTATTTTGTATAACTCTAAAACTTTAACCAGTAGAATTTTGAACTTTTGTATTTAGAACTATTGTAATATCTAACTGTTTTCAGTACCTTTTTTGACAGCAATCGACTGAGAATTTATTTACAGGGTGAGCCAAATGACTTTAAATACATTGAGGTGTATGGATGCATTCAATTCATTGAAAGTCTGTGGTCAATGACTACTTTAGCTATCCCCAAAATCTCGCAGACTATCTCAAGTTTGTCGGCTTTTGGTGAAATATCGCCAAATACAGTGTCAGAAGGAAATCTTTCAAATTGAACTCAGCTTGGCGATATCGAAATATTTGGCTAGAAATCGCTAAACCTTACTGTTATTGATATTTTATCTCTTTCAAACAAATAAGTTTAGAGGAGGTGCGTTGAAAATATTTTTGATCTAATAGACGTGCAAGGAAGTCATGTGTTGGACACATCAGATTTTTTTTTTTTTTTTTTTGACAGAAAACAAATGTGGCATACTTATTATTAAGATTCTCAAAATAATGCTCTCCACTGAAAATAGTGTCTGTATTATTAATAGTTCTTCTACAGGTGCACTCAAAAAAATTTCATTACAGTTCAGTCCCCTTCAGTAGCGGATCCAGGGGAGGGGCTAGAGGGCTTCAGCCCCCCCCCCCAAAAGAGATTGCTCAAGGGTAACACTCTGCTTTATTATACACTTTAAATAGCTAAAATGATCATATTTTATTACTTAGCCCCTCCCAAAAGCCTAATACATTGGTTTAGACTAAAATTTTGATTTATAGTACATTTTAATTGGGTGAAATAAGCTTTTTAAAAAATTTAGCCCCTCCCAAAAAAAATTTCTGGATCCGCCACTGGTCCCCTTCAGTTAAACGATGTGGAAAAAATTTAAAGACTTTAACAGGGCCTTATAAAATTGCATTTTTTGTGATAATACCCTATCTTCCCAGAGATCGGCAATGGTAAACCTAAAGTTTATTGCTTTTCTCCCCCTCATCCCCCGTTGTTTAGAGAGGGGGAGTACAATTTCACTTAGAGGACATTCCCTCATACTCTCTCCAGTGCAACGGAGGGGAGTAGAAGAGCCTCTTCTGCACCCCTCCGTTGGAAAAAAAAAATAATTACTGCTTGCTCTGCAATGCTCTTTGAAAGCAGATACAGAAGCAGAGTTGGGCAAAATACAAAATGCTTTCTAAATTGAAAAAATACAAAATACGAAATACGTCTAAAACTTCAATTAAGTAAATTTTTCTACAGAAACTTCTAGTTTATTTTATTCCAGTGTATTTTAAGATGAACAAACAAATGTAATAGTAACTTTTTTTTTTTACATATACATGAATTTTTCCTGGAATAAATTGCATCTTAAAAGGCATGAAAGCAAAAATGTGTGACAAGTATTTATTCATCGTTATTTTTCAGTGATAATGAATGGAATTGAAATATAAAATTAAATATATTTCTAAACGAAGATGAGTTGAATTATATTTCTACTTTAGCCTTGCCATCGCACAGTAGTTATATGTCACTGAAAATGGTAGACGGCCGAAGAGTGAAGGTCCCGGAATCGGGTCCCATCGAGCAGCTGTCGATCTAACAGTCTGGATTTTAGGTAGGTTTTTTCCAGATGTAACGTGAATACGCTTTAAAACCCCTTAGAAAGTTCTCCTACATAGGCACCCCCCCCCTATCCTTGGCAGATTGCCCTAGTATAGCGTTGCCATAATCACGCAAACACAAGATACATTCATATATTACTACAAAAGATTATATTACTACAAGATTGTGATGGAGGAGTGGAACAATATCAGCCTTGATGTTTTAAGAAAAGGACTTTCATCTTTGAAATCAAGATGTAATATGATGGTTCAAAGAAAGGGCTATCAGACTGAACACATTAGAAAATAAAATTCTTATATTTATTTCTATATATATCTTTGCAAAATCGTTACAAAAATGTGTGAACACCCTCTGCAGGGTACTTGCGGGAAAACCCGAAAAAAAAATTGTTGTGGAATATTACTTAAATGAAATTAATTTACGTTTCACAAATCACCTGTGCATGAAGATTTTCTTAACATTAAACTTTTAAACGCTTCTGTCACATTGCTCAAGAGTTCTTTAGAGGAATTGCAAAAAATATTTAACATGAATTTAAGAAAATGCTTTTAAAAGAATTTAACAGGTTTTTTTTTTTTTTTTGTTTTTTTACACTTTTACAATGTTCTATATACGGTTAATGGGACAAATATTTCAGGCTCTACAAATACCCAAGAGAACACATTAAATTACGATATATGTTTCCGAAAAAAATAAAAAATCTAATTTTCTCTTTTCTCGGACCAAAAGTTTAAATTTTAGAATGTCTAAAACTTTAGAGGATTTTGTCGAACTACTTATTAGTTATTAGCATCAGATATGATATTATTAAATTTATACATTTATGCTTAACTTTCAACTATCTTTATAAAATAGGAAAATAAATGTCAATTTATGAAACTAAACTCTTCGAATAATTTGTTGGATTCAATTAAAATATTCAGATAATTTACTTTGATTTTCAGGTAGAAATTAAACCTTCATAATGTGTGAAAGATTATTTTAGTACGTGTTTTGATACTATCTGTGCAGTTTCTAGGACAACTATAAAATGGAAGCGCCATGTCACGTGCTCCGAATACCCAGCCTAAAATAAGATCCTGCGTCCACAACTAAAACGAATAAGTAAATTTTAAGGTAAATATATGCAAATAGTTAACGCAATTTTCTTTTTTCAAATTTCCCTTCTTTTCTTTTTTTCCTTCCTTCCTGAGACAGTGAGCTCACGCATTTTAAATTAAAATTAGCGTATTTTAAAATCGTGAAAAAAAAAAGAATAAAATACTAATTTTTTTTTTCAAAATAAGCGATAGTAAGTGCGATGCTTCTAGCGTTTTAAAATATTTTTCTAAAGACAAGTTTTAATTATTGCTGCTGATAAAGGAACTCTTATTATACCCTTGCTAGACATCTCCGAATGACACTGGCTGGAGTAATTTATGGGTTGCTATCTTCCCGCTTTTGCCATCCCCACTTTAGAACGGGGGCCATCCTCGTGATATTTTCCGTGAGTCTAGATCTGCAGGATCACGCACTGATCGTTCTTGAAAAGGGGGTGAAATTGTTGGCGATCTCTTGGCGTGCCGATGTGTGGGAAGTAACCCCGAAATCATGCCAGATTTAAGGAAAATACATCGCCAAATTTTGCGCAAAAATATCATTGTGTTGGGAAGTGTTTTATAATCCATGCGTTTGGCATGATTTATCTTACTTGTTTAATCCAGCTCTTAACGAAAATCAGTACATATTTCTCCTGTAATTTCTCTTATTTTGCATCTTTTAAATCGTGCATACCGACCAGGGAAGTCATGACGTCGCTGACCCAAAGGACCAGCGACTAAATATTCTAATTTCTACCCCTGCCATAAACAATAGTATAGTGGTATAGTGTATTATTTAACCTGGATGTTGCTAATTTTTGCGGTTTTACTTTGTAAAGGAAGGCTTCATTTCGTGACCACGTAAGCGTTCTATACATCAAGATTCTCAACAGTAGAATAACGAAACCGTATCAACTTCTCTGAATAATAGCCACCTCCGAAGTTAAATCAAGTGATTCCAAAGACGGCTCGTCAGAGGCTCCAATTTTGTATTTAAAACGCAAGTTACAGGTCTTTGGAAAATCTTGAGGGGGGGGGGGGGATCATTCTAATGGGGTTAGCAGTACATATTTCTGAATCCGATTAAAATGATCTTCAGCAATAAACATGAAATGCTACCGGAAAATCACACAATCAAAATAACAATCAATCACAAAATTCGCCATTTACTCAGAAATGAACAAACACGAATAAATGAATACCTTCTTTTGTTTACTAGTTTGCGCATTAATTTACTTAACAAAGGCGAGAAATGTTCCCAAATTAAACGGCATTATTCAAATGTAGGGCTCCGAAAAATCGATGTTCATTACGAGAAACTAATTACGAAGATTGGAATTTTCTTGTTTTCTTAATGGGGGCGGCGAGATAACGCAAATTTTGTCCTTTTTCTTAAATCAATTTATAAATTGTGTAATGAACATAAAATTTTATTAATCGCTTTAGAAATTTAAAAGAAAAATTAACTTTTTAGGAGCAACTATTTTATACTTTTGTCTTTGTTGTTCATTCAATCTTCCGCCCAGTTGGACTAAATTTAAAGTTTTACGGAATCCAAAAGCACTGATCGAATATCGTACTGAATAGGGATTGCAATCCCTATTCCGCGGGAACGGGACCTGCAGGATCCCGCACAAATGTTTGCTGGACTAGTCCTGCGGGATTAAGACCGTAATCCCGCTGGATTGAAACTGATAAAATAAATTATTTTTATCACAATTTCACGCCGCCTTCCCAATCATCAATTCGCCAAAAGTTTTTGCATAAGATGAACAATAAGAACCAGTGATCATGGGCGCATACCAATTGGCAAGGAGGGGACATAGCCCCTCCCAGCTCCCACATTGTTATAATTTAAGTAGTACTGGTATAATGATACGGCATACGTATTTCATTAGGTGTCAACATTAAGTTTTATCTTTCTGGGACAGGACACTTCAGTTGACCTCTTCCCCTCCCACTCATATGGCCGCCCATGCCAGTGATGTCTCTGAAAAGTGAATTTCAGTTAGCAGATGAGTCGCGTTACGAACTGGACAGCGTCACGAACTGGACAGCGTCACGAACTGGACTTTTATTACTTAGATAAATATCCTGACAATAATTTTCTTATTTATGTAAGGTATTCAGGGGCGTAGCCAAGGGGGGGTTAGGGGTATCATAACCCCCCCCCCCATGAGAAAGTTTTTGCCATACAAAATGTATATTTTTCACTACATTATCACGCACACGTATACATATATATGAGTTGTAGTAGTCGTAACCCCCCCCCCCATGAAAAATTTCTGGCTACGCCCCTGAAGGTATTGTATTGATTATCAAATAAGATGATTTTTATTTTAAGTTAAACCTACTAGCCCTTAAAATCTTACTTTTTCCTGTTTTTCTCTATTGGTATTAATGTTTAGCGGAATGAAATCTCAATCCCGCGTAAATGCGGGATCAGCAAATCTCAATCCTGAAGTCCCGCAGAACGAAAAAGAGCGCGGGATTGCATTAACTAGTACCGTATAGAATATAACGGTCTAAAATTAATGTTCTATGCACGAAATAATTAAAATTCTTATTTTGTTGCACGGAAAGTCGCGTTTTACTGACTGTGGAATTCCCGTTGGCAAGCATGACAGGAAACTGGTTTTTTGATTAGTTGACGAGTTATCGCCGAGGCAACTTCTCGAATGCAGTTTTCCGTCAAACGTGGCGATTATTTTGACGAGGCTTCGGAACAGCTTGTTTATTAGTTTCCTTTCCTGCTTGTTGTCGTTACCAACATATTTCTTGAGAGAGCAGTACAGAAAAAGATTTCGAGTAGAATTTTCAAAAATGAATGATGTAATCCTACTATATAGTTACGCTGATCCCTGACTCACTCACTCTCTAACAATTCCGGTCCGACCACTTCAAAACAAAACTTTTACCGACATTAATCCAAACGGATTAAAAAGTTATGGTCTAAAACAGTAATAAAATTCACACCGTTTGTACGATCTGCTTGAAATTTTTCACAATCATGTATAAAAATATAGGAAATAATCTGAGCTACTTTTAAAGATCTTAAAATCCACCGGTTCCCTCATTTTTAGGAGATTTTTAGCTCTTTTCAGCTCTTTTATTTCCGAGAGTAAAAAAAGTGTATCATTTATGTCACAAAATTACCTTTTTCAAATGAAAATGATATCACACAATTCGGATTCCAATTCGTTTAAAATAGTTTTTACAGGTAACATGGCTTAATTTTTTTTTCTTCATTAAAATAATCGTCTGCTGAAGCATAATATAAAAGGTGCTGAGTACACAAAACGAAATCTTTCGAATGCGAAAAGTTTCTGCGCATTTCCAGAAGAGCATGAAATTCGATTTGGTATGTAATAAAAATTGCATATGAAGTTATTTATTTTCGGTGGACTACTATTCAATATATTGAATGTAGACATATTTTCGTCAAATGTTTTTTCTAGCGCCCGTTGTAATTGCCTCCACAACGGGCTTTTTCTTCTAGTCTTATATACCAGAATATTGTGTCTCAATGATTTAATTGACAAACAAAAAAAAACTAATGAATGAAATATCATTTAATATAGCTATCAACCACCCTTATTAAACTACTTGCTATCGTTTTTTTTTTAATTAAAAAAAATTCAACTAGATTCTACTCATTTAAAGAAAAATTCAACTTATAACACCAGTGGCGGATTTCCAGTGGCGGCTGCAGCCTGCGGCTGCAAATTTTTAAATGCAATAGAAAAGGCGGCGCTTTGACTCAGCCTATAGGCTGTAACGGACACCGCCAAGAAAGTAAAAAGTTACTGGCAACCCCCAAAGAGAGGGAGAGTCCCTCTCGAGCAGCAGAGAGAAAAGGACGCTGAGAGCACGGTTGCCAGATTTGGCTAATATTAGCCAATTTGGCTATTTTTGATCACGCTTGGCTAGAAAATTTTTAAAGAAAATAGCCAACCTGATTTTGGCTAATTTTTGGCTATTTTTATTGTGATTGCTAGAAACTGGTCCAATTTTAACTAATTTTTTTTCAGCATATTTGACTCGATAACTTTTTTGAAGAAATTGTCTAACTTTTTCAGCCTTAGCAGGAAAGAAAATTCAGTTACCTCAACTAACTCTAGCATTGAGACTGAGAGAGGAACATGGGGTCAGAGCTTTGAAAAGGATATTGATAGCTTAGGTGATAGTATTGTACCAGAATGCAAGGAAGCGATAATCGCAAGTAGACTGGGAACCACGCGTTCGAATTCTTTGTTTTTAAAGGAGGGGGAGTAGCCTAACCGCAAAGCGCTTATATACATAATCGTTCGAGCGACACTCCACTATTTAGCCAGTAGCGTAGCCAGGATTTTATTTCGTGGGGAGATGAGTAGAAAATTTTAAGCTAAGTAAGAGTATTCAAGAACAATAAGTTCATTTAGTTCACCAAAAAAGAGAGGGGGTAAATTTTGGGGAAAGGGGGCCAGCGGCGTAGCCAGGATTTCTTTTCGAGGGAAGGGGTGCAAAATTTTCTCATCTATATATCAATTGCAGTAAAATAAATGGAAAAATGCCCTTACCCGTGTCTGTCTCCAGGGGTCGATTCAGGAATTTTTTCTAGGGTCCCATTTAGCGAAAATTGCTTATTTTTATGAATTTTCATATCAATTTTAACGAAAGCCAGTTTTTTTGTTAAAATGATTTATAAAACACATTAAAATGTAGGGTAAAATGTCAATGAAGGGCCGTTTTAATCGATTGCAATTTTGTGAAGGGGTTGCAAAACGGACTTTGTTTTCATCTGCATCGACTCCATCCTGCTCTCCCTAGTTTCGGGATGGAGCAGGGCCCGATTATGACAAACCGGGACCTGAGGCAGAAGTCTGAATGGGATGCTCCCTACATGTTGATACTGTGTGTGACAACTACTTTTATGTTTTTTGTGTGCGCATATGAATCTTTGTCTGATTAAATGTATCCAACATGAAGCATGCTAATATTAGATAAATAAGAATGCTTACAGGCCCTGAATTATCGCAGGGAATTATGCCCCAGGTCCCCAATTTTGAGGCGCCCCTAAACAATTACAGTATGTGAATTTAGATTAAGGTTTTTTTCCCAATGTAGTAAATGCTTAATTTTTTCAATTATGAATTTACAAAATGCAAAAATCTTTTTTTTTCTTCTTAATTCCCCCTCTCCATAAGAAAAATCACAGGAGATTAAAGATTTCTGCAAAAAGAAGTGGTATATGAATCTTTGTCTTGATTAAATGTATCCAACATGAAGTATATTGATATCAGATAAACGAGAATGCTTATGAACATTATAACATTATAAACATATGGAATATGAACATTTTATATAAAAAGGTTTTTTGAGAATGTCGCCCCCCCCCCTTATGTAAGAAAACATGTCCATACTCTATTCCAATTTCAAATTCTGCAAAACTTAATTAAAAATCCGAAAGGTGGCGCTGCAATCGCCGGTTTGGCTATTTTTGGCTAATTTTCAGAAGCCATTTGGCTATTTTCATAAATTTCGATCTGGCAACCCTGGCTGAGAGGATGGGCTCCGAAAAAATTTTCCCTTGTGATACCGAAGGCGTTCGCTCGGTTATTGAAATTGTAAATATGTGTATTTTTGTGTCGTCTGTGTGTAAAATTCATCCATGTTAACCAAGAATATAACCTAAATAAAGTTAAGCAAACCACATGGTTGTGTGCGGCTGCCTTCCTTCAGCTTCTGAACGGGGCGATACGTTACAGACGATGAAAAATTGGAGGTTCCACCGAGATACCATGAATGCAAGGGTATCAAGGTCAGGTATGTTCTCCACCTTTTACCATAGCCAGGCCAAAGGGAAAAATTAAAAATTTCTATAAGAGTATCTTGTAGTTCTCACCCTGAGAATACAGGTTCTGTTGTTTTATAATTTGCATCCTGTATTGTATTATACATGCGGAATATTGCTTTTTAATAGCTCTAATGTTATTAAAAGTAACTTCTAACCATTAGAAGTGTATTAAGTCCATATACTCACCAGAGTATAATATTTTACTGTGAATTATTTTATTTATGTACACGCCAGTGTACGAGCATCGAATTTCTCATCCTGAGGAAAATAATTTTTATGGAATTAAAACTTTCGTCCTGAAAGTATAGGTTTTGCTGCCTTAATAGATTAAGTACATTAGTAAGATATGCTTCCAACCATTGGAAAGGCATGAGAACATTTCTCACCGAAGTTTATTATGTACTTGAAATATTATTTTTTTATGCACACCAGTGTTAATATTATTAATTCTGTTTATTTCAAACTTTCGTCCTGAAAGTATACGTTTATATATTTCCAGCCATTGGAAATTCATGAGAACAATTCTCACCAGAGTTTATTGTGTCTTTGAAATATTATTTTATGCACAACAGTGTTAGTATTATTAAATTATTAATTTCAAACTTTCGTCCTGAAAGTATATGTTTTATATATTTCCACCCATGGGAAATTCATGAGAACAATTCTCAAGAGAGTTTATTGTGAATTTGAAATATTATTATTTTATGCGCACCAGTGTTAGTATTATTAATTTTGTTGGTTTCAAACTTTCGCCGTGAAAGTATATGTTTATATATTTCCAGCCATTGGAAAATTCATAGTATTTTTTCTCATCAGAGTTAAATAACTAGAAGTATTATATATTATGCATAACAGTGTTTTTAAATTCTCATCAGAGATAATATTAGTGTAAATCCCTTATTTTTATGTGCACATAACATATAACTTCCTAGTATTTGCACCAGCGAACAGTTTTATAGTACGTGTGTTTATATTTTGTTTTGAACTACTACTCCCTCTGTGAACGGAGATAAGAGGGCATTGCAGGATTCCCCGCTTCACACTGTGCAGGTGTCCGAGCGGACATTTGAGCCTGACTCATTTGTTGTTTATGTTGTTTCTTCGCTTTTTCCCTGAATCTGCGAAGCTTTCAGAAAAAAAAAAAAAGTGCTATGAGTCATTGCTGTGTTTTGATGGTATGGTAGAAGAATTTAACGAGCTTGCTTTTCCTCTTTTATTATTTTTTTATCGCACTGTAGAAATTTGCTTTAGTGAATAGGTGTTAGACATTTTTTTTTTATCCCTTATATTTATTGTATGTTCTTTTGCTTTGAGCTGTTACTTAGATATTTTTTTTGAAAATGTCGTATTTAGGGAAGGGATTAAAATCGGATTTAATTTCGGTAGCCTTAGAACTTGGTGAACAGGCTACTGAAGATCTACGTGTAATCGAATTAAAACAATTAATCCTTGGTAGTAAAAACTATGAGGAAGAATTTGTGAGAAATCTATTAGATAGCACGATGAAAGAAAGATTAGACAAAGAGGAAATGGAAAAACAAAATAGGAATAGAGAATATGAATTGCAGAGGCAAAAATTAGAAATGGAAAAGCAAATTAAAGACGGAGAAATTCAATTGGAAAGGCAAAAATTAGAACTTGAGTGTTTAAAAGCAAAACAGGGGGTCGAAACAACAGTATCCGCGGCTGTGGTAGATTCCAATTATAGTCAAAATTTTCAAAAACTAATGCCAAAATTTAATTTAAAAAACGATGATATAAGTTTATTCCTGGAACTTTTTGAGAGGCAAGCTAAATTGATGCAGATACCTAAAGAGAGATGGGTTTCTTACTTAATTAGTACCTTACCAGCGGAGATAAATAATGTAATAGCGCGAGAACCGGAGAAAGAAACTCACGATTACCAATATGTTAGAACGTTGTTGCTTAACAGATTTAAACTCAGCGCGGAAAAATTTCGGCAAATGCTGGTAAAATCTCAAAAAAATCCCGATTCCACTTGGCAAGATTTTTATCACGAGTTAAACACTTTTTTAGAGGGGTGGCTAACAGGCCTTGAAATTAAAACATTCGAACAACTCAAAGATCTAATGTTGGTAGACCAGATTAAAAGGCGAGTGCCAAACGATTTTAAGGAACACTTTTTGGATGAGTGGTCTACAATTACTTCCCCTAAAGAACTGGTAAGGAAAGTTGAGGAATTTGAGGATGCTAAGAAAACCATAATGGGAAAGAGTAAGTTAGGAGAATCTTCAGTTAAGGGAAATAGTAAACCAGTAAAGAATTTCTACAATGGTAATGTTAACAAAAAGCCCTCAAACGGAATTTCTAAGAAAGAAAATGACGGGCGTACCTTTGCAAGGAAAACGGGTGTAAACTTTGAGCATAAGAAAAAGCTCAGCTGTTTTGAATGTGGCTCTTACGACCACTTACGACCTCAGTGCCCCAATTTAAGAATTCAAAAATCGGAAGCATATAGAATTGGACAAAAATCTGAAAAAAATTTATTAGATCCCTTCACTGTAAACGGGAAAGTTAATGGATTTGAGATGCCCATTCTCCGCGATACCGGAGCCACAGTAGACGTTGTCTGTCAAAAATATGTTGACAAAGACAGAATGACCGGGGAACACGTTTGGGTTCAGCATATTTTCGATGACCATATGACTTGTTTACCCGTTGCTGAAGTAGACGTAGAATGCGAATTAGGTACAATAACCACCAAGGCAGTTGTAATTGCGAACAAGTTGGATCAAGGGCGGTATATTTTAGGGAATCAAACTTCGGCTCTCTTAGAGCAAAGTAGAGAAAATGTCCCATTAAGTACTGAGAGTGTTAATGCTGTCTTGACTCGGTCTCAAAGGCGACAGCTGAAAGATGATAAAAATTCATCAGACGAAAAGTTAGTCATTGAGGAGCCTGACGTTCCATTGGAGGGAAATAATGAGGACGATAACTTAGAGAATATCGACATTTTACCTCAGGTAGATTCCAATACTACCCTAGATAATATATTTCAAATGGATTCTCAGTCTTTTATTAATGAGCAGAGGAAGAGTAAAGAATTAGTACCGTTATTTGAGTCAGTAAAACGGGAGGGTGACAAGGCTGATTTTAAAATCCAAAATGGAATTTTAGTTAAGACGAAATTAAATAAATTTGGTGATGAGCAAAACCTGATTGTTGTTCCGGAAACTCTCAGGGAGCAAATTAAAAATTTATGCCATGATGACATTTCAGGCCACTTAGGAATTCTTAAGACAAAAGATAAGTTAGTGAGGCACTTCTACTGGCCAAATTGTTATAAAGAAATAGAAGAATATGTGAAAACTTGTGATCCATGTCAGCGTGTTGGAAAGGCGACTGACAAAAAGAAAGCACCGCTAATGAGTGTACCCATTATTTCGGAAGTTTTTAGCAAAATAAATGTTGATGCTTGTGGTCCTTTGCCAACATCAACTCAAGGGAATAGATACCTCATAACTGTAATTTGTTTAGGGTCTAAATTTCCTGACGCTATCCCTGTCCCAGATATAACTTCTAAATCGGTGGTCGATGCACTTTTGTTGATTTTCAGCAGGATGGGTTTCCCAAAAGAAATTCAGACGGACCAAGGGAGATCCTTTATGAGTGTTCTAACGGTTGAATTTTTAGAGAAGTTTGGGATAAAAATCCTTCGAAGTTCTATTTATCACCCACAGACTAATCCAGTTGAAAGGTTTCACCGATCTGTGAAAAGGATATTGAAAGTTTTATGCATCGAAGCTGCTCCTAATTGGGAAACTCAAATACCAATTGCTCTTTTTGCTTTAAGGACTGTCACTCACGAAAGTACAGGCTTCAGTCCTGCAGAACTTGTATATGGCAATAACCTTAGAACCCCTAATGTGTTATTATACGAAAAATGGTTAGAACCCCCAGAGGAAGGGAATACTGTAGTTGAGTATGTGTTCGAACTGATAAATCGATTAAAAAAGAGTAAGGAGCTAGCAAAAGAAAAAATGGAAGAGATGCGAGACAAAAGAAAGAAATGGTATGACCGTAATGCCATAAAAAGAGAATTTCACGAAGGAGATTCCGTGTTAGTTCTAACAATAAATCAGGCCCATAAATTAGCACCTCAATGGAAGGGACCAGGTAAAATTGAAAAGAAATTATCCGAGACAAATTATGTCGTCAGTTTCGAAGGGAACCAAGAGATAAACAAGGTTTATCATGTAAACATGATGAAACCGTATTACAGAAGGCCCGAAATTTTAAATTTAGTGACATTAGGCGAAAATAATGAGTCCTTAGACACACCAGAGTTAGATGGGGATTTTCCTTACATGTTAGTTGATCCTAAAGTCTTTGATTTTAACGAAATAGTAGAAATAAATCATTTGAAAGAAAGACTCAACGATGACCAAATTATCGAGTTAAGAAATTTGTTACTAAAATATATTAATATCTTTTCAAACATCCCCGGCAAGACACACTTAGTTCAACATGATATTGAATTAACCAGTGATAAGCCTATTCAGCAAAATCCTTATAGAATGACAATTAGACAAAACGAGTTGTTAAAAGCAGAAATTAAAAAAATGATACAATATAATGTAATTGAACCGGGAGACTCCGAATACGTTTCTCCAATGATCCTCGTAGAGACGCCAAATAGGGACCCTAGGCCCTGCATTGATTACAGAAAATTAAATGAAATAACACGCACTCAGTTTTATCCCATTCCGAATATAGAACAGCGAGTTGAAACAGTTGCAGCAGCTACATATATCACTTTAATCGATTTGACAAAGGGCTACTGGCAGATTCCGTTGAGCCCAAGAGCTCAGAAAATTGCGGCTTTTGCCACAAACTTTGGCGTATATAGACCACTACGTATGCCATTTGGTCTTAAAAATGCACCGTATTACTTTAGTAAATTGATGAGTGAAATTTTGAAAGGGTGCGACAGTTATGCGATTCCATATTTAGATGACATCGCGATCTTTTCTCAGACCTGGGATGAACATTTAGGACATTTGCAGGAGGTTTTGGAACGGATAAAAAGGGCTAATTTAACTATAAAACCTGCCAAGTGTAGATTTGCTCAAGAAGAGGTACAATACCTTGGACACGTTGTAGGACGCGGAAAACGTTCACCAGCTGAACTCAAAATAAAGGCTATACAATCTTTTCCGGTCCCAACAACAAAAACTGAAATCAGAGCTTTCTTGGGATTAGCAGGCTATTACAGACAATATATTCCAATGTTTTCTGTAATAACTGCGCCTCTAACAGATTTGTTGAAAGGGAAAAACAAGAAAGGTAAAATTACCTGGAATGAGGAATGCGCTGCTTCATTTAATTTACTTAAAGAAAAACTCACTAATAAACCTCTCTTGCACGCGCCAAACTTTTCAAAACCATTCATATTGCAAACAGATGCATCGGATTTAGGATACGGGGTTATTTTGTCACAAACGGATGAAAATGGGGAGGAACATCCAATATTGTACCTTAGCAAAAAATTTACTCCAACTGAAAAGAAGTACTCTACCACTGAAAAAGAGTGTGCGGCCATCTTATATGGCATTAAGAAGCTTAAAGGGTATATAGATGGCCAGACAGAATTTTGTATCCAGACGGATCACAACCCACTTGTGTGGTTGCAAAGAAATTCCGGCAATAATCCACGATTAATTCGCTGGGCGTTAGCCTTGCAAGCTTTTAATTTTTCAATTAAACATAAAAGAGGAAAAGAAAACTCAAATGTTGACTGTTTAAGTCGAAATCCCAAATATGCCACTTAGAAAACCAAGGTCATAAAAATGTTTTTGATTTTAAGAGTGTAATTATTGTGTTTAAAGTTGTGTAATTATTGTGTCTAACGTTGTGTAACTATTGTGTGTTAAATTTGTGCTTTATTCAAATTTTGGTGAGAAAAAGAAAAGAAATGTTTTCAGTATAACAAATACCATTTAACTGGGTGGATATTTTTATATCATCCTCATTGATTGTACTATTATATGTGTGAACTTATCTGTATATTTACCTAAAATTATTATGGCCTGGTAATGGGTGGAGGACTCGTTAAGGTATCTACACTGAAATGAGAACTCAATTACATTCATTTTCAAACTTGAACTGTGAACTCTTTAACGTATCTACACTGAAATGAGAACTCGATATAACGTTCTCAGATTTGAAGTGCGAACTTAATTACAGTTTTTTTTCAAACTTGAACTGTGAAGTATAACGTACTAAACTGTGAACTATAAAGTGTGAAAGTATAATGTGCACACGAACTAAGAACGAATTATTACATACTGTACATAAACTTTTTTTCGTTGTTTTCCCTTGTATATCGGGAAAGCCAACCTTTTGTGGAAGGAGGGGTTGTAACGGACACCGCCAAGAAAGTAAAAAGTTACTGGCAACCCCCAAAGAGAGGGAGAGTCCCTCTCGAGCAGCAGAGAGAAAAGGACGCTGAGAGGATGGGCTCCGAGAAAATTTTCCCTTGTGATACCGAAGGCGTTCGCTCGGTTATTGAAATTGTAAATATGTGTATTTTTGTGTCGTCTGTGTGTAAAATTCATCCATGTTAACCAAGAATATAACCTAAATAAAGTTAAGCAAACCACATGGTTGTGTGCGGCTGCCTTCCTTCAGCTTCTGAACAAGGCGATACGTTACAAGGCGATGATTTTTTTTTTAGCCTATAGACGGCAAATTTGTTAATCTGTCTTTATATAACACTTCTCTTTTCGTTTTGGGCGTTAGTAATTTGGTTCGATTCAGATCCATAAAGAAAGAGTCTTCAGGCCATTTTGGTTTTGAGACAGCATATGAGACATTTGATCAGCAGAATGCAAATACCGAATGTAGTGGATTTAACGCAAGCTGCTATCCTTGGATCATAATTTCGTTCACTGAAATAGGTTTTACAATTGCGTTTAAAATTTCTTGCATGATTTACACATTGAAAAAAAAGAAAATGTTGTATTCCAAGTGCCATTTTCGTCAAAAAGAAATCTGGCTAGAGTTATGTAACGCTATATAGGGGGGGTACAAAATTCGCAATATTGGAATATTGGAATAACGAAAATTCTTTTCTAATTTAATTCTCTGAGTGTCGTTTCAAGAATTATTATGGTCAATTGTTAAGAATTTTCGGGGCGGTCTTCTGCGTATCAGTTTGGTCTAAAATTCATGATGTACAATTTTGTTGCAGGTAAACCGAACGAACGAAAGTCGATCCGGCGGATCGAAGTAGAATCCTTTTGGATTCACCTTCCTGCGAAAGTGGAAAAGGGGTTTCTCCTTTCACAGCGTTTATTATTCGTACTGCAGAGCGAAAGAG
This sequence comes from Cheiracanthium punctorium, assembly GCA_038373885.1. Classification (NCBI taxonomy): domain Eukaryota; kingdom Metazoa; phylum Arthropoda; class Arachnida; order Araneae; family Cheiracanthiidae; genus Cheiracanthium; species Cheiracanthium punctorium. The sequence continues at coordinate 8,525 of JAWZYV010015148.1, read as the reverse complement.
TAAAAAAAGGTTGAAAAAGAATCGTTTAAGAAGGAACCAGAACAAAAACTAGCTTAAAGCGGTATAACGCTAGCTTACCCTACAATATGAGCCAAAGGCGGATCCAGGGGGAGGGCGCAGGGGGCGCGCGCGCCCCCTCCGAGAAAAGTATATTTACACTAGATAAATGGGGATTTCACCAATATTGAGTGTTCTTTACACTAGATAAAATGAGTATTTACGATTTGCGCCCCCTCCGAAAAAAGTTTCTGGGTCCGCCCTTGATATGAGCGAAGTAGTCAAGATATCCAACGACAAGTTCTTCTACAATATCAACACAACTCTCCCATGAATTAATTTTCAATCTCCCTGATTATAACATAAGAATGTTCTGTCGTAGACCGTGCGTTATTACTCACCTCCCTCACATAATTCGCTATGGTCATCAGTTAATTCACTCCCCCGACTTGTTGACTGGCAGGATTCTTTCCCCCCCACCCCTCCTCCTTGTCTCTCCTCGCTGTTCGAGAATGTTTCGAAGTTAATTACGTGCATTTTTTTAATATTTTGGTGTGTTTGTGCTTTTTCTTTCTCTCACCCACTTCTTCCTTCCTAAAGCAATCATCTCTCTCTGAGATCCTAAGAGAGACCCTGAGATCCCTTTAGAGAGACCTACACGGAGGGCATCCCACCCCTCGACCTAGATTCCACGTGCAGATAATTGGCCGTAATACAGCAACCAACCGAAACCGTTCCTACGCTACTCTGCCAAGATATCTGGTCACTCTTTCTTGTGTTCTCTTTTTAGATTGCTCACTTAGGAGAAAAACGCTCGCTTCTTAGAATTAAGCTTGTAGAACGCGAGATATTGATATTTAAATTTCTCATTCGGTAATGTTAGGATCATTCGATTTGATATCGATTTATTATTCGGGGGGGAGTGGGGGGACACATACCCTTCGTATCACTCTGACTGCAGTTTAAAAAAAAAAAAAAAATTCTCTATCAATCATAATACTTCAGAATAATCGTTTTTGGGCACTTATTGTTTACTCCAACATAATGAGACAGAAATTTCAATTTAAAAAAAGCTTTTCGTCTTTAACTCGACTTGACTTCTTAATTGACTTTACAACAGAAACATAAAATTAAAAATAAATGACAGTTGTGTGTTTTACGTTGTTTTTATCAGACACTAAAAATTATGCTCTTTTTTTAAGCATCTGCTAGTAATAACTAATGCCACTTATTTGTTCAAGCATTTAAAAAAAATTGTTTACCATGTTGAAAAGCTTTCTAAATGATAAAGTAAGTTACTTTGCTTTCCAGTAATTCTTAAAAAGTACTTTTTCTTCCCGCAGATTTGAAATCGTTCATGTACTTACAATGTCAATAAAAATTATTTTATTTGCCACTTAAAGTAAATGTATGAGCTTTAGAAGTTCTTTTACTCAGAATCAAATATTAAATATTTTAACATTTTGAAAGAATTTCTGTTATTGTTTTCACAATAAGTAAATATCCTTTCCAGTAAGTAAAATGGGAGAGTTGTTTTATGTTCTCTTAAAAAAACATTCTTATTGCTACACAAATTTGTGATTTTTAGGAAACATTTCTTACAAATAAAGTTTTAAAAGGTATTATTACTGTTTTGTTTATGCCTTTATCTGTAGTTTCTTTAAACAAACGAAAATTTTAGAGATCCTTTTATTTAGAATAGAAATTTTAAAATTACCTAATACTTCGTTTTGTCTTTTAAAAAACTGAACTTTTTAAAAATGTTTATTGCATAAATGGATAGTTATAAAATGGAAAGCCATCTTATTATTGCTCGTGAATTCTTAGCGTTGAATTAATGGTATTAAACATTTTGGAATTTTATATTCCTTTATTGTGTTTACATCTATGTATACAAGGTGTGGCTATTAAATGACGAGACTGACGCTGTAAAATATTTAATACATATTTACTTATTTACATATTTGTATTTACATATTTACTTATTTTATTTCATACATATTTACTTGTTTTCATCTTCAATATACATCTCTCCTCTATGCCTACAACAGTCCATGCGAATCTTCCATTGTTCGAAACACTGCCGGAAGTCTTCTGACAGCTCCTTCAGGACGCTTAACGCATTCTCTTTCACATCTTGAACGGACTGAAATCTTGTTCTCTTTAACCCTTTAACGCGCCGTGTTCCCGCTCTGGAACACCAAACTCTGACGTTTTCACTGTTGTCAGTCACGAAGAATAGATTTGATGTCTATAAAAAATAGTTGCGGGTGACGTAGCTCCACGAGAATCCTTTACTTTTTAGAACGCCATTTCCCGTAAAAAAAAATTGTCACGATTATTTTTAACAGCACTGACATCTGCTGAAAAATGGAAGAATACGAGAACAGCTGGACAGATTGCCCAATGCTGAAAAAAGGGCAGCCGTTGCCATCGCTCGACTTAACTACCAGCAAGATGGCGGACGATCGAAATGTTCATCGCGTGCCACAGATCTAGAGACCCTTTTCTTGACGCAGCTGGCTGTGCCCGCACACCCCTTTGCGTTATGGGTGCTTTGGATTTCGGCCGTCTGTCAAGCAGTATTGAGAAGACTACTTGGGAATCGTGTAATATTGTAAGCTCTGGACAGGTCAAGGACTCTGTTTAGGAATTTCATTCAGTTTTAGTTTGCGCAGGATTCTATGTTCTACAACCGTTGAAAGTCGATCTGTTCGTCACTTTGTTACCCAGTGAATTACTGTTTGTGAATCGAAGTAAATTAGGCTGTGATTATTGAACATTTACATGAGTAAAGAACCCGTCAATTTTCGCTGGTAAAAAGACTCAAATGATATAATGGCATATTTTCTAAAGTCACCTTTATACCAGAAAATATATACATATTAGACATTATACTTTAATATTTCATGAATATATTTAGACTTCTATTTCAGTTTTGTGCAGCAGGTAAATACTTGCAAATTTAGACGCGGGATGTGAGGGCAGGAGAGATATAAATTCTCTATAGATCATGTCGACATCTTAAACACAGGTTTTGGTTTTTGTGAAAATTACTGAAGAAAAAACACACATTCGGCTTATACACTGATGGGCTGATATCCGAAAATAATCAAGATTTGCAAAACGGAAACAAGAAATTTGACCTTACCCTAAAATACTTTTTTTCTTTGGTTGCACATTTTTTTCGCTTTTTATAAAACATTGCTAAAGCACACTATCTAGGCTTTATTTACCATTTTTATGCATTGTTTACCTTGTTGACTGTTGTACATTGTTTTTCAGTTATTGTACGTTTAATACATTGCTTATTTTTATTTAGTACTGTGATTTAGACACGGCACATTATATTAATTTATTCCTTATCCCATTGTTTGGCATTATTTTAACACATTGTTGAGCACTGATATTCTACATTAATTCTACTCTACAGCTTTGTTTAGTCCATTCTTGTGCATTTTTTATTCCATTGCTTGAAAGGTTTTCACAAATTCTTCAGGATAGATTCAAATATCAATGCATCTTAATTGGCAGATTTCAGCATTATTTTGCTGAATACATTGTTATGGCATATAATTGTTCATTGTTGGATAGTGATTTATTACATTGTTTGACTTTATTTAACGTTATATCATATCATTGTTTTCTTTCATTCTTATAATATATTGTTTGATATTGAATAAATTTGTAGTCGGATACCCTTGTAACACATTGGTTTAAATCATTGTGTTTGGGATTGCAATATCATTGTCTTTTTCCATCAATAAACGCAATCTTTGATATTTTACTTGACAATCCGTTGTAAAACTTTCTCAGTGGCGGACTTCTGAATAGGATAGCTAGGCTATAGTTACGCCATCACATTTTCGAAGGCAGTAAAATAGTCAATGTTTCATTCAGCCTATAGGCAGCAAATTTATCAATCCGACTTTGGATAGCCTTATGTATTGTTTCAGTTCATTGTTTAACAAGTATTTAGTTCATTATTTTAGATTTTTCTTCCATCTTTATTCATTTATTATATTGTTAAACTTTTCAATGGAGTACTGTTGCAGCACATTATATTAATTCGTTATCCAAATTGTTCGGCACAGTTTCAACACACTTTTTGACCAGGCCACTGACAATGAACTTGACTGGACATATATTGGATATTGAACATTTTATTAATCTTGTATATTGGTATGGCATTATTTGAGCACATTATTTATTTAGTTGAGCACTATTGTCCAGCATTGTTTGAAACCGCTTTCGCATACTGTCTTGCATTGTTATATTGTGTTCTTATAGCATATTATTTGACTTTTTGCAGCCTATTTTTAATCATTTTTTCTGTTGTTTTAGCTGATTATTTAACATAGCTACAACAAATTAATGATCCCCAATTTATTACATTTATGAGCACTATTTTGTTGTGATACATTGACCTGATTTATTGTTTCAATATGATTACTGGGTGCCGTTTTATTGCATTGTTGGGTACCGTTTTATCACATTGTTTGGCTTTGTTTAAACTTATTTTGTTACAATGTGCTGTCTGTTGTCTTATTAGTTTTATTGTTATATTGTTTGTTGTCTCATAAGTTAGTATTATTGTTACAGTGTATATACTGTAACAATTAGTTACAGTGTGTTACACAGTATACACTGTAACAATTAGCAACACAACAGTATTAATATTTCAGTGTTATTATACTAAAAGTGCAGTGTCAAACATATTTCAGCAAAATTAGTTTAGACCATTGTTAAACATTGTAACATGCATCCACTCAGTTCTTCATTTGTATATTACCTATAATTATTTTATTTTTTAAGTTGTCAAAGAAGATCATTTCAGATTGTGTTTGATCTTTTTTTATAATTAGCCTATCCATAATGTTTATAATGCAAACATTTTTACTTTCCGAACATATATCATATCAGGAAAGTATTGTAATCATGAAAAACTTCGAGATTTTAGTGTATTTACACGTTTTGAGGTCTTCTGAATTCATTTATGCTATTTTTACTAGATGTGTGTGTGTATGAGTGAACACGATAGCTCCTAAACGGGACATTCAATTGAGCACAAATTGGGTATATATATCAACCGTCGCAAGACCGGTATTGATTTTGGTGTGTATAGGATTTTTTTTCTACAGGGCTACGACAAAGATTTCTTTTACATTATGGCCTATGGGAGAAAATTCTTGAAAGTGAGCTAGCGTTTAAACGGTACATTCGATTGAGCTCAAATTGGGTATATATGTTGAGTATAAACCACCATCATAAGACAAGTATTGAGTATAAACCACCATCATGAGACAAGTATTGATTTTGGTGTGTATAGGACTTAATAGTTTTTCTACAGGGCCTCGACAAAGATTTCTTTTACATTATGGCCTATGGGGGGGAATTCTTGAAAGTGCGCTTGCGTTTAAACGGTAGATTCCATTGAGCTCAAATTTAAAAAAAAACTAAGAATTTTTTCTGAATTATTCATCGATTAAAATTTATTTAAATGCTTGGTAATGATCTTAATCGTAAGTGTTCGGAAAGTCGAGTGGAGTCACTCCAGATTTTTTTTTTTTTTTTTCTCAAAGGCGTGTAATCATATTTGTACCTCAGAACCAGACTAACGTAAGTCACACTAGACTAACTTTGCAGAAGGCACCAAAACTGTTAGAAATGAACTCTAGATCTGGTTGCAGAGCTAATAATTGAATCAGTCAGCAAAAAATTATTGACATTATTAAATTTGTATACACTTAACCCATTCATAGGTATTTCGTTTAGAATCAACCCTTTAACCTGAAAATTGTAATGTATGGACTTACGCTCGTCTGGTTCTAGGGCACATATATAGGGAACGTCATAAAGAGTATATTTTGAATTGTTGACATATGAACGTTATACAAATTACGAAAAGTGCAGTTACAGAAATTCACTAGTTAAATGCGCATATTTTCAATGGTTACTTTTAAAACTTTCCATCAAAGTTGAGACTGTTAATGATTTCGGTTTGTCTGTCTGTCGGTCTGTGCTCTAACTGCCGTAAATATCCATCGATTACTGCAAAATTTCTGTGCATTACTCCTATTTCAAAAGGCTACAGGTATAGCATCTATAATTTATTACAGGAACAGCGGAAAGAATTCCAATATATTATCTTCGTGGACAGTCATACATCCATTTCAAACAAATCAAAATGGATATATGTAGTTAAGGATTACAAAATAATTATCTCCATTGACAATAGTCCAAGTAGTAGTTTAGAGTTCTTCTACAGGAGCACACTCCGACGAAATCCAACATATTACGGTCTATAGCAGTTTGGATGCATTATTCCATTTCAAGTTCAATACAATAAGCATATAGACGTTTATTAGAGTTTACTCTTCATTTAAAAGATGGAAATAACATTTAAAGTTTTTTAAAGAGCCTCACAAAACTGCACTCCTCAAAAGTTAAATCGCAACGCCAAGACAAAATGCATGTAGCGTCATACAAATTTCAGGAGCGATAGTGGTGAGATGGATATGATAATGATTAAATAAAAAACAAAATCATTATATAAACCAATTTATTCAGTGCCTAAAGTGCCCACCTCGGATAGTTATACGGCCTCAATCTCGCGAGGCGTGTTATCAATGCATTCATAGATGGTTGCCTGAAGTAACTTTTGCCAAGCCACATCCACTGCTGTGCTCAGATCATCCATGGTTTGCGCCAGTGGTCCCCGAATCATGTCATGTCCAATGAGATCCCACAGGTGTTCTATGCGATTCAGATCTGAAGAGGCTTCCGGCCAAGGAAGGATGTCAAATCCGGTCAGATGGTTAAGAGTTTGCAGTGCGACATGCGGCCTGATATTTTCTTTCTGGAATACCGTGTTGGGTATGCCCCTGAAACAAAGAAAGGTCACCCCGGAGCTTGCCGACTTTTCAGAGGCATTTTCTACGCTTCTTCGAAAGTTGTAAATGGAAAACAAAGCAGCTGCTGTTCATGAGAAAGAAAAGTGGCTGGCCTTTATAGCCCGAATATGAGTACTACGTGATCAGAAGCGTTCGCAAATGATCACGCACATCTATCTCACCACTATCGCTCCCGAAGTTTTCATGACGCTACGTGCATTATTTCTTGGTGTTGCAGTTTCACTTTTGAGAATTTTACATGAATAGTGATGTAGCTTTTTTGAGGCTGTGCCAACTTTATCCACCATGCATGTCCACCACTGTCACTGGTCGCCGCGTATCGGTGCAAATTCGATCGGTGCAAATCGATCCCCAAATTCGGTGCGAATAAAATACAGTTTCGTTGGAAAGGGTTTTATAATCGATGCGTCTGACATAGTTTCTCCTATTTAATGGCTCTGCTTCCGAAATGCCTGCTAAAGAGGGAAAATCGACTCAGATAATACGCACGCCTTGTCCTCATTTAAATTCCAGAACGCAATGATACCGCCTTTGAGGAACTCATTCAAGACAAATTCAACTTTCCCTTATCATACAAAACTCGTAATTCCCTCATAATAAGAGAATGCGGTTTTTCTGGAAAATTTGGAGTTTCTTGGTTGCAAGCGAAAATGAGAAATTGCAAATCTTTGCAAATGAGTCGCGAGGAAAAGTCTTGAAGGGGATATAGGAAAAGGCATATAAGGGTCAGAGAAATGTCTAGAAGAGTAATTCTAATGGATTTAATTCCAGCGTTTCTTAACACCCATCCACCCACTCATAGAGAAATAATTTCAATCACGGTCTTCCTAATATGGATTAGAGACTGGAGGAAAATGACGTAAATTCTATTTTTGAGGTTTTGAGGCAAGTTAAGAAAGGATTTAAACGTAATACTTATTAGGAGTATTAAACAAAAGTTTTAAAACGAGCGCCAAAATTTTCTCAACATTTGCTTTACTAAAGAAAAATCACAAAAGTAGAGATAACTTGCTCAAAAATCAAGCAATACGCATGATATCCGCAAACATTAGACAGAATCGAGTAGAGATTTTAGTGGTGAGAAAGTAAGCAAAGAAAACATAAAAAAACACATTAGCATATGAAACTAAGAAAAAGTTACACGCGTATACCATACTTTTTAATATTATGCTCCGTATGACAGCTGTTTCAAACCGTTTCATCACGGAAGCACTTTTTTTTTATTTTAACTTTAGCACTCTATTTAAAATTAGATAACGGTTTCTTATAACATGAAGTTTATTTTGGTGTCATAAGTTTTATAAGACACCTTACATTTAAGAAAATATTAGAAAAAATATCTTTTTCACACAAAAATGTCCAGTGAGAAAAATTAAGTCCAATGACTAGACAAGACGATGACTAGTCATTAAGTAAGATGACTTTTGTAAAGTCATTTAAAAAGGAAACCGCTTTTTAAAACATTATATTTTTTAAAGCATTTTAGTTATTGAAAATTCAAACATGAATACTTTTGGGGAATTACTGCTGATTTGTAATTTAAAAGCAAAACATAGAATCCCCAATTCTAAGGTTGTGCACAAATTCAATATAAACTTTTTCGCGTTGTTGTTG